>JAZGTH010000035.1:620000-977500 GCA_036877525.1 Chromobotia macracanthus | reverse complement strand
TACAGGATAAAAGTAATGATACATCAAAAAGTATGTACATCAAATCCACAGGCCGATTTAAACCAATAATTAAAATAAACCATTAATATAAAAAAGTTTTTACTGACTCTTTAAAAAGAAGCATCTCATAAGAGTCCTTCTTTTGTAAATCTGACTATGCTGCTCATACTGTACATTTCTTTTATTTTTATATGTCTTACTCTGTTGTCATGTTTAATTCTGAATGTGAACTCACAACTCATTTCTTTTGCCATGACACAGGAAAAAGGTCTGAATTTCTTAGTATGATCTTTTGAATCATCAATTTTTTTTTAAGCTTATTCCTGAAAATCATTTGGTTCCAGAAGAACCAGTTCTTAATTCCCAAACCCTAAACAGAAGTAATGTTGCACACACCACTGTTGCACACAGGGTGAGAGAATAAGAGTGAGAGAGCACAATGACAGCCGGTTACGAAAAACACCTGCCAGGAATGACAGCCAGGAATAAGTTCTTGTGACAGCTCTTGAAAACTGCAGCTTTTGGCACCGGAGAAACACGAGATGGTTAAAAAAAAATGTCAACAGCGAGAGCCAAAAACCTATTAGGACTTAATGACAATGGGTGCGTTTTTCAACCTAATATGCAGGTAGAGCGGTGGGAGATGCCACAGTATAATGGTGACTCAGTGAGAACTTGCCTGTAACACTGACAGTGTTCTTATGTCTAGAATGATCCTGGAGTCAGAGCAGGGAACGTCCCACTGAATGACAGGATGGTTAGTAATGAGCAGGGATGCGTACAAACATATATTTTCAAACCTGACTAGCTACTGAATTTTCCAAATAATTAGCCAATATAAGATCTAGGTCCTTAAGAAGGCCTGCATAATAAAGCTGGTTTAGGGTATAGTGCAGAATAAGTTCAACAAACCTGGATCAGATGCGTTTCCAAGTGTCCATTCACTCCAAATGTGTTCTTGTGTTCAAAAACAGCCAAACAGCTTGGGAACATAATGAAACAGAACACTTGCCTTTAGAGGTTTTAACTATTTTTAACTTTCTGTCTTTCTGTGTAACGCAGGGAAGGTGTGAGACGCAACTGTACAGTCTGCCTATGTGTGTACAATACAAAGACTGTTAAAGGTGGTGGATGATTTAGTTGTAGAGATGGTTATAAAGATGAAGGGTTTAATTATGTTGGCAGTTATTTACAGTACTCTTTTTATTAAAGCTGCAATCTGTAACTTTTCCCACTATATTGCCATCTCTGTTCGAAACATAACATTGTAAGTTGCTTTGCAAAAATACTTTCTTATTGTCTTAATGATTAAATTCTAAACAACTTCTGCAAAAACAAGCTACAAGCACTGCACCATTCCAGCACCTACACAAGTGATATAGTAGCCAGATTTTCTTCTTTCTGTTTACAGAAGTCAGATACAGTTCGGAACACTGATCTATTTTATATACTCAACTGATTTTTGTTCATTTTGAACTAAAAGTTACAGATCGCACCTTTAAATGGCAAAAGCACAGTACACTGAAACCATCTCTCAGAAGTTGAGTCACTAAAATCTCCAGAATTACCAAACTAGAATCTCCACCACGAGAAATAACTAAAAAAAAACCAATTTCTAGATGAACTCGCTCATTGACCTCAATTGACCCCAATCAAACTCTCGCTCTCAAAGTCTCAAAGATCATTTGCTTTCTATTATGAATCTGTGACATTCTCAGCAGTGTGCTTAACACTACCCCCTCGCTCTCCTGCACCACTTCTCCTCTTGACAGGGCACGCGTGGGCTCCTCATGAAGCAAAACAATCTAACCTCGTGAAGAAAAGGATGAGCTGTGTGTGACATACTGTTTCTTCTCTCCGTAAGCTTCATGAGAAAACTGACTCCTACCTCACTGTTAGTCCTAGGATAATCAACCCTACCCCACTATTTTTGACCTATTGTGCTTTCCACACACCCTGATGATGGAACGCCCCTGTAATTTTATTGGGAAATTTAAAAAAAGGACTAAATCAATGGTGCAGTTCATTTTGACCTATTGTACTGGAACAGCATTGCAGAAGATTACCGTGTAATTTCCAACTTCATTTGCCCCTTTTAGCCATAGTAACTTCCAGGGAACATATTACAGAGATCCATGGAATGAGTCACAGTAGGGTTATATGATTTACTAGTATGTAATTACAGTTTGGTCAAATCAGTGTCAGATTAAAAGGTATTAGAGATAATATTCATAAAAAACATACATGCATGTATGTGCACACAGGTATACAAGACAGATCTACAAAATGGTAAATTAATAATCACAAACACAGTGAAAATACTTCTTAAATTACAGATTTTAGAGAGTTAAGAAATACATGAAAAACATATTACAATTACCAAAGTTGAACAAAGGTTAAAGCAAAGGACCCTTCTCTGTTTTGGTATATCTGAACAAACACACAATATTACAGCTGGATATTGTCAACTACATCACAATATGTCACAATTCAACACATCACACATGCAAAATCAAAATTGTAGTTCTGCATAGTGTTGATAAAACAGCACTGCACAGAACATATGCTAAGAAAGGCCTTAAACATCAAAAGGAAACTTATCTGCAAATTTCTTGAACTTCTGACCAACCTTAACTTTGAACCTTTGAGAGCAATTACAACGTGATCAATGCTTGTCACTGTTTGCTCATACTGAACAACACCACTCAATATTGTGCCTGACAGAGAACAGGCATGGTAACAGAGCCGGAAACTCAATGCAAGAATTATTTATTAAGTCCACAGAATCTGAGTGACATCAAATTATATGATAGTGAGTCACTATGTGCCCCATAATGCCCTCAATAACTTGCCTTTCAAGACGTGCGGGTATGTGGGAGGGTTTCATTTCAATACATGCTATGACCTTTGGTCAATATTATTCTGTTTTTTCCATCTGACTGTGATATTAATATGCTGAAATATTTTTAGGTTTAGCTGTTATCAAAAAAGCTGACCATCAAGTGTGCCATTGTACTTTCGGGATATATAATGGACCTTTAGCAAAATAAGCCCTACAAAGATCCAGGATTAACAGGGTTATACAGAGACAGATTAAACAAGCTATAAAACAAGTTTGTGGAAAAAGGCATTTTTCAGATGCCTCAGCAGGGACGTATATATATAAATATACAGGCCATAAACAGAATAAGACCTGCATACAGATTCTTTTTCAGGTTAGATTTATTTGTTATTAAAAAGAGACTTTTATGTGAAATTCATGTGTATAAAGTTAATAAAGTGGTAAAACAGGGAGAGATTTACAGGTCTTGCTAATAATTAAGTCACAATAATAAATTGACAAATTTATGTATGTTCTGGTGATCACAAGCCATTGATAAACCAAACCTACCAATTTCAGTTACTGGCAAAAACATTGTTCCATGCATGCATGGAAATGCAATTAAATACACCCAATAAAGCACTGTGTGTATATTATATTTGCTATTTAAGTGACTAATTCATCATAAGCGTTTTTGTATTTGTTTGTTTTATAAATGTAAATGTAGGGGAATGCAAATATGTAAACCTTTACATCTGCCTAAAACCTGGAAAACATTTATGAGCATTACCAAAACGTCATCAAATATATAGAAATATATAGATTTAACTAATGAATGATCCAATATTGAGGAATGAGCTATCACTATGTGCACCAGAGCTCACTGATTTCCAACTAGGGTGGCTGGATATTACCCTAAACACAAAATCCCAACGTTAAGACTTCTAAGATTTTCTAGAGGAATTGTAATAGCTAGAGAATCCTTAAGGTTAAGATTAGCGTCACCTAGTGCAGCAGCAATGTACAGATGTAGTCATGCTGTCCAAAGTTTAAAATAAAGTGAATCTTAAGCTCTCTGTCCTGATGCATGTCCATCATGAAACAGTTTGCAGACTGCACACGCTGGATCACAACATTGTGGTTACTACCAAAATGTTTAAACATTCATCACCTTACAATTATAATCCTTTAGGGCAAAAGACCACAGTTACCACACTTAGTTACTGCACTTAAACTGTAAAGTTGGCATTTTTAAAGATCATCACATTATTCATTATGATTTCACAGTAGTGTCTCCTGTATAACTGTAGAAACTATGGTCATTTTTTGTTGGGGCTGCATTAGCCCATCCTTACAAAAGGTCGTATTATATAATACGAATGAATGAAACGCGGAGATCAACTCACCTTTGCCATTTTGCCAAGCCGTGTACCAGGACAAACTGAGAAACGAGGTGAAGAAAACAATCGCAGTGGCAACAGTTCCATGTCTGAGCCTCATCTCATTTCAGCGCCTCCCGTGCAGCAGCCTCTGGTCCTCCTGATCCAGCCGAGAGGAGGTGACAGGGGCCCGGATCATCTACTGTCTGCGCCGCGGTCCTCCTCCTCCTCTCAGTCACGAGGCAACCCGACGGAACTGATGCATTTCAAGAGAAAGATGTGTAATCCTCATGCCTGAAGGAGATCATGAACAGCTGAAGGCTTCCCGTTCCTAGGAAATATAAATAGACATGATTGCATATATTGTTTGGGTTCCAATTTGGTTCATGTTGACTATATAGTTCAACATACAGTCGTTATAAATGTGCATGAAATCAGATTTTTCGGATTTCTATTGTATGGAGCTGACTTGTAGGAAAAATCACCAAAATGATCACTAAAGAAACCATCCCTAAAAAACTATAGCAAATATGCAGATGCAGGAACGTGCTAAAATATAACACTAAATGTTTAGAAAACAGCCATTTCAAGCAGTGCTACAAGCAGAGTTGACTACCTGTCGGAGGAAGCCAATATATATATCAGACACAACAGGCATGTTTAACCACCTCAAGTTCAACACTTCTTACCTTTAAACCCTGTTATTGATTTGCGTATCAGCCCGGGGCCGATCTCATAAGCAATACATGTAAATTAAACCAAACACAAATAGGTTTTTAGAAAAATTGTAAATTATACGTATCGTCCTGCCGGAATCTTCAGCGGTAATGTGATCTCTCAATCAAGCTTGTTGAAGGCCACACCTACCGAAAGCTGTGATAACCCATCGTGGACGATGATTGGGTAGAATCAATAGTCCCCGCCCACTAATAGTACGGCTCACCCATCGTGGATGATGATTGGCTTGAGTCAGCCCGCAGCTCCTGCCTGCCTCCACCTGGTAAACTGAGTCCATCGCACTGATTTATTTTCTAACAAAGCACACTCATGCAGAGATTCCTCATATTAACTATGGATTATTATACAGCATTTGCCCACCACTTAATAGTATCTTTGTGTTGTTTTCCAGTGCAGAAAATGTAAAACCTACCAATACATATTGTAAGCCATAAAAAAATAAAGTTGATCAGTTTACTATATAGTGCATACTTCGGGTTACACTTCTTTGTTTGAAACAAAAACATGCCGTCCGATGTGGCTGGTATATGTATATATATATATGTGTGTGTGTGTGTGTGTGTGTGTGTGTGTGTGTGTGTGTGTGTGTGTGTGTGTGTATATATATATATATATATATATGTGTGTGTGTGTGTGTGTGTGTGTGTGTGTGTGTGTGTGTGTGTGTGTGTGTGTATATATATATATATAGACGCTGCTGTCTGAATGTAGGCGCCAGAGGGCATGCACATTTAATGAATAATTGATTGCGTTATGTGACCTTCACTATCACTGATAGCTTGAGGGCTTGAGCCCTTGTTGTATACAAACGTCTTCTATATCTTTTCATTCCATTTCCCCACAGACACAAATCTTGTTATTTTTACGCTAGAACCGTTAAATGTGCTGGGACAACCTGACAACCCATACTGATTTTAATCTGTTTAAGTACTTTTTACCCTTCATCATGTCTAATCTCTGGTCGCCAGTCATGTGGAAGTCACATTCACTTTCCACACAACTTTTCTTTTGCGTCCCTATGGCCAGATGTTTAGTCAATCCTGTTCAGTGTTTTAAAAGTAAAAAAAAAAGGGTAGTAAAAACAGTAAAAAAATACTTCTTTAAATGTGTACCTCATAATCATTTTTTACTTTCTGTTGAGATCTTACTTGTATTTATTTGTATACAAGTATATCGTACTTGTATAACTCTTCTATTTCTCTTTGCATTTTGCCTTACATAAAGATTTTTTTAATGGTTTACAGATAAACTTTTAAGATTCATTTTAATCAAGTGGAGATTATGATTAATTATTACCTGCCTAGACAAATTTTAAAATGACTTAAACTAGAAAAATGTAAAACTAACAGTTGTTAAGCCTATTTTAGGCTCAGTTTTATATTACACAATCTTATTAACGCAATCAAACAAATGTCCTTTTGAAATAATTTTTTGTTTATAATTCAGATTAGAAGAATGAAACCTTGACCACAAAATAAGAATAACAACTGCTCTTACCACATAATATATAATACTTTATTTGTTTAGAATATGCATCATTGTAAAAAGGAAACGCAAGGCACAAACTGATAACTAGGTTATTTAATTAATTTATAACTGTGTTAGACAGTTTAACATACCTACACCAGACCTAAAATTTCCTTTGAGATGCAGGAAACCATTAGATGACACACATTGTCCATATTCCATATTTCAGCTATATGTGAGATGTCAGACCTTTAATGTACACTGAATTTCAGGGAAAAGATACTAATCAAATCTGTATACAATTTTGTTTTTAACATGTACACATTTTTGTGCACTAAAATATTTAGTACCCAGAATCTTTGTATTGTGAAGGCATATGGTAAAATGATTTATTTTAAGTGATCTGAATGATTATGTTTAATTAATGGATTGTTCCTCCATAACACAAAACCAATGGAACTAAAATTCTTACAATAATCCTAAATAATTAATTTTCACACATTCAACAAACCCTCAGGAATACATAAGCAGCAAAGATGCATGAAACCAGCATCATGGCCAAGGCAAAACATTATAAAAACTATTTTCTGTCTTTATTTAGTTCAGTTATGCTTATACAGTGTTCATTATATAATGCTGCTGTTTTCATTTCTCAGAAAGGTGTTGCTTTGAAATACTCTTCAAGAGGAACAACAGACACTCCTCCAAGCCAGTCCTGCAGCCAAACTTGCTCCAGAACCAACTTCATAAAAAACCACTTATGTCCAGGGGGCCACTTCTTCATAACAGGATGCCTAATAAAATCACATAACAACATAAATATAAATGTATATTTGCAGATCCTAGAGGTTCTCAACATAGCTGACTTTTACTTTAGCCACCACTCAATGCATTGACTGTGTCTGTGTGAACTAGTCATGGATCCCATATCTTCAGTTGTGCACGCTCTATATAACACCAATATGAGGATCAATTTAACACCAATTTTTTTGTCCACAAACTTCACTTCAGTCTATTTGCATGCAAATACATGCTAACATATTCTGAATTACAGGAAAGTGAAAATAAAGTGAATCTAGAACTAGATGCATTCACAAAGCACACATTATAGGTAACTCTTGCTGGAACTACAGACATCTGAGATGGTAACATAAATTAATGATCAGAGTTCCAGTTAAGGCCATGTAGTTTTTGATAAATTTGCATTTGCATTAGACACATATTGCTAAATTATTTGTCAGTCAGATCAACAACAAAAATTATCTGTCAATTAAAAAAAATAATAACTGCATTAACTGCGAGTAAAAGTGTAAGAGTAAAAAAAAAGTCTAACAAGTAAAAGTGGCCACTAAATCCCAAGGTAAGTATAGCCTCAGATGTACTTTACAGCCACACATTCATTTAAGACAAATGTGTGCATAATAGATTAATTTGCATGTTTTGCATTTATTACCTGGAAAACATAGCTTCCCTGGCAAAGTCAAGCTCCTCTGGCCCCACCTCCACCATTTTACCAGTCAAAGTGAGTCTAGCACACCTCGGATCCTCAGGGTCATAAACTTGCTTCCTGTTTCAGGTAAATAATATAATTAGGTAAATAACAGAAACAAATAGGTAAATAACAGAATATAATGCTTTAATATTAAGAACAATTGTTTAAATACATATTCCTTAAATGTACACAAATGAAGTGAAAAGCTGGATTTAAGATATGTGACACCTGCAGAAATCTCCCTCTGCCTCAGATAACGTTAAGGAGGCAAAAGGGAAGCTGTGAAGATCCGTTACAGTGTTGTCCATAGGTGTGACGTAAAAATAAGGAACTCCAGTGCTATTGTCCAGTGGACCATCACTAACGGAGAAGATGTTTCCAAATGGAAGTCCTTTGATCTAACATTCAGACAAGAAAACAAAGTATATATATATATATATATATATACACACACACACACACACACACACACACACACACACACACACACACACATATATATATATACACATATATTATATTACAACATGATGACATTTATACAGTATGCTTTTGAGCTGGGCTAAACTTCTAAAGATCGCCAGGTGGACGACTGACAGTGTATGAGATACATACAGATAGATACTTATCGCATCACCTGATCCTGCGTGGAGATGGTTGCTAGGTGACCCCAGTCGCTGTAATGGGCCATATATCGGGCCAATCTCGCCGTCTCCTCATGGGGTGGAGGTGTGGGGATGCTGGACGGCGCTTTAACCTCCTCCATTCGGTATGAAAACACACGGGATGCCGGTGACAGGTCCTCATTTTTTGACCTCTGTTCAGTTTTTTTCTCTGAACCGTCTCGGTACACAGAGGACGGATATTGTTTCCAGATCCCGATATTATCGACGAGCACAGCGGGCGCCTCATCGGAGTGCGTGTCCAGCTCTTCATCAACCACATCATTCGTGACAGCCCAGGAGACCGAGCTTCTGATGGTGTAACTCTCACCCACACATACTGTCATTAATGCAACCAGCAGATGAAGCAACATCATAGTGTTCAGATCCGTGTGTTTTCAAACTGCATGTGGAACATGTTGATTTCTCAACTACAGAGGCGTTACGTAAGAGTGGCTGTAAAGTTTGGTGCGTC
Source organism: Chromobotia macracanthus (assembly GCA_036877525.1). Classification (NCBI taxonomy): domain Eukaryota; kingdom Metazoa; phylum Chordata; class Actinopteri; order Cypriniformes; family Botiidae; genus Chromobotia; species Chromobotia macracanthus. The sequence continues at coordinate 968,466 of JAZGTH010000035.1, read as the reverse complement.
CGAAACAGTGACACCTCGTGAGCCGCCTGAGAACTGCACCACGATGACCCCTTCTGAAGAAAACCTCTAACAAACCTTTATACCCCAGTACCCATAGTTCATGTCCAGTAGTTACTATAGATCAGTTTAGAAAATGTTTATGTTTATGTATAATTAATTATACGCAGTGTGTTTCAAAATTAAGTTGAGTTTATTGGCCAAGGAAGTTGGAATATCAAAAGCAAAATCCTTTGATGCATATATCATTTAATATTTATATAATACATATTTTTCCATAGAAATGAAATAATGTACTTGGAAAGGGTTGAAAATCATGGCTAATAGGTAATATTTACATAAATAGATGAAATAAACTGGTAAACCCGAGTAACAATAAAAAATATGTATGAATGTCTGTGTATTTATTTTTATTTAATTTGACATGTGACAGTATGGTAACCCGTACTTGAAATGTGACCTCTGCATTTAACCCACCCAGTGAGTAGTAAACACACACACTGCAAGACGTGTACACACACACACACAGAGCAGTGGGCAGCTTGACACAGTACCCCAGGAGCAACTGGGGAAAAGTGCCCTACATGGAAGTGGATAAAACATAATCTGTTTCTATCTGTTTCTGATGGTTTCACTTGCTTTTGCTTGAGTCCGAGCCTAAATTTGGTTCTCCCTCCCTTTCCTCTGGTCTACTTTCACACGGTGTTCTGCTGTGCTACTCTGCAGCGCTGTTGCAGGATACTTATGTCCAAGCACTACCGGCTATTCTTAACCAATGTGGTCAGGAAATGTGACTTTGAACCTTGTGAAACTCTTGTTTATTTCTTTGCCAAAATGTTTGTATACATCAGAATATAAGCTGTTCACATGAGGTGAGTTTACAGAGAATCTTCATCAAAATACTTCTATGACCAATGGTTCACACTGCTTCAACTCTACTGTAGAACCTCTGACCCCCTTTGTTTATGCAATCTCAAGACCAAAATACCGCAGATGCCAGAGACCTCAATACGTCATGGGCCTGCAGCAGATGCTACAGCATAAAAAATCTCCAATCTTTCCCAACCTTATACAGAGACTTGGCAGCCAACAAAGAATATTTATCTAGTTCAATCTTTAAGCTCTCCCTTAAACTGTATTGTTTTAGTCCATAGTCTTATCACTCCATGCCAGTGATTTCCTCTTGGCCAATTTCATCCAGGATGGCTGACCACTGTTGGCTGTAACTGTTGATTGAGCTGTGGTTTGGGACTTTGAGTTGTTCTGTTCCCCTGGCTATAAAAATTAATAAAATAAAAACAGAATTCTGAAACAACTGCATCAAAAACAGAATCACCATAATGGTACAAGATACTGTAACATCACAGCAAAACTTCAATAGGAAATAGTTTTTAGATTTTTATTTTGTGTTGCAAATCATTATAGATAGTGCTTGTTTGGAAGTTTGGAGTGGCGCTTTTATAAGCTCTGAAAAAACCATGTGGTGTGAGGTTTCTGTATTCACTTTTCTTTCAACCAGAGTTTTAAGCCTCAAATCGGGTCTTAAATTCTTATGAAGTAAATAAATAGGAAAATACTACCAATAGCAACCCAGGAGCCAATGTCTGTATTTCACAAGCTGTGGAGAAAGTGAGTTCACAGCATCCTAAAAACGTGTGCTTCATTTTTATGTATCTTCATGTAAGTGAATGTGTGGTAATAGATTACATGCAATGCTTATTTATTGTGCTGAAAAAATATTAAAATTTTATGTTTAGAGACTAAATAATGGTACCTTGGTTGCAGCAGTTGAGTGGTTCTCCCAGCGCTGCATTAGTGAGATCTTGTTTCCTGATCCTGCGGCCCACATTGGACTGCCATCCTCTAGCCCAGGGCCCTTTGCATGAGGCAAAGACACCCTGTCAGCTTTCCCTGAGGTTATGGAGGGCTCACCCCATTCATTTTGAGGCTGATCCTTTGACACATTATTGGCAGATTGTTGGGGCATCAGGTGAGATGTTAGTTTGGGACTTGATGATAGATTTGAATAAGCTGGAGCAGGTGTGTGCCACAGTACAGATTGTGTGGAGGTCTGTGACGCTTGAAGTGATCCTGTTTGCAGTGCTGATGACTGTTGGATGGTTGGAGTCTGTGGTTGCGATGACGGCTGTTTTGCTGTATGTATAGTATGAGTTGTGGATTGTGTGTTTGATGCACATATAGATGTTGACTGAGAAGGTTTTGTTGAATTACATATTTGGGTTTTGGATTGAAAAAGGACCTCTCTGGTATCAGCTTGTGATTGACTGGTGGCTGTCTGAGTTATATGGGCTTGAATTGTTGAAGGTTGGCGAGTTGTTCTAGCATAGGTTTGCATAGGTTGTGTGGCTCTTCCAGATGGCAGATGTCTTGCAGTTACCTCTGTAGACCTCAAAGGAAGCTGCGTTGCTGTGTGCTGGCTGGTAATGTTCTGGGTAATTGCCGAATTGGCTTGTGAAGTAGATGCTTGGGTTTGTGGTTGTGTTGTGATCAAGGTTGTTGATCGTGTGGCTGTTTGCAACCCAGGGAACTCAGGTAGTCTACTCGTAAAAAGCTGTTGTAGACATCTGGTCTTCTCTTTAGCCATCTCCATCCAGGACACCTCAGTGGCTGTAGACGTTGATGTGTTCTCTTGAGAGGACAATACTGTAGACTCTTTTGAAAGCAAACCTGCACCTTCTTTAAGGAATGATGGTATAATCTTAGTGGCTTTGCTGGGTGAAGATGAGGGCTGAGGAGGTTCTGAAAATACATAAGCATGTTTATTAACATTTGTTTCACATAGCCATGCTTTTGTTTAGTTTTTTTGGAATAAAGTGTGGTCCACCAGGATTGGAAGCAATAAGCAGACGGTATAGAAAAAAGTATGGAACATATGTATTTGCCAATAAAATCACATAAATTATTTACATATGAGTGCAATTTAAATTTTTTTTGCTCAGCTTAATGACCACTATCAGAGTAACTACAGAAAGTGTGAGACAGGGCACAGCTTTGTAAAGCTTTGAGTCAAAAAAGCACACAGACTGTTTCCTGGTATGACCTGGATCATTATCCACGTGGCAGCTGTTCACTCAGGTCATAATTCTAAGGAAACTAAATAAGGAAACTTACCAACTTGTCTAAGGAGGCCAATTCCCTCCTCGTCTTTACAGATGCTCTTAGGTGTGCAGCTGGAAGTCTGATTGGTTTTTAGTCGAGGGTTTTTGAGTTTAGAGCCCATGCCGGTATGCTGGTCCTCAGGTTCCACGTGGCTGGTGGAATCAGACCTTAAGGCCAGAGGTGGAGACAGTGTGGAGACTTCAGCACGGTGTTGTTTTACCTTTATTTCCGATTTTGCCTTGTCCTGATGGAACTTTAGTGAAAGAGAGTTGGAAGGCAGCTTTACTCCAAATGCACTTGTAGCTTCTTTGTATTTTCCTTCTTCATCATCTTCTGTCACATCCTCTCCTGCCTCTTCTGCCTCCTCCACTCCCTCCTGTACCTCTTCCTCTGTAGCCTCCACCCCAATCTCCTGCATCTCGCTGTCCTGATTGTCCTCCACATCCTCAACAACCCGAGAGTGGTTCACTGATAGATAGGTGAACTTTGTTGGTATCATTGGATTGGTCTGTACTTTGTCTTTCTTTTGTGACTCTGGTGGTAAATTAGAACTTGGATCTTTTTTCTCAGCTTGTGAACTAAGTTGGCCCTTTACCTTTAAATTAAAAGGAGGATTAGAAGATGATGGAGGTTCTTTTCTCAGTTCAGCCTGGCCAACTACTCCAGTAAAGCTTGCAGTCCTGGGACGCTCTTGAATCTTTTTTGATGAGAGCGTCAAATGGAATGATCCAGATATTGGTCTCTGTCGCTTTGTGTACTCTGTCCGGGGGTGTTCTTCTTGACCAATGGTCATGACTGGCTGAAGAGTCCTGGACTGACTTTTTTCATCTGCAGGAGGAGCATTTCTCCTCAAAGATGATGGTCTTAAATTCAGTCCACTAAGTACATTGACGGGAACTTGGGTAGAGGCCAGGTGCTGGTCCTTTGAAATGCGGTTATCTATATTTATTGCATTCTCAACACCACATTTGCTTAATGTGTCTATTTTGCTTTGTAGTACCACATCAATAGACTTCTTGTCATCTTGCATAATACTCGGTTTTTGCGTGGTATCTACACCTGGTCTTAAAGTTGACACAAGTTTGCTTTGACCATTTATGAGTAGTTTGGAGCAACTAATTTCTCCTTTCCCTTTTCTGTCGATAGATACCACTTGGCTGGGAGGTTTAGCTGCTTGTGCTTCATCTGCTCTTGGAAAGCATTTAGTTTCTCTTGCAGTCTCATGCCTTGTGGTAGGCACTGGTGCCTCAGCTGAAGTCTTTAGGCCAGGGTTCTGAGAAGATGTGGACAGAAGTTTTGTCTCATGCTGAGGTTTAGCAGAAACTTGTGTACTTTCTTCAACACCCTGCAGAGACATTAAAAGTAAAACTGGAGCTGTGCTTTTGATTTGTGAAGTGGTTTGCCTCTCCCCTGGGTGTAACACGAGTGTACACGGGGAATGCAAGGAATACAAGTGAATGTGGGGTGTCTCTTTTGTAGCCGACTCTTCCTTTTGCTCCTTCTCAGTCAATGAACGTTCCAGGTTGTTTAAACTCTCAGATTGTGGTCTGCTTTCAGCCTGCTCAGGAAATACAGGTTTAGGAAAAACTACATAAAAAATACATTTAAAATGCGACCCATGATTGTATTATATTGTTATGGTGGATGTTTAAAACTTGGTCAATATAAAATGTCATTTTATGAAAAAGAATTTCATAAAGATGCTTCAAAGTTCAGCAAAGTTCCTCAGTTTGTGTTTCACAGAAAAATAACACATTATACAGGTTTGGAATGACATGAGTACATAATGAAGGTGAGCTGTTTCTTTAATAAAGCAATTATTAAAGAAAGACCTGGCCCTGAGAAAAGAATGTTTGCCATAATCAATACTAAGTCAAAATAGACTCACTGAAGTGACCAGCCTCTTGTTTTTGGAACTTGCTCGTCGGTTTGTGGGTTTAATGGACATACGGTGATGAGCAGCAGAGTTGTCTAGGACAGAAAAGAACTGGGGAGGAATGTTGAAGTCCAACCCTGAGCTTGGAGCAAATGGGGAAACGGATGCAGATGCTGGGCTGATGAGCCGACGGGAGAGTGGCTGGGGGGATGCCAGAGGGTGGAAAAGAATCACACATACAGTAATAATTACACATTACACAATCAATTACCATTACACAATATTTTAGACTAAATAAATCATTTAGGCAATAATCTAGGTTTCATTTGTTTGCTGATGTACTTGCTCATGAATGAACAGCATAATCTCAACATATGAGTGCAATGCTAAGAGTAATTACACTGAGAATGACAGCAGGCTGTTCTTTCCCCAGACCTGTTCATCCTCCTCACCTCTTGTTCCAATTAAACTAAAGACGAAGTACATAAAAGATACACTTATTCAACTGCAAAAAATATGTGTGGAATGTTGGACACTTTATGCACTTAACGGTTCTTGTGTAGCAAAATGGGTGGGGCTAAATATATCCATTTAAATTTTAAGTCAATTTGTTTAACTGGAAAACGTGTAGTTAAAAAACACGTTGGGACAACATTTTACTACTTACATTTATACAAATAGTCTAGACAGCTATACTAGTGCACAGTACTTATAATAATAATAATAATAATAAGTGCATCGTTTATAGTACATCATTTAGTGAAATGACACTACTACAACTAAGATGATATGCTTCTTTGGAGGGACAAGAAATTGCAAACATAACATGAAGGTTTACATCATATTTAGACTGGGTTTATAGAAAAATAATGACAAAACAATTCACAAAACTGATGAAGATGATTACTCATGCAGAAATTATCTTGTGTCTATACAGGATACGGCTGCATAACATAGCACAAGCACCTTGTTTGATATGCTCTTGCATAGTCGAGGAGGGCAATCATCCTCTGAACGTCCACCTAAATCTTTGTGATGTTTAATGGGCAACAGCAGAGGAGGTGGACTTAAATGCATCTTCTCCTGCCAGAGTTTCATCTAATTAACCAAAACAGTGCTTAGTCTAGAACGGTTAGTCTAGAACGTGAAACAGTTTAAAATTGTTGCTATATTTGACGGAACCCACCTGCAGAATTCGAATTTTGCCATGAATATTCTCCTGAGACAGTCCTCTTTGTGGCTCAGGGTCTGAATGACTATGCTCTTCCATGAAAATGCTTTCGTGTGATAATGCTCGGGATCCCAGCATGCCTTGTAAGCAGCTTTAATCAGATTTAAACAGCTTCAGAGCCACATTTTATCAGACACTTACAAACTTGTCATTTGTTACACATTAAAACCATTTGCTTGTTGAATGGTAAAAAAATAAACACAAAATAACTATTAAATTGTATTTACACCACAACATTGAGGACAGCAGGATAGAGAACTTGAACACAACAACAGGTATCTGAACACTTACTGCTTATGCTCTGAGTCTTCAATGCCTAATGTGATGTCACTTTCAGACTGACTCTGCTTCAGACCACCATCATCATGTTTCCTCCTCTTCTTCCCAAACAGCTGTGACTTTAAAGACCTTATCCTAAACTTCTTCCATCCTAAACATCAAACACACCATGCCCTTAAAACACATACTTCAAATATATAAAAACTAAATCTATACATCAATAAAAATATAAATCTGTTTGTTTTTATAGATGTGATATATAATATACAAACCCAATTTAAAATAGCTGGGACGCTGTGTAAAATGTAAATAAAAACAGAATGCAACTATTTGCAAATATATTTACATCAGAACATAGGCAACATTTCAAATGTTGAAAGCGAGACATTTTACTATTTCACGTTAAATATTAGCTCATTTTGAATTTGTTGGCAGCAACACCTCAAAAAACAGTGGCATGTTTACCACTGTGTTGCATCCCCTCTTCTTTTAACAATCCGCAAATGTTATGAACTAAATGAAAATAAACTAAGGAGACCACAATTTTGAGGAGTGGCTTTAACCTGCATTTGTGTATGGTGATGCGAACTGTGTTCACAGACAATGATTTGTGGAGATGTTCCTGAGCCCATGCTTTAATTTCCAAGACAGAATCATGCCTATTTTTAATGTAGTGCCGCCTGAGGGCCCAAAGATCACAGGCATCCAATATTGACTTTTGGCCTTGTCCCTTGCGCACAGAGATTTATCCAGATTCTCTGAAATGAACTGTAGATGATGGGATATTCAAAGTGTTCACAATGTTCTATTTAGGAACATTATTCTGAAATTGTTCCACAATTTGTATACACAGTTTTTTGCAGATTGGCGAACCTCTGCCCATCTTTACTTCTGACAGACTCAGCCTCTATACGATGCTCTTTTTATACCCACTCATGTTACTGACCTGTTGCCAATTAGCCTAATTAGTTGCAAAATGCTCCTCCAGCATACACACACAAATATATACAGTGAAAGTGTATCTGAAGAGGCAAACGTCAATCTGAAATGTCCTATGGAAAAAAATCTGACCTGTTAAGTCATCACTGCCTCCCTCCTCTGCATCTCCGGAAGGTCCCAGAACATCCATCTTCACAGTACAGTTGGTAATGAGGACAGTTACAGAGAAATCGCAAAGATTAAATGAGGAGTAGACAACATGAAGCTTTACACTTTACACTTTATCCATAAATGATTTCAGTAGTAATCTGATTTTAAGGACAGCTTCTACTCTCAGACATGACTTCTTTAGTCCTAAATGGTTGTTAAACTAATTCTTAAATTTACAAAGAAAAGGAGTTGTTCGAAAGAAGCAGAAGAGTAGAAGATTCATTGACAGTGACAGGTGAAGTGAGGAATGTTATATCTCCAGAGTTGCAGGGATGATAAATTAATTTGATGTGCTGTAGCCCTACACTTTAATCTTAAAAACAGACCAAAGGTTACTTTTGCATTTATTATATTTCCAATGTGACATGCTCTTGTGATGTCATAGTGTCATACAAGACATTTTTTGCATGAAAAGTATTGTTAAATTCACATCAGAAGTGTTATTCTATCATTAATCTGTAGTGCGCTAACACATCGATAACATATAAGGCAGCTTGTATTAAGATCTTCCAGCTGATCTTCCAGACTTTACTGAGGAATCAGTCAGATGCGAAACTTAACTTAAGTCTTGTTTACATACATTTGCTTTAGCATGTGGGAACTTGTCCTAATTTTGGACAATGTGCGTCACACTTTTTTCTACCCTATGAACGTCCATATTTATTATAATAACAAAGCTTTCTTATCACTGAGCATAGCTTGATAACACACACATGAATGCAAAATAATGCAAAGTCCATCAAGTCCATCCCTGTTTTAATACCACTGGACTTGAATTGAAATGAACTGAAATGAATTAAACAGAATATGTCTTAACAGTGTCATCATGGTATGTCACCTAATGTCTGAGAAGATTTAATTACTGTGTTTGAAGAAAACAGTATTCTTTTAAACTATTGATAAACATTCTACAGACTATGCAGTGTACAGTATACTCCTAAAATTAAAGGTTCCTAAAAGTTTTCTTTGCTGGGTTTCATAAAGAACAGAGGTTCTCCACAGGGAGAACATCCACAGAACCTTTTTGCTGCACAGCAGGGTTTTTGAAGTGGAACAGACTATGAAAATAAAAACGAAATTGTTCTTTTAATAATCTTTGAATGAAACATTCTTTGGGTATTGGAATTGCAGTGAGGAACCCTTTTAGCACCTTTGTTTTTAAGAGGGTAAATACAGTCATTGTTATGTGTCTGATACCCATCATCAGACATCACACCCATTACCAAACAAAATAAGTAGATATTCTGTGGCCATGACACTGCATGGAGCATTATTCCCACAAACACAGATTAATCATAAAGTTATCTCACAGTCTAACAGAAATCCACACACAAACAAAATGGCAGGAAAATGATGAATGGATTTAAGAGGTTGACATGGTTTTCAAATTCACCCAAATTACAATTCTGTCTCACTGTCACGTTGCTTTAAAAACAATGTGTATGGTAAAAACACTTTTCATCTAGGGTTGTAAGTCCCTATAACATCTCCCTTCTTGTGTTCCAATGAAAAAAGGCATACAGGTTTGTAGCAACATAAGTGTAAATAATTGATAATTCATTTTTGGGTGAACCATTGCTTTAAAACTTGTATTACTGATTTACCAATTCATAAAATAATCAAATACCCTACAAATATGCTGTTACCCTGACGAAAAAGTACAAGCAACCTACTGCAAATAATTATGAATAAAAAGCAAACTTTACTTACTTGGAAAAAATCCTGAACTTTCCGGTTTTCAATTCTGTTGCCAGATATTGCTTTATCCTTCCTTTCAAATGATTTTCTTAGATAAAGCAAAACAGTAGCTGTTTCCCAAACACAAACAGCAGAAATGTAAAATCAGGAGAAGCACTGGGGAAACAAAAAACATGCAGGCATGACAGAGGAACATACTAATGGCTTGATGTTTGGCAGTAGGAAACTGGACTCCAACACGTTTTCCTGGCACACATAAGCTTCTTATAAAACACTAAACAGCTTTTTCAGCACGCTGCTGGTGGAATGTAGAGCTGATGAAGACATCCATTTATAAAATGTACCACCCATCAGTTTATCAACAACACAGTAGTTTATGTTGATAGAGAGCATAATAGAGAGCTTTCTGGTCAAGAAGCCATTCATTTGTGTGAGTGCTTCACTAAATCTAAACAAAACAGCATCTACAATTAAAATTCCTCTTCAATGGATTTGTAAATATTTGTATGTATAATAATTTGTTAATTTGAGCCCCATTCAGAGATTGCTGTAAACATCACTATTAGGTAAGTGAACAACTGTGGCTTGTGATGTACATTTACTGAAATTCAGTTTTTGTATGCAAATCACAGAAACACTATCACACTCCATTCAAAGATTGTTCAGCCTGGGTGAAAAAAAGTGGCCAGTTTATAGAACATGCTGTTTATAGCACATGCAGTGTGTAACATACAGTAAACTCTCTGCATGTTGATGTTGGGCCACTAGGTTTAGGACTGAACTGGAAATATGTTGGAGAAGATACTGTACTTTCTTTCTGTCTGTGTAGCCACTGAATGGAGCTTTCAACTCCCTCCTGTATGTTACTATAAGTAACTATGAAATTAGGCTACAACCTATTTGAAAGGTATTTGTTTAAAATAAGTTTAAATGTGAGATAAACCATTACATACAACTGGATTTCAAAATAAAGCACTTGGGCATCTGTACATATACATTTGGATAATTGAATCTCTCCTTTAGTGACCTTTAAATCTTAAACATGTTACTCTTTTAGTCAATCATTCATTTATCCACCCACTGTGAGGATGGAACGTTTTGTATCTGGCACTCTGTAAAGCACAGAGCAGCTTTGCCCCAGATACAAAGCATAAATCTGTGTCAGGATCCAGAGTTGGCCACAAATCCCTCTCCTTTCCTCATATTGGACAAAAGTCAACTCAACATCTGGGTGACTTTACCTGCATTGTGCGTCTGACCTGTAAATCTAATATAATTAATAATTTACATGTTGATATTTAGATGGTCATTTTAACCAGAGGCAAGCATAATGTGGACATGTGCTTCATTTAATGTAATTTTTCTTTTTAAAAAAGGGTTTGGCATGAAACATTTGACTGCTAAGGTATTTAAAAACTGTAGAAAAATACTACAGAAAAATAACAGTCAAACGAATTTTAAGAGAATCTCTTTTTGAAACAACTGAGAGGAAAAACTAAAAATATAAATTTCAGAACAGGTTGTAGTAAACAGAATTCAGAATTAAGAAATGCGTGACTAATTGTCATGGAAATAATCTAATAATGCAAAAATTTTTTATTGGTTTTAAAATATGCTTGATTTTGTTTTAGCAAAGTATCTGTAATTGTCTTTTATATTGGGGCAAACTGTGACCACCCCCACACTCATGTTTTTCATGATCTGAAATGAAGAGTGCATATCGAGATTAAGGGCGATTACAGTTAGATTTAATCTCTTCTGCGGGAATTCATGCGTGTTTCTGTCGGTTTATAGTAAGTGAGGCAGCCAACACAAATACTGTATGTCAATGCAACAGTAACAATTATGGAATGAAATTGAACATTAACATGTTTTTATTTTACATCAGTTCTTATCCTTTCATAAACAGCCAACTGTTTTATGGTTTGAATGTCCCATGTCCAAGTTCGGTGGCCCATGAAAACATTACTGCACAAAATTATATATTCAAAAAAGCAAGAAATGTTACAAAATGATTGTACACATCATAAAAGCGAATTTACCTTTTCCACGAGGAACATTTCTAAAAATGCAAGTCTAATCGTCATCATGAACGTCCCGAATGTTGTTGCCATATACTCACAGGTTGATGTACATTATTTAAAAAGTCTCCAGTCTCTTTCTTGAGATCACTGGCACACACTTGCTCCTTAACTGAGTCGGCGGAGGAAAACACTGTCGTATCAAAAGAAATAGTGACGTTGAGCACAAGGTGTAACAAACCGCAATTCATTCTTTTTCTACCGACAGTAGCGCTGCCATTCACCCCACGTCCACATGATGTCGCTACTGCGGTGTATAATATTTAATGTTTTGAATTGAGCGCAGTAAACAAGAATGCCGTACATTGCAACACTAAATTATTAATATGATAGGAAAATGCTTGCAAATGCGAACTGTTGCTTTTTAACACAAATACAGAGGCAGGCAATAAATTCAAATGTCGGTTAAATGGAAATTCATAAACAGCCCTTGCAGAATATGTAAGATGTTATGTAAGATAAAATATTATTTTAGGTGTATCTGGATCTCAACATCACTAATCAACTCAAAAGTACAGCACATTCAAAACTCTGAAGAATGTACAGTATCAGATGATTTCTGAAGGAACATTGACTCATGCACAGCTATCACAAGGCATGTGTAAACTTATAGCAGAACTGTAAAGCAGGCCACAGACATCACAGAATATTCCACTGTAGCTCAGAACATAAAATCAGTTTTTTTTTTCATTCCTTGGAGTAAGAGAACTACTTTATAATATAATTAAACTGAAAATGGAAGAGAATGACACTTTTCCGGTTGTCCATGTAGGTATGTGAGGACCATGTGCAAAGATTTATCCCTACAGACAATGTGGAGAAGATAGTGGAGAAGTTTATGAAGACAGTGGAGAAGTTTATGAAGACAGTGGAGAAGTTTATGAAGTTAGCCCTTATGTCTTCTTTGTGTGTTTTGCATGAAAAATGTCCACAGTAGTCTCATGACACTCTCTTAAATCATAGTAACTTTAACAGGTATAAAGTCGTCCTGTGAAAACCACAAAATTAAATGCATGACACAGATCAGTCAATTTAATCTACTAAATCATCTACTAAATCATTTCTGCGTCATGTGAAAACATGCCAAATCATGCTAGCATAATTTAAAACAGGCTATCATCACTTTTAATCATGTTAACATCATACAATATCATGACAGCATTATATTAAGTAATGTCGAAACATTTTAGCATAATTCTAAAATGTGTTAGCATTACTATAATTAATGCTACAATGTGTTCACAGCATGATTAAACATGTTAGCATCGTGTTAAAATGTTATTAGCCTTCACAGTGGGGATAGTGTGTGTTTCTAATGATCCACAGTGTTTGTCCTACACCAAATGGAGATTAGTGTCATGGCCAAAGAGCTCAATTTTGGTCTCATCAGACCAAAGAACCTTCTTCCAGCTGGCTTCAGTCTCTTACATGCTTTCTGGCAAACTGTTGCCAAGATGTCACAAGACATATTTCTTAAGAGTGGCTTCTTTTAGCCTCTCTTGCATAAAGCTGTGACTGGCAAGAATCCAGTCAACAGTTGCTGTATGCACAGAATCTCCAGCCAATGATGTCTGTAACTCCTTCAGAGTTGTCATTGTTGTCTTGGTGGCCTGCCTTCCTTTTGCATGGTCACTCACTTTTTAAGGACAGCCTGCTGTAGGATGATTTACAGCTGTGCCACACTCTTTTCATATCTTAATTAATAGTTTAACTGTACTTCAACTCATATTCAGTCCTTGGACATCTTCCAGCCCCTCCTTGTGCATGAATTTTATGTGGTAGTAGACTTTATTTCAAAATAATTGTTGTAAAATACATTTGCAGGGGCAGTTTCATTACCATTCAGTACAAAATCATTAATTGTATTTTTCTCACATGGACAAACCCAGCCTGAAATTCTATAATAATTATGCATTCATTTTTAATTTTTATTTCTGTGGGTATATATGCCTAAATAAATTATTTTCTTTAAATGATTAATAATAATAAATAACCTTTTGCCAACAAAGAGGAAAACCCATAAATATAAATGTATTAATTTAATTGATATTTTAATTTTCTAACCTTATTTTACCTCCACAGGTTTAAAATGTCGAACTATTAAAGAAAGTCATAAATTACTTAAAAATTAAAGATAAAATGTTTCTATATATTCATTTTTTGCCCTTTCATTACTTATTTGGATGCAGCTTTCATGAACCCTGTCCCTCTCATCATCACTCTGCATGTTCTCCTCCTTGTTCATAAAGGAGCAGCAGCGACCACAAACAACATCAGAACATGTGAATGAAAAGCTGGTCAGGCTGCTCCAATGGTTTTAACAGCCGAACAAGCTCGTTTTATTCACTGTAATGTGGGTGTAGTAGGGGGTGTTCTTTAATGTACCCAGTTTAAGAGTTGGGTGGAGCAGCATTTAGTGCGGAAACGTTTTATAACTTAAATGGCTGAGAAGATTGAGTGAGAGTAAAGGACAGATGCGGTCAGAGCTGCTGTGGTGAGGAAACCTAAGCCTGCTGTCTGACCAGCACCACAGTAACAGCATACCTCCCATTCTTCTCCAAACCTCAGACCAACCACGCCATTTCCTCTCACCAACTGGCCAGTGCTTCCTCTTGCTTTGGTATGAATGGACATCGGATGAGTGTGTTCAGCCGGTCTGTATACAGTTGTAACTATGGAATGTGATTCATTAGAATGTCTCTGTGGTGGATCTGCAATGTTTTTATTTTTTGTGTCTGTAGCATCTTTAGTAAATATGTGGTTATGTGACAATGAGATATTGTAGCATATTGTGTCACTCAATGCAGCTACCACAGAAAGGACACTGTGTGCCCAAAATAGCATAGCAAGGACTGGCCTGATGAGGATGAAGCTACTGTATGAGTAATTAGAAGCTAATTTTGAGTCTGCCAGAAAGGCGGAATTTGCTGAAGACATTCTGGGGAAAAAGAAACTATGTTATTTTAATTAAAAAAACAAAACTATATACTATTGAGGTTGGAGGTAATATTAAACTATTAGATCATCACACTTGTAACACTCACATGTAAAATTAATTATCAATTCACGCAGACATTAATTTATACCATTACAGTCATTGCAATACTTCTATAAAATGGCAGGGGGTAGTATTGGACAACATAAAGGCTTTGAGTTTCCAGCGCAGCTCAATGTCCAGTCGCACATCTCTGCGCTTCACCCAGGCAAGCTCCTGCATCTCATGTTTTCTCTGGCACCAGCCGTGATGCGGAAATGATAATGGACAGTGGTCAAAAATGGTAGTAGCTGTCAGACTTGTTTAGAGACATGTCTATCTCCTTACTTATTCTCACAGGCAATTTTGTTTTTACTGAAACCATGAAACGTTAGACTATGTCTGCTACAGTACAGAGTTATAGAATGCCTTGATCACTGACCATATTCTAAAGTAAAGATGAGCCAACATTAGTGAAATTCATGTATTCTTTGTGGTTGTCAAATAGAAGAATGGTAGACATTTTAAAAATTAACATTCATATTAATACAGCAATAAGTGTAGGCCGTGCGTTACAAGGTATATTTTTAATTGTTGGTAAGGTGTGTTTTTAGCCATAGAGCAACAGCAATATGATGAAAAGCTCAATGGTTACTGGTTAAATTTATAATTTTATAAAATAAAATTTAAATTTTCATAAATACACAGTTTATCCGTAAAGTAACAAATCATTTTCCTTGCTGTAGACTGCGCAGTTGTTGTGCAACATAGAAACTTGACATATTCCAACAAAATGTGCTACATCATGTGTACAGTTACAGTCATTTTACAACGGCTTCAAACGGGGCTCATCCAATCACAAACCGATACATGCCTCATGCTAACTTTGTCATATTACCTGTGATTAAACACACATTTTATTAGCACTTAAAAACTCATAGTTCCTAAAGGTAGAAAAGCAAAAGAAGAAGAGATGTGTGAATGAGCAGTAGAGTCCGAGCGCCAGGGTGACGCAGGCGGCCGCAAGAGAGCTTATAAAATGTGAATCATCTTGCACCCTGTTTTTAGCCAAACCATGAAAATGCTGGAATGAAAGGGCACTTAATTTAGACTCCTCTTTTTTAACTTTCCTGTGGCTGGCAATTCATGCATGGCAGCTAGCAGACCGGATTTTGGGGGAGAAGGCAATGGGAACAGTTCGGCCAGGGGGCGGCACCTTACCCAGCACAGATCTGCCATCCTCCATTTACTGGCACAAGAAAGGTGAGGAGAGTGTGATGATGATATTTACAGAAAAGATACAGTGTTTGTGGAACAGTGTTTATTACCTGACTACTGTAACTAATGACTAATGTTTCTCAGTACTGAGCTGATTGTCTTCCTTAATACACGTAAATTATGTAATGTGTTCAATGAACATTGCCCTGGTTTACAAAGGCCAGCACACTTCACAACATTATCCAACAGTAGATGTTTTTGCTGACGTGAGAAAAAGATGCACAAAGGCAACAATACAGAAACACAGTCTGCTTAAACAAATAACATACAATGATACATTTTTATGCCTTATTAAGCACACAGTGTAAACATTTACAGTGCATGGTAAAAAAGTATGTAAGGCGTTGTAAGAGGATTTAACTGCTTGATCTTCCATTGGCAGCAATAACCTCCACCAAATGTTATGTATAATTGCAGACCTGCACAATGGTCAGGAGGAATTTTGCACCATTCCTTTATACAGAACTATATAAGCACTAAAACCTGAGGTCATGCCAAAGCATCTCAATAAGTTTGGGACTCTGACTGGGCCACTGCAGAAGGTATGTTTCCTTCTATTGAAGTCATTCTGTTGTTGACTTACTCCTGTTGTTTGGGTCATTGTCTTATTGCATTACTCAATTTTACTTCAGGTGGCAGTCAGACTTACCAAATAATGAAATTATCCCATCATTTACTCACCCTCAAGCCATCTTAGGTGTATATGACTTTCTTCTTTTAGCCGAAAACTTTCAGAGTTATATTAAATAATATCCTGTTTTTTTCCAGCTTTGTAATGGCATTAAATAAATTTTTAAAAAAAAGTACCAAAAAGCACATCCATCCAACATAAAAGTAATTCATATGACTCCAGTGGCTTAATAAATGTCTTCTGAAGTGAAATGATATGTTCTTAAAAGAAAAAGAATAATACTTTAAGTGATATTATGTGCACTAAATTCAAATATGGAGGCACGTCAATAACTTTGATCTTATTGGTTAACCTCAGATGCATGTTTCATCACAAGATCCAATGACATTTGAAGTTATCAGCATGCCACCATTTGAATTTAGTGATCTGATCCATTTAGACTGCTCAGATTTCATTAGCGTGCTGATCTGTTTATTACACCTGTGATATGATTTGGCGCTGTGCTTTCATTTATACATTGATGAACATGAAAGTTTTTGGAGTCAGCAATTCTTCTGAACAAATTTTTGGTGTTCTGAGATGCAGGGTGGCTACAACTTCCAATCTCATCTCATTGTGTGGACTCCAGGTCAGCTTTTGAAGTCTCACCTTTCACTTTTAAAGTTTACACGGTATGTTTACTAAAGACAAGAAAACCTATAGTGTAGCAGACTTTATCTATTTTTGTGAATTAGTTAAAAATAAATCAGAACATTTTCTAACCAATATTTTTAAACAAATTGTAAATCTAAAAAGGGTCATGTACTTTTCAGCTTTAGAGAAAGAGTTTTGATATATACTTAAAAAACACAAAATATTCCTCCAGCCTTATTCTCATAAACTAAAGATCTGTGTACCCCTTCACATCAGCTTCATGTCGGTAGTACACACACACACATACACACACATCCAGCCACTCTCACCATCAGTCGCTGTGAGTACTTTCTTTATTTCATTCACTTCTTACTCTTTCCAAGCTTGTTTACAAATTAAGACGTGTCATTTCAATTTTAAGCACGCTGCACGAACTGCAGCGAGCTGTCTTTGCTCACACAGTAATACACATACACATGCTCTCAGTGTATAATAAGCACTGTAACAGTGTGGTTTGCATTTCCCCATATGCAATCTTGGAGAGACCACATGAAAAGGTCTTGGTATTAAAGGACAAGTCTTGGTTGGGAGGGATTCTGTCATGCAACAAGAGTGTGTTATTCACTTTTTTCCCTCCTTTTTTGAGATATTTGGCCACTGTAGTATTAGGCACAGCAACCGCACATGAGTTGCTCTTAAACGGCCCTCGCCACCAGAATGTGGAAGGGAAGAGTATGTGCTTTGGATTGTCCAACACGTTAATTAAAGCTTGACACATCTTTTGATTATAGGAAAAACATCTGTTTACATGACTGTATGCGTGTTTACAGGCTTGTAATCGATGATTTAGGCTGGATAAATGATAAATGTCATTTAATGAACATAGTAACAGTTTTCTTTTGATCTGATAAACACTGAAACATTTGACAAGTAACAAATAATCCATTCAGTGATTGTGGTAGACAGTACTCATCATCATCAAAAAAAGAATTATTTATTACAGCATATAATTGCCGTCAACACGCTAGAAAGTACAAAACAGATGAAGTGATTCTTAAGATCTTTAATTTTGTGACACATTCTCATTTTAATGTCAGGCCCAGTACATCACATTTGACTACATGAATAATGCACTTCATAAAACAGATTAGTAGTGGTGTAGCCAAATGGTTAAAGGTCTAAGCTGGTATTAACTGAAAGGTTAAAGGTTCAAAACGTGCAAGGGATTTCCTGATTGCTGCTTTATTTTACCTGTGAACTTAACCCCAGTTTGCCTTGTGATCATTACAGTTTAAGTTGCTTAGGATAAAATTATTAGACAAATGATATTAGAATTTAAACAGGCCGCAGATCTGTCACATAATGAGGGTGCTGCAGAGGGTCTGCCAATTACTGTCTGATCTTAAACTGATTTTTAAAAAAATGTGATGAAAACACAATATGACTTCAACCAAAAGCTAAGTAAATATAGTAAATATGTAAAGTAAATATAAACATTTAATTTTAAAATTAAAATAAATATTTAATTGTTTCCTTCTTAAAATAAAAGTATATGTATATGACTTTACATAAATAACCTTCCTAACGAATTAGCACTATGGGCATCATAAGTTTTTAAGTACAAGAATATGGTACTATGTGCAAGTAATTCAATAATGGGGTTAAAATACTTAATTTTATACAATAAGTCCCTGACTTATCTCTTTATGGACCAAAGAGTTTAAAGCCTTAAAAATGTTGAAGATGTCTCATGCCATATTTCTCTAATGACCTGTTCAACCATTCATTTATTCATCAATGTCATCATCCATCCATCATCTGGCTGGGCATTTATCACCTGCTGTCTGTCTTCAGATGAAACATCAGTGCATGAAGACAAGAAGAAGCCATTATTACAGAGAATCCCAGAATAGACATCTTTTTATTATAAGTTTGTCCAGTGCTAGTGGTGAAGAAATTACAGGGAGTTTCTGTGACACATAAAAAAGATTGCTGCGCCAAAACCAGGAACCTCAATAAAGGTTACATTACAAAATCTTAAGTTTTTGCTCTCCCCCAATTTTTTGAAAAATTGCTTCACCCCCCCCTCCTTTAATGCCCTTTGTTTTATGTTGAGTTGCAGCAGTCTGTTTTGTGGCTTCTCTCTCGAGCCTGTGGGAAGAAAATACGCTGGCTTGTGGGTTATTGGGATGCCACTCCTGAGGCTAACATCTGCTTAGAGGAAAATGTTGAAAGAGAGAAGGGTACAGCATAAAAAACCTGCTAATCTTAAAGCTCAGATTTACAGATTCATGTCATGTGTTGAGTTGAAAGACAAAAACAGCATCCTCAGATTCACTGTTTTGGGGTAAACAGAGATCACTGGAACCTTTAGATCTTTGGATTCCATCATGATTCATTTGATTTTTTGTGGCAGACAACTGCACATCAAAGACAAGTGGCTCAGAAATGGGTTTCTAAACAGTGATTGACACCAGATTCTTAATTGCGCATTTAGTCACAACCTAAAACGCACATCTGTCAGATCGAATAATGTGCAACAGATGTAATGTGATTTATGGAGCAAAACAAATCCAGCAAATTTTATGATCTTTGCACAGTATACCTAGCATATAGCAAATTCTTAGAAACTAAATCTGTTTGCTCCCCAAACAGACAGTTTAAAGAGACCAAAGTGGCATCAGACCACCTTTTAAAGTACTCCAATTTACAGATTGAAACAAAATTGAAACTTTCCGTCAATGTTGGCAAGTGGGGAAAGCAAGCAGTGTGGCAGAGGTGCTGGGCATTGTGGGCCACTCCCTACATGCTGCTAATTAGCGTAATCACTGCAGTAATGAAGTATGCTCTCATCAGCTCTCAGCGGAAATGAGGGGTTTGGAAGCTGTGGAATTCTCTGTGATATGGGTGTTGCTGCACTTTTACGGGATGTGCGCGTGAGGCGTGTGCTGTTGTTTTGACATTGTCGTCTGACGGCTGGCTGGTGTCAGCCATTTGTCGGGAAGTAAACAACTTGCGCTGTACGGACAGAGGCAGCCTTTGATATTTACCAGCTTCCTTATTGACTCTTATCAGGATTTCAAAATTTCTCACTTTTGACAGGACAATGTGGTACGAGTGTGTGATTGTGCTGGCCAGAAGTTTTTTACTACACAGTACTATGTTAATAAAACACATAGTTTAAATAATGCACCCCCCTCCAAAGTACTGTAAGCATTTATAAAATAGATTATGATTTCTCTTGCTTCATAAGGGATAAACTCCATAAAATGCAGGTGCAGGGCTATAGCAACTGTAGAATTTGAAACATTTCCTCTCAGTTCTGACCAATTCCTAAACTTTTACATTTGGCCCTTACATTTGGCCGTAGTCTCCAGGATATTTCTACCTGTTTAGAATCAATAGTCCTTCTTTCTATTAAATCAGTGTGTCTAACAAAACATTTTTTAATGTCTTCATTAGAGTTTATTTTTCCTGTCTCTCTCAGGGAGTCTTGAATCATCTTTGGTGTTATAATGATAAATCTACTTTGATTACACAAGGCTGAACATAAACAGACATTGAGGATACTCACTGTCCAATGCTTTCACACGCATATGATGAATGAAACAGGACATTCATCATCAAAGTCCAGATGAGGGTATTTCCGGAGAATGACTTTTCGCATATATGACAAAGGGGTCTTGTTTCTGAGTTGTTTAACATGGTAAACCTGTCCTCTGGAGAAACAGAAAGGTACCCCCCCACACACTCACCACTAACCTCAGACACCCTTTTGCACCTACCCTAAGAAAGAGAGGTGGAAAAGAGTAGAGTGCAAGACATGGGGTTGAAGTGATTTATAATTATAGTTGGTTATAGTGGAAAGGTGATTGCTTGATGACCCAGGGCAGGCCTTACAAAATACCTTCACAGATAAACAGTCTGCTACTTTTGCCTGACCAAAATGTTCTCAGAGTGAAAATGTTCTCTCAAGTAAAACATGAGTTTTCTGGATTTTAATCCATGTCTGTCAGCTTTGTGGTCATCTATGCTAATGTGCTGCTAAAAGGTGACAAAAGTAGGTTTTAGCAGATATATGCTTTCAAAATGTACAGTATTTATCTTCTGGAAAAGTAGCTAATCATGGTTCATGGCTGTGATGTAAACTAAATGCTATTGGCTATTTTAAAAATGGTGAAACCTTTGATATGGAGTTTGTTATAAGTTTAAAATAGATTCTCAAATAATTTGTTCTGTGTGATCACCAAAGCTCTCCAATGGGCAATATTGACTTGTAAGGTAATTATAACCCTCTAAACACTGCCAACCATAATGTCCTTACAGTCAGCAGTTGATGTGTTGGGTGTTTTGATTTGGATTGCGTGATCAAAAGAGACTGTAATTTCATTTTGTCACGATAAATATTTACCCTTACCTCTATCCTGTTAACCTCTGCTGTACTTATAGCAGACTGATTATAGCTAAACAGAAATTAACATTAAATATTTTTTAAAAAAGCATCATTGTTCAAAGACCTACATAGCAGTTGTATATACCTCTGTGAGCATAAACTATGATTCTATTCACTCTTATCATTCTCAGACTCATTTGTTTGAGTTCTGCCTCTGCATGTCTGGCTGTTCCAGACTTGTATTGAAACTGTGTACTTCTCTTCCTTGTCAATCAATGGGTAAAAAGCAGTTAAATCTCTCTGTTAGCCATACATGTAATTATAGCTTGCCAAAATGTTACTAAATATGCCCTCGCTGGCTTTCTGGTTTTGTTTTTTCCTCCCCTGTCGCCTTTTGAAGGAGTTCTAATTGGTGGAGACAGTGTGTCAGGATTAGAGGCTGGGAGTTTTAAACCCCAACACCCCCCAAAACCACACACACCCCTCCTGCTCCTAGCCTGGAGCTGTGCTACAGTCTCTGTGAAGGACATACAGGGCTGTGTGCTTGCTGTGGCCATCCTCCCAGCACCTTTTCTATGCTTCTGCTATGTACCTCCAAACTTACCTCTCTACAAAGACAACAGTCAATATATCACAATAGAGGAATTGCTGTTTATTTTTAAGTTTGACAAAAATCCCAACTCAAATGCTTCTGGATTAACATATCCTGATCTTAAAAAATCATGCAATGTATTAGCAACATCATG
Source organism: Chromobotia macracanthus (assembly GCA_036877525.1). Taxonomy (NCBI): domain Eukaryota; kingdom Metazoa; phylum Chordata; class Actinopteri; order Cypriniformes; family Botiidae; genus Chromobotia; species Chromobotia macracanthus. Next base: position 946,380 of record JAZGTH010000035.1, on the reverse strand, counting down.
CTAGTCATGCAGTGCCAACTTCTCGCTGTGATGCAAGAGTACAGTAGGTTCCATATGTTCTAAAAGCAGGTGTATTAGTGCAATCAATCAACCATTTTCATCACCTTCTCCCACTGAACTTCTCGACTCTGTTGGCGCCTCACCAGGGGAGGCTGGGAACTTATTTTGCCCTCCTGCACACAGTGCTGCTGCTGTCCATACAATTCTGGCACACAAAGCGAGCCAAGCTAGGAGACCACCAACGCTCCAAGGTGTCTTTAATGACAAAGGCTGGTGCGACCTGTTGATCATTCAGGTTGGAGTAAGTAGCAAAGGATTACTTGTTTACATTGTGTTATGCTGTCAATCACCACAGAATATAATTGACTCGTCGTAAGTGACTCATCCCTCATTTTATAAAAACAAGAAATACACATACAGGCCACATTTTTGTTAAGGCAGTAATATGAATTAGGAATTTTTTTATTACTTGATCTGTAAAGTTTAAATCATCCATCTAAGGTGGGACTACTTGTCTAGGTGGATGGACTTTTTGCGCAATATCTGTGGGTGAAGTTAAACTTATATAATAAGTGCTTTACAGATAGGTGTATCAAATGCCTTCTTGGTATTCTTGCACTAATATCATGCAAAGGTTGTACCATTAATAAATTCCCCAGAGCCTTCTACCAAGCCCAAAAGATCATTTACTGAAACAAAGCTGCTGAAAAATGTGAGTAAAAGTGAGAAAAATGGCTCTATTTCTACAGACATTTGAATGTGACACTTATGTGTTTATTTATCCACTTTTTATATAATTATGTCAACCTTTTAATTACAACCATACTAACACTATACTAAACGTAAATGTTAAAATTATCCACCATAGGCTTACTGTAAACATAATTTTCCTTTGATTTAATAAAATTGTCAATATGATTTTCTGTGGTAATCAACTGCATGCCACAGATGCAACATGCATTTTAATTTATATTATGATAAAAGCAATTACAGGACATATATAAAATCAAATCAACAAAGCAGGAAAGACAACTAGTGACTCATCAGACCTGTGAAGTGTAACATAAGGTGAGTTAATGTCTCTGTGGCCCTTCCTTATGTGACAAATGGCAGGGCTTGGACTACTCTTAGCAAGCAAATTCACTCACTTACCATTTGTTTTGGGTCTGTGTTAAATTAAATTCAATAAAACAATTTGAGCAATCACCAAAATCTCTGGGAGCTGGCTAAAGTAATTATGTGCTCAACACAATACACACATGAACAATGAATTACTGTGTTTGGAGTTGCGAGTGTAAATATCACTCCCCACAAACCCACTGTTCTGCAGGGCAGACCCCCTGCTGGGCTGCTGGAGCCACTGGTCCTTCTGAGGGTGGACATAGTTTCTTATATTAATATCAGTCAGACATTATACTTTAATGGTAAAGGGTTTTGGGATAGTTCACTCAAAAAAATAAAAAATACAATTTTGTCACCAAAAATGATATTTTGTAGAAAGTCTAAGCTGTTTGTTTTCTTATACAATGGAAGTCCATTGTATGGAAACTTTCAAAATATCTATTGTGTTTCACAGAAGAAACATGGCACTGCAAAGATCTGATACATCTACACAGAATCAGCTTTGCTGTAAATCTTAAAACAAGAGAACATTCATAAAAATGAAACCTTACTGGTGTAATGAATAGTCATATCAGCAAGTCCATAAATGATACTGGACATTTAAACATAAATACAGTTATACAGTGATTTACCAGTTCTTATAAGCAATGGTTGAGAATAACAGATCTGAGATTTACAAACACCACTCTGTGATAAATAATCCTCACTTATACATTCAACTGTCATGCACAGTAAAAGACCTTAAAAATTATATCTATGCTATTCTAACTAAATCATAACTCTCTCTGTCTGGAAGTTCTTATGAAATGGGTGTAAAACTGGTTTGCATTGTGTTGTGTTTCTGTGTGCATTTTTCCCCTTTTCCTTTTTTTCAAACGTGTGTTGTAATTCAGAGTTCAGTGGACCAGAGGCTATCAATAAGAAAGAACTAAAAGAGGCCAGTCCAGCCACAGAGCTGATTATACTGCTCTCTCTCTCTCTCTTTCTCTCTCTCTCACTCACTCACTCTCTGTCCTCTTCCCTTTATTCCACAGGTTAAACTTTTACAGACAACCCTGTCAATAAATGTTCAAACCTGTACATTCAGAAAACTGCAAGAAGAGCTAAAAGAAAAGAGAGAATATACAAGGCCATAAATTCTTACTGGCCATGAAATTGTATCATGAATTTGAATCGTGAATTTGTATATATTTTATTTTTCCTGCTTAATGTAAGGAATATTCTATATGTCCATGTACCTGAAACCTGGAGTTCAAGTGGGCAAAATCTAGATAAACTGATTGGAAAGAAAGTAAGGACAAATGTTCTTTTTAGTGATCATCTTTGATGTCATGAATATTAAAAATATTAAAATATTAAAATTATGATATTACAAATATTGTCATTTAAACAATTGATTTTAACCAAATATTGTTTTGCAGTTTCTAATGAGGTCAGACAAAAGTTGATTAAAGCTGTTTTTTACTTGCATTGATGCTTAATGTTGTACCCTAATGCTATTCTAAACATCAGTTGAGGATTCTGTAAATGGCTTTATTTTGATGGCTTTTTAATGGTTTTGAGAAACTTATTGGATTGTTACAGACGGGTTAATATGCCTCATTCAGCTCACCAGCAGCCACAGCTGGGCTGGATTGAGGCTGTTTCTCTTCTACACAGCTGTGCACAGAACTGACCAGGGCACCCATCACATTTGCCCTTTAAAAACCGCAGAAGACCCAATCTCTCTCTTTCTCTCTCAACAAACATACCGCTTCTAAGCCAGTCTAGTGTGGCTTTCCATCTCCTCTCTAAAAATACCATTATCAACAAAATACAAGGATTGTATAAAAGCACAAATATAAATGTATAAATATAAAGGGCATAATGAATGTATTGATATTTACCATTTCAGTTGCATTTTTTCAGGGAGTGGTGAACCAGAGCAGGCAGGCCGCTCTTTAAAGTGGTGTGCTGGGATGTGGGAATGTGCGCTTTTGGATCGGAGCGCTGAGCGATGCAAGCGATTCTGGCTCTGGCTCATACAACATAACTGATCAGTACCACACAGACGATACCTTTCATTTCCAGAACTTTGCACAAACACTCATAGACACAAACATCACTGTGTTAAAGCAATATTTCACCCAAAAATCAAAAGTCCCCATTACCATTACTCAAGTTGTCTTTCTTCTGGTGGCCCTTTTGCGTAAATTTTAAATGAATGGAGATTTAAAAAGCTTTAAAAAGGACCATAAGCACCATATTCCGTGATACTTCTAAAGCCATAAGTACTTCATAAGTCTTCTGACGCCACATGATCATCAAGTTGTCATTGGCTAATTATGTTTTGCTCCTGTTACCTCGAGGACAGCTGTGACCTCAGTGAGTTTTGCGTAGTGAATACCACATAAATGTACAATTAAGTTTCAGTCTATTACACAAAGCTATCACATGACTTCAGTAGACTTGGAATGTAGTGTACGAGTTATATGGACCACATCAACAATATTTCTGTGGTACTTTTGTCCCCAATTCACTGTAAATGAACCAAACAGTTACAAATCATACAAGTTTGGAACTAATGAGTGTGCATGAACTGTTCCTTTAAGTGTCTTGTTGTTTCATAACATTATTTCATATTTACTTGTCAGCTCTTCTTTACCTTCAGTACAACCCCTCCCCCCTTATCTCCCATAAAATGTTAGATTTTTTTATTTTTATTCAAATTCTTTCTCTTCTTTACTCTAAATGAACTAAAGTGTAAAAGTATTTGTCCAGGAAGGGTGTTTCTGTGGAGATTAAAGATATGTTGACAGAAGCATAAAAGACAATAACATTAGTCATTATTCTTTTTGATTAAATGTCAAATCCGGTGAATTCTGTTGTCCCTACAGAAGTATTCAAACTAGCGTGATTGTACCCCAGCTGTTGATGTTTCAGATCGGTAAAGATCACAGAGCAATGTTTGGGTTTGAGTGCATCTTTGCACTGGTCACTGATTGCGCTCGCCTGTTTTAAATCACTGCTGATGACAAATTGCGGTTGAGGTGGAACTGTTAGCACACGCTAGAACAAGAGTACCAATGACTTTCAGCGGCTGCATGGGAGTTGCCATTATTACTTCCTTCTGATTTGAATCTTTTTGTGAACATGAAGTTTGTTCTATGAGCCTCCTCCACTTTCCTTCCTATTCTGAATTCAGCGTTCAATTGTGAGTCTGCAGAGAACACCTCCACCCAGATCTATATGTGGAAATAAATGTCTGATCATTTGTAGATATCCAAAAATATAAAAGTGGATTTTTCCACTCCTTTTGGCCTGTATAATAACTTAATGATATCTTTTGTCCTATTTATTTGAAGATGTATTAGATTGCATAACCAAATAAATTCAAAAATAGCCATGCCGTTTCTTTCAGTTATAGTGCTTGCAGTCTAACAATGAATTAACAGTATTTATATTTTCTGGTTAAATTTTTTAAAGACAATAACTGCTTAATATACACTCCATTTAATCTTTGTTTATCCATTTCTTAGTTTTCAAAAATTCCTACATTTTTAATTAAAAAAGATCAGTATCGTATAATAAAATAATCAAAATATAGCACTCGGTTTAAGTGGCAGCAATTCTCTTTGCATTCTAAACTTCTGATTGGTCTTCCTTCTGCAAGCACCTGGCAGTTTCTTGAGGAACTGCAAATCTAGTTAGAATTAATAGCTAATAATTTAAAAAAAGAGATTGGAAACTGAAATAATGTAAACCCAAAGTCTTTTCAAGCAAAATCAGAGAACAGAAGTATGTTATTTGGTGATTTGTGGACAAGCCTGTTGCTTAAAACCCCCCCATGAACTCTTCATTTCTTGCCCCAGCTGAAAGAACTATGGGAAAATGTACTGCAAGGCGCTGAATATATAGACACACCATGAGGACAGAAAATTTGTCATGAATCAGATTGTGGTTTTTCTTGGAAAACCCTGAATGATATAAGCACTGTCTGAGAGCAATGAACAGTCAGTCTGCTTGAAGGTGTATGTGTATACACTCATGTGTGAGTGTGCATTCATTGCCATGTGGTATTTTTGTCCATTATAGCCCTAAGTGAACATGTCTGTGGTAAGACAGTGTTTACCTGTGGTCAGATTAGCTATACTGCACGCTTGTGGGTCTCCCTCTGTATATAGGTGAGACAGGGAATGTGAGGGGACCTGAAGACAGACAGAGAAGAGGTTAAAATTAGCAAAAATAGGACCTTTATGCTATAGGGGTGATAATAAACAGCATTTAACAGGCCAGACAGAGATGTGGCTGTGATAATAAACCGATTCATCATCACACTATGCTATGTTGAGTTGTGGAATGATAATCTTTTAAGGAATGACAATAATGAAAGGTGTTGCAGTGCTCACTAAATCATTAAACTGAGGAAACAACTAGCTACATTTATCAACCACAAACTGAGACTATATCCTACAGCGGTAGACTCAGGGTCGTCACTAATGGGGTGAAAGGTGGAAATGACTGCAGGGGCCAAGAGCGCTAGATGGCCCTTATTTTCAGTTGACTTTATTATTTAAGTAGCGTTTAAGGATCCAAATAAAGAATTAAATGTACTTTAAATTACAATAAATATGATTAATTATGCTCTGTGTGATGCAAAATTATTTCAATTCATGATTGATAATTGCACATTATTTATAGAACATATTGTTTATATAATATATGTTTTGATGTTATTAACTTTATGCTAATTGCATTTGATACTAATTAAAATTTGAGGAAACTGAATAAAACACAAGTGAGGTGCCAGAAAAGGGTTTAAAACACACATAGCTTTAACTACATACACTAACATTAGCCCCTTTCACACAGTAATCTTGCTAGTTTACCAGAAAATGACCAGAATGACTTTACTGGTAAACACAAATGTGTCATTTACACAAGCAATGACATTCTATCTTTTTACTGGTAACATACCACTCACACATCAATAACAAAATATCAGTAAACTCTGTGATGTCACTAACCGTGAGTAAGTGCCAGAAAGTGTTGTGTTTTAAAATATTACAGGGTTTAACTTTGTTTCTGAACCCATTTGGTCTGTATTTTTGTTGCAAACGTTTACAATCATGCAGTTGCTTATGACCCAACAACTTTGTGTCAACTGCTTTGACATCCAGAAACAGTGTGGACTAAACATGTCATCCTCTTCAGAAATACAAAAACATTGTATTTGGTAATTTGGCTGGAATTTGAAATTGACTTGAGCAGAATTCAAAACTCAGGTTGTCCATACATAAAGTAGCACGTGTGTAGGAACACGTGCAGCATCCACCAGGCCACATTCCTGCTGGACGTAAAAAAAGGTAAGGGGCCCAGAGAAATATATAGTCAGGGGGCCCAGATTTTCCGGTTACAGCCCTGGTTGGCTATAAAATCTCCTATACTTACTGTCTCCCTCCAGGCCTGGACCATGGGCCGTAGTGGAAGAGTGAGAGACTGTGGGATAGGATGGCAGGGCACTATCTCTCCCTACATCGCGTCAGCCTGCTGCCACTGAAGTGCAGTGTGTGCACTTGCGTACACTTTCCGCTAGCCTGTCCTCAGCTCCAGGCAGGCACCCTCTAATTATGGCTGCGGGCAGGCCTGCAGCCTTTGAAGCTTGCAGCAGCACCAGAGCAGCTTGCCACAGCCGGGGTGACAGCGGCATCCCACAGAAGATCACGAGACAAACCCGTACAACATGGACACGCAGGAACTGCTCTGTTTTTGCTGTCTGTTTCCCGCTATCGGTGTGATTGCGCAATCGTCTCCTCTCACCTTCCTGTCATTGTTTCCTCTTGTATTCCTCCTGTATTCAGTAAAATATTACTGGTTGTAAAATACTGTTCTATAATACTAATGTTGTGGCTCTGCTTTTTAGAATGAAGTAAGGGATGAGTCTCATGCATTTTCAACTCAACCATTTAACCAGCAAGGTCAACAGTGGTACGGTATAATGCCAACCTTAAAGGTATACCCCAAAATAAAAATGCTGTCGTCATTTACTGTGAAGTTACAATCAAGTTCATACTAATTGACTTTTGCTTTGCTGTGGAACACAAAAGGAGATATTAGGCAGCGTGTTGATGACTGACAGCTCCACTCTCTATTTACTTTCATTGTATGGAGAAAATAGCATACTTTTCCTCCTCTGAAAAAAAGAGCATCTTAACAACAGTAAATGATGACAAAATTGTTATTTTTGGGTGAACTAACCCTGTATTATCTCACTCACTGAGGCTTTTCTGTACTCTTGCCTCGCTGTTCCTCTGTTCCGTTGCCTGTCAGCAGAAACTGAGGCCCAAAAGCATCCAGCATTGTTTGCTTGTGGCCCTTATGTAAATACTGGGCAATGCATGTTGATGTTTACCTTAGTTTTAGCTGTTCAATCATATTGTCACAGCCTATTTAAAGGAAACAGGCTGTTAGCCAGTACACTGCTGGCAAGAGCAACAGCGGTATAGTAAAATATAAATATAATAAGAACGTTTTTGAGCTGGTGAATCCATTCTGAGCAGTGAAACATCACCACAGTGACCACAGCTGTGGCATGCGTGCAGGAAAAAAGCAGCCCAGGCCTCTGAAGCCTGAGAGGAGAACCCAAAAGGACCAATAAACAAGCAGAAATGTGCAGCATGTGCCCAACTTCATCTTAAAGGCTGCCATTAGCATGGATCCCTCCACAAATATCACTTACACAAACAGCACTGAACATCATCGTCATTAAAATAATCGTTATTCTTATAATTATCATTATCCCCATGAACCTCAAGCTTTGACTAGTTCTTGTAGCATGGCCAAAGCTCAATTTAAATTTAATTGGTCAGCAATATATCTGCATTAGCCTTCAAAATGTGCTGCATGGGCTCTGTCAAAAGTTCCTCAAGCCCACACACCAAAGAAAGTTTCAACAGAAGTTAACTAAAAAGTTCTTTTAGTAGCTAACATTAACAACAGACATGTTAAGACCTACCTTTCATCTCAGTCCAAACCTGTTACAATATATTTAGCAAAGGGAAAAAGGTTGCTTAGCACATGAAGGTGATTAAGATTTAGGGTTGTTAATGGAAGAAGTGGGTAGCTTCAGGTTAGGAAGGTGAAGAGAACCATAGATGGGGGAGGTCCTAGAAACTGCCATTATTGAACTGAGTTATTCAGGGCTTCTGTTCAGGCCTCAATTACAGCAATTTGGCAGGAGGACTAACGTGTGGAGACGCGGCTGTGGTGTGTCCGGTCCACACTGCCCGACCCTGTGCTCGTCCCCTGGGCAGTGCTTTGTTTTTTTAGCAGGCAGCTAGCTGGAGCTGCTTTTAGCCTCTGCTTTTATACATCTCTGGTATTATTTTTTCCCTGCTCGCTCCAACTATGACTGCCCCAACCGCTCCTTGTGCTCGGCTGCATGTGGAGAAACGGAGTAATCGGTCATTAATGCTGTGCAGTTCCCTGCATGCACAAATTAATTTAAATGACATCTCCTGTCTCAGTTCCAGTCTAAACAGAGGAACCTCTGTGCCCTCTAGAGACTTCAGATTTCACCTAAACCTCCTGTGTTCTCAGCAAGCAGGAAAGAGGTTGGGATTCAGGTGCTCTGCAAGAAAAAGAGGAAGAGAAAGGTGTGAGAGAGACAAAAGCCTAATTTAGGATTTAGGATGTTAGGACTGTGAGGGTTGTCATGTAGTTCAAGAACTCGCACCCTCTTTCCCCTGAGGTTGCTAGGGACAGCAGTAAATGGTGAAGGAAAAAGCTGCTATTACCTTGAGAGGAGTGAAAGAGCGGCAGAGAACACCGAATCCCACCACAATCCACATGAACGCCATTCCAAAGAGCGAAAACAACTAAAAACAGAATTGTTTACCAGTTAATAATGGAGAAACACCAATTAGCCCATGCTCGCCCTTTCCATCTGTACTTGCTCTTCCTCTTTCCTCCTGTACACCCTTTGTTGGTTAGTTCCGTGGGTAGCCCTGGTGCCCATGTGAAAACCCAGCAGACCCAGTTCACTCACCCCACTGACAGCAGATGAAAGGATCCTTGGCTGGCATTATTTGAAAGGCACCCATCTCCCTCTGTTTTGGCCTTGGTGTCCTCTTATTTCACAGGGCAAATTAATAACTCTGCTACATCAATGCACCCGTGCTAAAAGAGCCCATGCTGGCGTCTAAACCACTGCCATCACCCAGTTGACGGGTAACAGCCGCTGCAGAGCTCCCTTAAAGGACGTGGACTTTTTTCCTGACGGCAGAATGGATTTCTGACTGGATCTGACCACTTCTGAGACATTATTAACAGCCAAGTTCAATAGGCAGGCCTGCTAGCAGCCATGGCTTTATTTACATCCATCAAAGGGGAGATGACACACTACATGGAATCCACACACTCTATAATTGTATCTCCACATCAAGATGTAAAAACTTGTATCGCTTCATCAAGATGCACAAACATGTTCATCTTTACATTCCAATCATGCGTGATGGTGTTCCTTTAAAGTACGAGGTCCTCAGAGGGCCTGTGTACTTTAACAGAACACTTATGTCAACTTCTGTACTTATGCCATCATAGGTTTTAAAAGCCTTGTAGCTCATGAAGTGCATATTTTATTTTAATCATTGATCAAGCTATGGTAGAAAACAGGTGGGGTTTCATCCAGCTGTTTAAAGTTTAGATACACTAGTTCAGTGATTCTCAACAGTTTTCTTTATTTTAGGACACAGTTTTTTTAAATTGGACACTAAATGTTAACACAGTATCAGAAGCTTCACCATACAAAAGTAATAATAATAATAACAATTTTCATACTCAAATCTTTTAAATGTAGTATGTAGGCATTAACTCAATAGGCCCAACAATACACAAAAAAAGCATGAAATGAGCTAAAAACTGATAAAGGTGTAAATGTATGTATTTTGTAAAATAATAATTTTGTCACTTGAATTTCATTAGTTTTCCACAAACGTAATGGATTGGAACAAAACTATTCATGTTGCCATTTGTGTTATTTGGTTAGCCACTGTAACAAGAAACTTTGCATCAGTATAAATCATAGAGTTTGCTTGGAAGAATGTCCAAAAAAACTAATTATTGACATGAACAACAAAAAATTGGTGCATTCTTTTTCCTTCTAAAAAGTAATAAAAAACCTGTTTATTATGCTATTGCTATACTGATTATCGGCTTTATGCATTTTACTATATCCATTTATCATTTGAATGGGAAAACAAATGATTTACTAATGATTGAATAGATTAGAGGAGCATACTGGGCCATATGGCAAGAAGACATAGGTACAACTGACACTTTCATCATTCACTTTCACAACTTCACACTCACCTGTAGGGCAGGATAAGGGGACCAAATGGGCAAATGGTCATGGTACGAGAGAGCAGAAGAGTGACAGTAGCATTTTTTACCAATTTCTCAATTACTCTATTTAACCCTCTGTTTCAAATGAGGACACACCAACCCCCAGAACTAAAATACTTTCATATTTACAGTCGTAAATAATAAAAATAAATAAATCAACACCAAACACCACGTCAGTTAAATTTGCTTTTGAAATGGGCACAAAACCACTAGCCCCTTTCCGGCAAATATTTGCAGAGCTAATTTGGAAGGCTTGGGTCTGTTTCCTTTCCCTCATTTAAAGAGAACGTGAACAGAGCTAGAGTTTATGGATATATCTGTTCTTAAGGTGCTGACCGCTGGCTACATCCACACAGTCTTTACTTGTGTAGTGGAGCGTCTTCTCTCAGTGCTGCGGAATAGACCTGCCCTTTACCAGATTCATCTGCAATTAGAACAGTTGAGCCCCTTATGCAGATCCCACCATTGCCCATGACCTCAGTGCAGACCACCACACACTGGAGCTCTTTATGTTAATAACTGATACAATATCCTTTAATATCTTTGAACTGATGTGCATGGAACGTGGGCCCTGGGGGCCGTATCATGTCCACAAATAATTATGCATTACTTTAAAAGCATTTTGCAATGGTATTTATAGGCGTATAATTCATTTACATAAGCAACATTGTTACACCTGTTAAAGAAACCGAACGGCCTAAGGGTGTGTTCACATCAACGAATCCGAATTCAGTGACTCAAATCAGTGCGCATGGGTCTAGTCGAGTGCATTTCTTTAAGTGTATTAATGTAATGAACAGCGAGGCGGGGAGGGCAATATTCGCTCAGTTTGTTTGAGGAGCAGCCAGGCTCGTTCTCCTGCGCTCTATTTGTGGATCTATGAATGGGAGCGCCTGAGTCCACAGTTCGTCCCTGAGACTTGTGTTTGCCCAGTCAGGCGCTAGCTAAAGAGAGCCGGTGGGTATACGACGCACCCAATGTGACCCGTGGGGAGGAGTGGCAGACAGGGATTGAGAGGGGCAAAAAACTGGCAGGGTGCGGTCTTAGTGCGCCGGCAACTCAGATCACTTTAATTCCTGATTCAAGTGGAAGACGTGCGCCAAAAGGAGCTCATTCAAAGACAGCAGCAGTCTCTCTGACAGTTGACTTAGGCTGCTTCGGAGTTATATTATATCTCTCTCTCTCCAAACATCTGTTAGATAAATAAATGGACTTGTCTCATTCTCATGTCGGTGTTTTTCTCGAGAGACCAACGTTGCGTATTCTGTGGGCACTGAACACTTGGTATCACTGGATCTTTTCACCATCTCTCCATGACAGCCTCTGCGTAAAGCGACTTAACTTTTACGCACTGACCATGACGAGGATAAGGGTGATAAAGAAGTAGAAATTTTGTCCTCCACCCCCCATCTTTTACCCCGTGGGGGGGAATAAGGATCTACTGGGGGGTAGTTTCATATTCGTCGGCGAGCTGTGCCACCGTACCACTCCGCGCGAGTGCCCGGCGGGTTGGGGTGGAATGCGTCTCCCCGTGGTGTTTGGGTTCCTCATCGGCTGCGCCCTGATTTTCGCACCTGTTAACGAGGGCTGTGGGCCGGGGAGGGGATATGGGAAAAGGCGGCCTCCCCAGAAACTGACACCCCTTAATTACAAGCAGTTTAGTCCAAATGTAGCTGAAAAGACACTGGGAGCCAGCGGCAGACACGAGGGCAAGATAACCAGAAACTCTGAGCGCTTTAAAGAGCTGACGCCGAACTACAACCCCGATATCATCTTCAAAGATGAGGAGAACACAGGTGCGGATCGACTCATGACGCAGGTGAGCAACGCTTGGATAACACAACGGGAATGAATTCAATTATCTGCCCATTAGATTTCGCTTGCAGGCGCATTAAACCTGTTGCTCATCTATGCGCCCTTTGCAGTCTCACCGACACGCGCTAATCGATCTTACAGCTTTCAGAGGAATTGATTGCTGGCAGCGGTTTGCTTTGTAAGTTATGGATGGGCGCCGCTCACACAGACTAACTTTAACGCAAATGATCACAATCCGAGTAAAATCTAAAACCAGTGAAATAATGTTAATGCATTGGCTCGTATTTGACCAGAAACCACCCCATAATTCCTTTGTCCTCTTTAATATATGGTCTGAATATTTCACTTTATGCAATAGCTCTGAACAACGGTGCTTAGTTTGCGTTTCAACCGGCAGAGAAAACATTTGTTTGTAAGGCATAGTTTATCATCACTAAATTAATAATCTAATAGCTAACTAACTCTGTTAGTAGCTGTGCACTTTGTTCATTAGAAAGCATTAGTTGCCTGTATATTTTTATCATTAGGAAAGGATAGCAGGTGTTTTCTAAGACAGGTGTGGCATCATTCAATCAAATTAGGTAATTTGTGATAAAATATTGTTATAAAATAAAAATTCTATTTGCAGTATTATTAGACATAAATGTAGACATTTATATAAACAACTTTATAGATTGTTATGGATCTGAACTTACTGACTCCTTTTTACTTTCCAAATCATGGAGCAGATATTGTCTGAAACAGTGGTTTGTTATATATGTACTCTGCTTTGGCTATGTGCTCTTGTTTCCATGCTAAAAAGAATTTGCTGTTAAAAGAAAAAAATGTCCTGTGTATTTTAAAGGGTGGTGAATGTGGTTAGGTTAAAACGAGCAAAAGTGAATCATTCCATATTGGGCACATTTTGTACCTTGGTCATTTGAAAAATACCTGTGGGAAGGTAAAAATAACCCCGTCTGTATTTGTGGGTTAAAGCATCAGTCAGTGCTTCTCCTCATGATTCAATAATTTTGTCATATTATGTAATGTTTTACGTGGGCGCTTTTGAAAACAAACTCTGTATGCATATAATGGGTGCCTGAATTAAAAACTAACACTGTAACAATGGCATGTTTGTAGTACATGTGGAATAGGGGGACTGCAGGAACTCCTCATCTAGTTAATAGAGACATAGAGACATAGAATCATTTTTTGTTTGTTTTATTTTTGGAAGCCAAACTTATTAATTGTTGTACACTGGATGGAGACAGAGCAGGGTAAACACAGGGAAAGAAAACTCTCATAATAACATCTGAAAATATAATGATTAGTATGAATATGTGGATATATGTGCACAGCAATATTTTTTTTTGTGCACAGCAATAGTTTTGACATAGTTAAAACATTAAGATTAGCTTTTTCAAAATGACATTTATTTTGCGTAATGTTTATGGTTCTTTTACTGTGCACTTTAACCCACTTTTAGGGGTTATCCTTGCCCTTTAAAATAACCCTGAATAATGTGCTGTATTTCTATGCCACAATAACAAGCCCTTTGAAGCCATAGCTGAAGTCATAACTTCTAATATGTTGTTTAGGCAGTCTTTGCGAAACTCCAGTGAACATTTGTAACCCAGGTTTAAACCTCTTTCCATGTTGCTGTTGTCCACAGCGCTGTAAAGATAAGCTGAACTCTCTGGCTATCTCAGTGATGAACATGTGGCCCGGGGTGAAGCTCAGAGTGACTGAAGGCTGGGACGAAGACGGCCATCACTTTGAAGATTCACTGCACTACGAGGGCAGAGCAGTCGATATCACCACCTCTGATCGCGACCGTAATAAATATGGCATGTTGGCACGTCTAGCGGTCGAGGCCGGTTTTGATTGGGTCTACTATGAGTCCAAAGCTCACGTCCATTGCAGTGTGAAATCAGGTAGGGTTGAGAAAAGAATATATATATATATATATATATATATATATATATATATATATATATATATATAACACACACACACACACACACATCAACTAAGCATTATCTAACATATCTGGCTTTCCAAACAAAAAGAAAAAAAATGTGAAATAGGTTTAGGATTGTGGCTAAAAAGTGTCCAGTTTTGTTAGTTCTCAGGTTGTAGGCCACATTTGACCCATGAGGTATTGAAATTACAGAAAGTCCAGTCTGAAAGGTGTGTATGCATTCAAAGTGCAATTAGATCAGGTGAGTTGTTTTGTGGTAAAGGTGGTTAGTTCTCATTAGTTTGGGTGAGATAAGTGGTAGACCTGGGATGAACTTAACAAAGGGTAACAGACCACATCATTAAACCTTAAACACCTGCTGCTAACTGTGTCACCAGAGACCAAATTACTGGCCAGACAACCAAGAAAGTAAAAGTGCCCTTTTCAGCTAAAGTCCTTTATTGTCTGTTCTGGCAGTATTTGACCTAGATTGTCACTTGGTGAACCTTTTGTGCAGAAGATCAGTCATGGGTGTTTCAAAACGTTTCCAGTTTAGAATTTAAGAAAATTTATTTCATACAACAACATATATTGCATTAACACAATTAACATACAGAAAACACACATTTTGCTGTGGCAGTAAGGACTTAACTTCAACCCAATGTTTTGTGAATGTAATGGGTCAGTTTTTTGTCTGTCGAGTATTTCGCCACTGCTAGTGAGGAATGGGACTTCAGTGTGGACATTTGTGAGGCACTTCTGTTATCTGTCTGATAAAGCGTGCAAACACGAGCAAGACCTGTTGTCTGCCTTTGCTTTATCAAAGTCCTCTATAGGTGTGTTCTTTATCTGGCTAAGCTCCTATTTCCTGATCTCAGGCACTTACATTCAGTTTAAATGAATGATATCTGCTCAGTGTGACTGTTTGAAATCAAGATAGTTAGAGATAGTCAAGATAGTCCATCTAAACAGATTCACAACACTTTCTTTCAGATGTTTTTTTTTAATTATAGTTTGTATAAATTCTATTGGTAAAGTACTGGTGGTGGTAAAGAACATAGTGATAAAATTCAGAGTTTTGGGTATGAGGGTGTTTTTCCTCCTTTTCTGCTTGTGGGTGTGGATATAGGAGAGAGGGAACACGACGTAAGAAGCAGGGCTGGCTGTTCAAGTGCCCTGAGATGATTAACCAGATTCTTTGTTTTCCAGATGACAATTCTGTTGTTGCCTTTCTCAGATGTCTTATCACAGCCTGTCTTATCACCTGGCCTTGGTACTTACCTTTTCCAAATATTTGTGTAGGACTTGACGGAGACTTAAGACTCATTCCAGTTTCTTTAGTGCATGCACAACTTCTGACCTGTTGAGTCAATCCTGTTAGACAGGAGATGTGGAAATCTAAGATTTAGTCAAGTGGTTTATTTATTAGCTTTTATTGCATTTTGCTCCTGCTGACTGGAGTTGTGTTAAACTAATTAGCTTGAAGGATGACATTTAAAATGTTTGCCTGCACACAACAGGTTTGTTTGCCACTGTGGCTGAGTTTGCTTGGATTTTTATGTGTTGACAACAAGAGTGTGTTTGTGTGCCTGGGTGTGCGTGTGTGTCGAGTCATGTTCATAGTCTAAGTAAGAATTTAAAGATGTTTAAAGATTAATCTAAAGAAGACATTGTGCCATGTTTATATTTGAACAATCCAATCCTGAACTTCAATAGAGAAGCCATGTATGCATAGCCCACATGACCTTTAAAATTGTTGTAGGCACATAGAAGAGTCTTTAGGACATAGCTTTAGAAGAGTCACAGAAAAGAACATTATCTTTGTACATTGGTCATAATGTTCTTTCTCCCTCTCTGGTTTTCTCAGAGCACTCTGTGGCTGCAAAGACTGGGGGCTGTTTTCCAGCATCTGCCTATGTCATAGCTGAGGATGGTAGCTTGAAGACCATGGAGAGCTTACAGCCTGGAGACAAAGTACTTGCATCGTCAAACAGCGATGGCAGTGGGCCACTCATCTACAGTGAAGTCATCACCTTCCTGGATCGAGATCCTACCATACAGAAGCAGTTCTACACTATTGAAACAGACTCAGGTGCTTCAGTGACCTTGACTGCCGCCCATCTCCTGTTTGTATCTGTGGGAAACTGCTCAGGTCCCGCTGTGAGCAGAGAGCTGCGCACTGTATTCGCAAGCGATGTGCAGCCAGGACAGTGTGTGGTGTCCACACGAAAAACAGAACAGCAAGGACATTTGTCCCGGGTTACTAGGATCCAAATTCAGGAGGACAAGGGCGTTTTTGCTCCACTTACCTACCATGGCACAGTGGTGGTCAACGGCATTGTTTCGTCCTGCTATGCGGCCATGGACCAGCACTGGCTGGCTCACTGGGCGTTTGGCCCACTCAGGGTACTCTACAGCTGGGGTGGGCCGATTGGACATCAGGCTGTGGGGATACACTGGTATTCCTCGCTGCTGCACTGGTTTGGGAACAATATGCTGGACCCAACACATTTTCACCCCTGGAGCATGATGGACAGTGACAGATGAATGCACAGAGGAGGAAATTAGAATGTTGCTAGAAATAAGAACCATTTAGTGATTAAAGGGGAGGAATAGAATGAATAAGATGAAAGTATCTACAAGAAGGAAACAGGAAAAGCAAAGACAAGGTTAAATGATGGAGAAATAAACTTAATTGTGAGAAGGAAGTCAGAAAAAATAACAATTTAGGCCCTGGAACTGACTCTATTAAAAGACTAAAAGGATACAGCAATTCTGTGGGTTGACCCTCATTTGAGGAAATGAGTGGACAGGACAAAACTGATTTTTTAAAACCCACATGTAAAGAAATATTTAACACTTTTTCAAATGGGTTTTTTTACTGCCTACACTGGAACATTCTCACAAATATACAAAGACGCACACACTCAGATTTCTCTCTTTCACACACGTTCACTAAACATTATTATAGTCATTGAAGTAAAAAAACAGGTAAACTTTAGAGGAATTTGTTCATACTCAGGTAAGCAATGACTCAACCACTGAATGTCAGGCCAAGCCTGTCAGATAAGGTTGAGGTTTGAGATGGATAAGGAAGTTCTGATAGAAAAGAGATTGGAAGGTACACAAACACACCCATGGAAACTTACACTTACAGCTTGAGGAAAACATCAGGAAAATGTCTTATACTGCAAAGAAACCTGTTGTTCTTTCATGTCATAACTGTTTTGTTTTCATTCATATGGTCAGTTACATTTTCACTGAAAAGGTGGAAACATATTTCCCAACGTAATCAACTATTTAATGGTCACATTTACACTGTATTTCTTCATCTAGCATACATAAGGGTTTGAGTACACAACATTTTTGGAGGCTTCATTAGAATTACATTTACTCAGTGCAATGTGTAGCAATGTTATAGCATCAGAGTTTATGCCAGTTTATGTAGACCTTATGTCTGCTTTATGCAGTAATACCCGATTTCCTGTACAATTTACTGTATTTATCTGTTTTGTGGCATTATTTACATTTTACTTGCAGATGTCAGAAATTCTATAATATTTGTAAAACTATTTAAAGATCTATTTTTCAGAATTAAAGATTATGGAAATATGTGTCTTTTTCTTTATTTGGGGATGATTTCTGTTTCTTAATAAAGCTCTCTGAACTCTGAACGTTAAGCTTTACCAGTCATAAACATATATACAATATATAAAATAAACCAGAATTTACATTCTACAGACAATTTCCATTCAATTTGAAAACTGAAAAACAAGAACAGCACAACAAATTCAGCCACTGCCAACAGCAGCATCTTTGTCCGGTAATAAGCTATCCATCTCTGGTACAGTTACAGACACTTCTTCAACAGGTGAGCTTCTGCAGGCACAGAAGGGGACCGTTCTGAACACAGGCCGGTCCAGCACTTTTATTAGGGGGGGAGGCAGGTCATAGACTGTGTCTGGGCCACGGCTGTATCCTTGCTGCTGATTAGCAAGAGACAGAATATTCTTTGTGCCTTCATGCTTCACAAGACCCCTCTCAGCCAAGGTTCCTAAATTCCCAAAAAGAAATCGGTGCTTTTTTATAACTTGTAGTGCATTTTTTAGAGTGCATTTTGTATTACGCTGGTGATTTACCTGAAACAGTGTGCTCTAAAAGAAAAGCCAAAAAACCCACAAACAAGACGGGTAATGTTAAAAGAGACTGGAGAAAAACGTCAAGGATGGGTGCACCTGAACACAAAATAAAATAAATGTAAACACGAGCACTCACTTCTAAATGAAAGCATTTCAGTCAGTACCGTTCAGACAGGACGCGCAGTGGGTGCTGTTTTCTGGGTAAAAATACATTTGGCGCTTTTGGCACACAGTGGTAAGTTGAAACGTAGTTTTTATAAACTCTTAAAACTTCGTCTAACTGTTGTTGAGCGCAAGAACGCGTCCTGTGTAAATGGTCACTTACACTCTTGCAAAATGGGCGATCATACCCGTTTGGATAAAACTGGAGTGAAGTCTAAACCAGCGCGGCAGTGCTAAAGACATGAACACCGTGAAGCCGATGTTGAAAATGTTCCGTCCCGAGTCCATGTCGGCATGTTGGAAATAAGTTATGCCGGTTCCAATGGCGAGTGTGTAGGTCACGCTGAGCACTGCGCCTAAGAGAATGTGAGCACAAGTGTGCAAACACTCGGTCTATGGTTTTCTGATGGTTACTATTGAAAGTATTAGTGAATAAGATGTAAAAGGACAATCACCATGGATGGCCAGAGGAACTGAGAAGAGCAACTCAGCTAGTTGTGGTGACACACCCAGAATTAAGAACAACACCCCTGCAAGCTGCACTGTGCTCCTGGATCCAGACTGACGGAGAGAAAAAGACAAATAAAACATCTTAATAAGATTTATAATCATCTGTAATGAGATGATAATCTCAAAATATAGAGGAACAAATAAAATTCTTCTTATTACTTTTTTGGGAAAAGAATTGAACAAATCTCGCATGTATCTCTGCTACAGTTTTTGACAAGATATCTCAGACTGTGCTTAGAATTGCTAAGAAGTCTGGCAAATATTTTAATACAAACATTTCAAAACACAAATATTTCCTTCAAATTCTCCAAACAAAAGTGTTGTATTTGTTTTTATATTTATTTCTCCTAAGGAACTTTAATAATATAAATTATATTGATAATTAAATACATATAATGGAACATAACTCCATTACATCTCATGAGCAATAAAAGATCAATAATATTTTTCTCTGGGGAGAGAAAACAAGAAACTATATAGCACAGTGTATAGCTGGTGTAAGATGAAGTAACGAACTACAAGTAACTATATAGCTGGTGTAAGAGCATTGATAAGGTGTCTCACCTGGCTGAGCCCAATCATGCAAGCATTAGGCACACTGCTGCACAGACCTACTGGCGCCCCCATCAGGCCACTGAGCACACTTCCCAGTCCGTCCACACACAGGCCCCTGTTACAGGCATGTGCTGGGGGCACAGGAGCCTTCAGGAGCCGAGCTGCTATCACGTACACAGCTGAAGAGCTAATACTGGCAGACAGGCCACCAGCCACACCTGCTGCAATGCTTTTTCCAGACAGCAGGGGGAGTGCTGAAGCTGAAAGCACATAAAAAACAAATACTAAAAACTAAAACTAAAAACAAAACTAAAACTTCTGATGAAGAAGAAAAACGTTATTTTTAATAGATAAAACATGTAGATGTATCCTTTGTATTTTTATAACTGGTCCACTAGACACATCTTTACCTGTATGGGCAATTTTATTTAAACAAGGACAACATGCTTAAAGTTCTATTTAGAAGAGCTACAGTACTGTATATGTGATAAAATAGTGACAGATACCTGGATAGTGTTATTTAATTTACATTTAAATAAAAAAATAAGAACTTTTGTATTACCAGGAATAGGAAAGTCCAACCAGGGTACCAAATGATTAGAAAAGAGGATGTTAGATGAATGTAGACTGTTCGTGTACTGAATAAAGGTGTCATTTAAAATTCCCTCTGTTGAAAGTATATGGGCAACAGAAGTAAGGTGAACACGTCCCCACTTCACCAGAGCAGCACAAACTCCCCATGTTACCATCACAGACAGCAGTACCTACACAAAATGGATGCAAAGAGCAGAAACTATATCTATTTATACAGATACATAGCAGTATATACATACACTGTAAAAACAAAACTTTGTTGCCTTAAATTTTGAAGTCATTTCAACTTTCTTTTTGTAATCTTGACTGGCCTTAAGTTGCTGTAATTTATAAGAAATAGTTGAACGTTTTCAGGATTTCTAATATTACATTGAAATGACTTAGTTTAATGATTAAACTAAAAAAATTTTAAAAAATTGTTTTGCTTAAATTGTGTTTTTCACAGTGTATCAATATACAGGTACCTACAGTACACTACATGTGAGTTCCAAACAGTATGTGTACACTTAAGAATGTTATTGCACCTGTGTGAATTTGAGGGTACTGACCTCACACCAGTGGGTTAAAGGTAAACATTGCTAATAAAAGTTTGCGTAGTTCTCAGAAAAGGTTCAGCATCATTTGTTTGCAGATACCACTTGGTTTAATAATATGCTATATAATGTTATATATTTTAAACATGGCTTAGGTACGGATACTGTTTGGAGCCTCTTTATGTTCCCAACAGGTATCAGCACAGACACACGTAAATAAATTAACTCAAACTCAGATGGACAAAAATATTATAACTAGACAGTCAGGCACTGTCTAGTTCCAAACAGAAAAGAAATACTAATAAGGATTTCCCAAAAACAAGATTCCGATATGCACATACGATCACTCATAAAAAGCCTTATTCAACCTCATATTAAATTAAGAACATTTTAGTCAAAGATCTTTGTAACACAAGGCACATCTTCGTTGGGAAACTTTGCCCAGATCAATGGCATAATCTTCTTACAGGCAAAATATCAATCTAATGTACTGCAGGTTAAAAGCTGTGAAGGAACTCTACTACAGGATATCCCATAAATCATGACTTAAGATGTCTTAAGATGTTATAAAAACTGATGTTGAGTAAATGAGTAATGAATAAATAACTGTTATTAAAGAAAAAACATTGTTCAAGTTGAAAATGCTTTTGCCCAATGCTGCAGTGGCTCTTAAAGTCAAACCAAGTCATACTAAATACAAGCAACAAAATTTCAGGTCTACTCACAGAGAGCTTCTGACAGATTGGAAACACAGATATCTGCACACTGGAGTGCAGGTGTTGAGACAGGATGACCGTAAGTACAACCGCCCTGAGAAAATATATTATTAGTGTCTGTGTACCTCTGTGTAGTCACACTTTGAGTTCACCAAAACACATTTATTCTATAATTTTTCCAGTTTAATGTAAAAGTATAAAAATATATGGTATAGAAATATTCAGTGGTAAATGATAAGAGAAACACAGAAAAAACACCCTACAGGCTTCTTACAGTGCAGCCATGGCCCAGTGATCAGAACAGAGCAGGCCAGCCTCCCTGTAGATGGAAAACCCCAGAATGCAGAGGAGTGGGGCCAGGACTAATGGTTTACTCTGTCCCAGTGCAAACCCACCCAGACCAGTCAAACCTGCAGCCAGCTGCACTATACCTGTAACTACAGTCATACCCCTCAGCTGCACACACACCAACACACACACACATGTTGAGTTTTCAGGTTTTACTGGGACATCCCATAGACATAATCGTTTTTAAACTGAACAAATTTTGTATTCTATTCCTCTTTACTAACCCTACCCCTAAACCTACCCCACACAGAAAACCCACTTTCTGCTATTTTAAATTTTCAAAAAAATCATTCTGTATGTTTTATAGGCTTGTTTTCTCATGAGGACCTTTAAATGTCTTCACAAAGTCAAAATTTACTGGTGTTACTATACCTGAGGGGACATTTGATCCCCATAATGTAGTGAATACAAGCAAACACACACAAATCAAGCTCAATAAATATTTGATGTAACTATTAAGATTTGGTAGGTCTGATATGTGTCTAATACGTTGGAGCTGATGGTATTGTGTGCTGCTGCGGAACATTCTGAGAGATAATGGAGGGGTGGTCTGAATGTTCAGCACCACGGACAGCACTGTGCGCTACCTCTCTTATTGGGTTTGCTGGGGCCTCCTCCGGTTCGGTACACTGCCCCCTGCAGGCTGTAGGAGGCCATACCGGATAAAACAACAATGAGTGTCAATTAATAATTCCCAGACCTGTGTTTTTCTGTAGGTGGCTGGAATTAAGAGGTTAGTTTGAAATTTTTATAAAATATACACATTCTGCATCAATACACAATGTAATCTCTTTCTTTGTTGTGTCCTTCATGCCAAATCTGGGAGAGGCCATTCTCACCTGCCTGAGCAGAAATCAGGGTCACAGCAGGAATCAGAAAATCCAGGGATGGAGCCTGGATCAGTGGCAAGCTGTGGACAGGGGTAACATTAGGCATCAGTAAAAATACATCAGCTTGAGTTGAATCAAAGAGAGTCAGGGTAAATGCACTCTTACCGTGATCCAATCCAGCTTTGCACTAGTGTAGATATACCTGAATGAATGAGCATATAGGCCACTACTCTTTCTTTGTCTACTTCGTGGATCAACATACCCACAACCAGTGCACAGAGAGAGGACTGAACCAGCACATGCTGCACAGAGACACAAGAAAAATGTAACTCACAGTTGCTTTATGACCTGTTGTGAAAATCTTTCCCCCAAATAACTGAAACAGCTGATGATGGGATGATCTTAGTATCTTAACCTGTTCTCTCAACAAAGTTGTGAAGCAACCAAGCCTTAAAATCTGAGATTTGCTAGTATGCCAAGAGTTCCTCCAGGAATTTTAAATGGTATGGTAACATAAAGGTTTTCGATTAATGAGTAAAATATCTATGTTGTTCATTTCTTTAAGCACATAATCCACAGTCTTGTGTAGTTATATTCTTATGTTGCATATAACTATTCTTTATCAGGTACATGCATGACTGTGTAATTTATGTAGAATAAAACGGCAAAATCATTTAAAATTCCTCTGGGTTTTAGGCCTGCAAACCTAATGTTAGTTTAATGTTGTACTGGCCACTATAGCAGTCATCTTGGACTTATACTGACACCTGGTGACGTGGAAAATATAGCATCATGCCAAAGCAGGTTTTCAGTTACTAAGATCAAGTATTTGGATGGTCAGTGGGCAGTCCAGCACCATGTTAAACAAATCCTTTATTTGGCTACTGATATGACTGAATACTTATGAAATCCTAAGTAAATACATTATTCTAAACATTTTTTTTTAAAAGTACATATTTTTAATGCAGAAAACTTTAACTTTTAAAGATGCATAACATATAATTAAAAACATACTTGCAAGGCAAGTGGAATATTCAGCAACACCGAGGGACTGTAATCCACTTCTAGACTGTTTAGTCTTCCAGCTTGATCCGGGTCCAAAGGTCCCTCTTTACTTGTTGCCAGGTTTCTACATCTATCTGTCTTTACCATTGTTTTCTCCTTTCCTTCTTTGCCTTTAATTCAGTCTTTTTTAAAAATGCTATTGTGGCTGTCTTTGTTTATAGTATCAGTTCAATTCGTTCTCTCTCTCTCTCTCTCTCTCTCTCTCTCTTTCCTTCGATGGCCTTTGACTGTGTTATGCAACATGTGTTTTTTCATCAGTATTACTTCTTTTAATCATTATCTTCACATTGACTTAAATTAACAATGGAGGATTGCAGCAACATTGCTCTGAAAGCTGATATGAAGAAATCTGTGATTATGCTTGCCACTGTAAGCACATCTACGTCCACAATGTGTTACAGAGTGGAATGCTTCAATGGACATCTTTAGTATCATGGAAAAGATACCATGAGAATATGCAATATTATTATTTTATACTCTTTGACACTGTTTCTATAGCTGTGTATATACACATTAACACAAAGTACAGGTATGTGATCTATAGGTGACATCTTTGTGATAAAACGCAATGTAACCGTTTAACAGGTAATTCTATAGTATAGGGGAGACTGCCTGAGTCTGTAGGATGCAGGGGTTTGTGGACAACCTTTAAAAATTAAGGTTTGTAATAGGTTCGCTGTCGGGCTGTATGGTTCCTTAACATCCAAAAGAAAATACTGTTTTTTTGCTGAACCTCTGACTGAAAAGCTCTGTGGGGAACCACAAATTGTGGAATTGCTGCAAAAAACTATTTTCAGCACTTTTGTTTGGAGGAGGTGTAATGTATATTTATGTAAACATTTCAATTAGTACAAATCAACAGAGGAACAATATTTCTCATACACACATAAAATATGAAAGTTTACAGGGTAAGATCCATGTTTATTAGCATTGGTGAGTTAGCAGGATACAGGACTGTAGGATGACTACACTCATGGCTTATAGTGGCATCAAGTGGCCCTGGTCTATCAGTCCACCTCAGCCAGAAAACATCAAGTTAGTACACACTGACAAATTGCTCATGGAGTTTAGCATGCCCTTTCACATCCACACTAATTACAGATATATAAATATGATAAGAGAGTTTGTATCATTAGTGACAAAACTCAACAAAACTACACAATGTTCACAGCCACAAACACAACACTAGCAAATATTGTAAATGCGCTCAAATATGAGAAAAGGAAGTATTTCCTGCTTGTACTGGTGATTTTTGAGAGGTCATTAAAGATGCACTGGCAGCTTAAATAACTCAAAAATTCTATAAAGAATCTCTATACAGATCACATTGATTTCTCAGTACAGGATACAAAAGCCAAGCGCTCACGCTCACGCTCACACACACACACACACACACACACACACACACACACACACACACGCTTCAAAACTGCTGAAGCGTGGCAAAAACGCCCCTCAAACTCGGGTCACATGACACGTCCAATAAGAGAAGAGAGAGATCAGGAGTAGCAAACCGAACAAAACAAAAAGAAAACAAGTTCTCATTCAGTACACTAGCTGAAGAATCAATATCTCTGTAACACCAGCTTCAGTTCAGTTCTTATAAAACTTGCCAACTTCCATTTGCTCTTGACGGTAACTTCAAACATGTTTCAAACATGAAGAGAGCAGATTATACAACACTGAGTAAAGGACCCAGGTACTAACCAGTTCATGTTCATGGCACATAGACTGTAACTTTAGAAACATTTTAACTCTCATTTGTCTCACAAATGTACAAAAATAAAACTATAAATACAATGTAAGAGGACTGAATTCATAACATGCATATTCTGAATCACTTTTAAATGTTGCACCATATTACATTACATTATTGGTATTTATATCCTTCTCATAATCACAAAATGCCAATTTTCCACTACCTCTCACATCTATGAAGTTCAGAATCTACAGTTTATAACAGAA
Organism: Chromobotia macracanthus; assembly: GCA_036877525.1. Classification (NCBI taxonomy): domain Eukaryota; kingdom Metazoa; phylum Chordata; class Actinopteri; order Cypriniformes; family Botiidae; genus Chromobotia; species Chromobotia macracanthus. The sequence goes on along the minus strand of JAZGTH010000035.1, from coordinate 920,706 downwards.
ATAAAGATCTGTGCTGCCATTATTGCATTACAGGTTAAGGAAAGAAAGCATTGAGTAGTAGTTCTTAGTATATAGATACTGAATGACAGGCAGACAAATTATTTGTACACGACTCCACTTGCACAGTGAGAAATAATAATCACAGAGACATCAGAAATGGCTTTTCAAAGGATCTGTGGACAGTAATATTGTGTATAGAGTAAAGCTGAGCCTTGAGCACACAGCACACAGGTTTATTGACACCTAACCTGAGCAAGAGTCTGGGGTAAATATGTCAGCCTCACTAGTTTCAACAGTAACTGCTTATGAAAAGAAACGAGTGCATGATTGTATTTGTTCATGAGACGGATAAGACACTGTATTAGTATAATGGTTTCTTTTTCCTTTTTGTTTGTTCCTGATTTACACATGCAGAAAAAATAATACTACAATTTCTGAATGTTATTTGTAAAATGTTAAGTAATAGACAGTCAATGGCCCTGCTATATCTTTGATAATGAGCAGTCCAAATTCATTTCCATGGAAGACTGCTCAGTACTTCTGCTGTCTCATACTGTATGACTCTGTAATTGATTATTTACTAATTATTCACTGTTTACCTCTGTGACAACTATAATTAGCTAAAGCAATATCATGCAGCTCAAGTTCTCAGTATTAGACTACAGTGATTTACTTAGTGTTTTGTGAGCTCATGAGGCAATGATTAAAACTGACTAGTCTAAAAACATTAACAGCAAAGTACTGGACTAGTTTCTAACTTTAGATTAGCAATTCTCTGGCAGATAAAGTAAAACTAGGTAACAGAATGCCACTTAGCTTTGTAAAGGAAGAGGCTGATCAAATATTAACACCGTGACTAATGTGAACCGCAGTGAAAACAATGACAAGACTAACCTGTCAATGCAAACTCCACTTCCAAACATAACCAATAGCTGTGGATGCATAAATAAAGAGTGCTACACATACAGTGTCACTTGTTGGTGTATTAGAGTATTTCCTCACTGTATTTTCAAGAAAGTTCAAAGGTGAAAGGAGGACTGATATAGCAACAGCAGGGGCTAAGTGTCACAGGTCAGGTCGAACATCCAGGCTCTCAAATTCTCTGTGTGAAATTCTCTGGAAAGACTCCTTTCTTCCCAAGATCTTTAGACTGAATCCAGTCAGATTCTTTAACCCCCATCAACCAACCTTCATCCTGTAAAAACACACAATAACAAACATTTCCCAGCTTTGAGCTGTATGTGCAAAATAAAGCAACTGGGTTTTTTATGTGTTAAAATACTTTCTCCTATTCCAGCAAAATATGCAGGCACAACTACAAGTGAATCTTTTGTAAATTTATTTCTGCAAAAAGTTTGGCTCTGTGGTGCTGTCAATATTGTATGTTTGAGCTTTCAGACACAGCAGGACTGGCTATGAGTTGGGGTTAGGTTAGATAATAGTGTGTAAAATAATGAATTGTCAAATAATAGCAGATGGGAGGGAAAACAGAGAAAACCGATTAAAAACATTGTTTATGCAATTGTTTATGCAATGTTGCTCAATAATGGTGTAGAAATTACACACAGCAAAAAACTGGTTCACACTGCAAAAATCTTTTACAAATAAATCAATGTGAGCTAATATTATTGTATTGACCATAAAAGGCTATACTGACCTGGTCATCAGGATTCTCATAGGTCAGCACCAGCACCACATCACCTGCTTTTAACTCCAGCTCATCAGAGTCATTGGCATTGTAGTCATGCATTGCTTTCACCTGTAATGTGTATATGTAACAAATATATGTAATAGATATATGATGTCTCTGGTTCACTTCTTATGCTTAAAATTCCGATCAGTTTAAATCCTGATACATTTAAGCAGAATTCACACTCACTTTAAACAGGAAGGCTTCTGGCATCTCTGCACTCTGAGCTGTAGTCTCAGCATGTGCCTCTGCTGTCTGTTTTTAATATTACATGTAAATACAACAGCAGAAACAAACGCATATACAGTATGTATGTTATATGGAGAATTCAAAAAAAGGGGAACATTCTGAGCTCCCCAGAATTCTCTTAACCAAGGCATGGCAAACTTCTGGTGATGGGCACCAACTCTGATAAAGCCTAGATTTATGGCCTACATTAAATCTAGATTTTAAGTCACACCACGTCTACCTCATTTAGTAAAACGTTTTAAAAGTTTTACATACTTTCTCCAATGAAGATATTTTATCCTCAATCATTTTGGTCAGTAAATAAATGAAAAACTACAAAGATCTGTGTATTATGTTTCATTGCATTATTTTTTTATCTAACTATAGTACTTACAGTAAATTTTTAATTACAACGTGGCTCATTCGAGCTTGCAGCTTCTCCTTCAGTCCTCTAGAGGGAACCCTTGTCTTAATTTTCATTTAATGAGTTTGATTCATTCTAACCTGTTACAGAATTATTGTTTGGTCCTTAGCTTCTTGCTTTGGATTTGGTTGCTGGATTCATCTGGCTATTTTAGACTCTGTTCTTTGACTAGACTTTGGTTTGTGTGTTGTGCTTGTATTTTTGTAACGTTAACATCTGGAACAACACTTACGGTCTCGGCTACAGGCTCTTCTGTAACAGCTGCCTTTTCTGTGGCCTGCAAAATGGAAAGAGTGGAAGATAAAGAAGAAGAGAGCCAATGTAGATTGAAGAACAAGAGGGTGAAATACCAAGAGAGAGACAAGAATTGAAAGAGAAAACAAAAGAATGTAAATTACACAGCAAGCCTTTTAACATATGCCCAGCAGCATCTACCACTACTACTGAAGCTACTGCTAATGCTACTATCACTGCTACCAGTGCCATGCTCCCAACTGCCATGCTAAGCATCTTCTCGCTCCCATTCCATGGTGCCCAGTGCCCTCAGTCCAGTGAAGCTCTGCTCCTCTTAACTAGCTCTATGAGAGTTGTACCTGAGCCCCATCATCGTCCCACCCCTGGGCCTGCTGGGTAGAATCATTTTCATTGCCCTGCACAGGCTGAGAGCCATCATCATCCCAGGTGGGGTATGCGGCCGGAGCACGCACAGGTTGACTACCGTCATCATCCCAGGTAGCCTGGGTATCATCGCCCCAGCCAGAGCGCACAGGCTGGGTGCCATCATCGTCCCATGTCTGGGGCACCTCAGCATCCTTGTCTGCTTGCTACATGTGGCAGGGTGGGTGGGGGAGGGGTAGGAAGGGCAGTGAAGGATATGGTGGGGGGCAGGGCATGTGGAAGCCAGAGAAAAGCATGACCAGGGATCATTCGGAGTGGAAAAAGAATGATGGGCCAGAAAGAAGACAGAATGACCATTTTGACACACTTTTAGTGGAGGTCATCTATGGAATGACATGGAACATGCAACGTTAATATCATGGACAGTTACAAGTGCAAAAGCAGGACAGACAAACATTTAGATCTTTACACAGGAAAGCTTTGCAGTGAAAGGAAATATAATGGAATTGCTGTATGACCAGGACAGACTTATTTTCAACTATTACGGCTCCTCTGCCCTGCAATGCATTATTTACTGAAAACAATTATTACGTAATAGTTTGTGAACTCATTTGAGAAATAAAGTTAATAACAACTATATTTATGTTTGGCAGATGCTATTATCCAAAACAACTTACAGTATATTTATCAGTATACGTGTTCTCTGGGATTTAAACCCACACCTTTGCTTATGCAATACTCTACCAACTGAGCTACAGGAACACTAACACACAATTGTGACTACAAAATTGTCAGTAAGACATAAACAAAAGATCGCTCACCTCCCATGAATCCCAATTCTTTTAAAATCAACATAAAAAGCAAATAAAAACAAAATTAATGAAAATACAAAACAGTTGTACAACAGACTAAGAAACATTATACAGAAATGTTCCATTACTACTCATTCATAATCAATAATATGCCATTAATATGCTGCAGATATGCCATGTTTATTTTTTTAATGCTAAAAGTTTTTAAGTTCTAAAAGTAATATGATTTGGAGTGGATTTCCCTTTAATTGCTGTTGTTTTGACAGACCTGTGCTACTGGGGTGGTGGCAGCCTGAAGTGAGTCCAGGTCCATGTCCAGGAGATTAGCAGTGGCTGGAGCGTCATGCTGACAAAAAAGATGGAGAAATAATACGATTGTAATAAGACTGATTTTGATGTTGCTGATATGTGCCACACAAAAATCAATCCCTACTTCAGTTGACTCATCTAATGCTTACAATTATTTCCAAAGTAAAGAAGCCTACGCTGACGCTAGCATGCTAAGATGATATACTGATACTCCAGTGAATAAGCACATAAAATATATAGAACATGTACTGCATAACAACTGACACTGATTCTGTCATCCATCTTGGATGAAGATTTTCACTGCAATGCATTCTGGGATTGTCTTATCCACAAAAGACATGTGATGCTGCCTTTGGGCCTAACCTGCCAACTCCTTTGGGCCTCTGAAATGAGCTATAACATGGTAGGAGCGAAATTTGTGACCATCAGCTAAAGCCTAACCATATGAGAGAAAGCAATAATGTGTAAGGACTGTCTGAGTCACTGAGCTAACTTGTAGCAGCATTAGCCTGTAGATGAGGATCAAGCCAACACAGAAGAAAGCACTACTGACCTGTGTTGGTGAAGTGACACTGATGTTTGGAGTGGCAGCCTCGCCAAACAGATTGATAATGTTCTCTTGCTTTAAGTCCTTTGATGGAGTAACTTTAGGGGGTGGAGGGACAGCAGGCCTCAGCTAGACACATAAATAAGAAATGATACCTGAAGTGGACTGGACAGCAGTGTTATTGATGCCAACACAGAGGGTGATGAGAAATCACTGCCATACTGTTTAACAGTACCAGTAAAGTTACTGTTTACTGCAACCATTGTTCCCTGTAAGCTCCTACACACTTATGAAGTGCTCCCATGTAGGAAAATTCATGGAAAAAGATATTTTTCAATTAAAGGCTAAATGAAACTGTGTGAAAATGACTGTCATGTAACATTAATATGATGTCAGCTTCATAGCAACACAAAACAAAAATACTTTTTCCTAAAATAGAATTTAGAGACCATAAACTATTCTGTACTAAAATTACAGTATAGCATGACCTCTACATAACTTACTAAAGTTCTTTACTTTAAAGTTTTTTATCCAGTATATAAGCTGTAGTTTGTAAACTAATAAACTGTAACAAGACACGGTTGGTAACAATGTGAAGGAAGAAACAGGACTACAAAATAAGAGTTACCGAAATACTCAAAATAATAAAGTTTCCAAGACAAACACATAACAAAAATGAAATGTTCTGCATTAATTTTTTTTTATTTTTAAAATAACTTTCTTATAATGGCACAATGCTTAGGGGACTAAATGGTCTGCATCAGCAAAAGTATAAGACCAACATTAGTAAAGCAAAAGTAAAAGACCAACATTACCTTAGACGGTGATTTGGGAATGGCCGGCGGCCCTCCAGGGCTCAAAGTGTGATTGGCATCTTGAGTTCTGTCACTGGAGCATAAAGAAGAGATACTAATCATAACACAATAAAATGGCTTAGTGGAACCCTCTGTGTCATGCTTTGATTAGGCTCAATCCAAGCATCTTTACACTGCAAGATGACCAATGTGTACCATAAGCACAACTAGAACACTTCCAAGCCAAACGTTCACCATAACTGCACTGAAGATTATTTACATGACAATTATTCATGCAGACTGAGACGCTCTTGCTTACTGCGCAAAATCATTCTACTCATGCAGTGGACGCAAAGGACTGTGAATGCATCGTTTATAACTCACGTTCACCTATTACACAATCCCAGAATGCAAATATATTGCTGGAATTTTTTACTTGTGTAGCACTTACAGGCTCAGGGCTGCAGACAGCATTGACAAACCCTTGTCTGAATGGGCAACATTGGATGGCACGCATAAGCTTCAGCATGAGGGAATGCAGACAAACACACACACGCACACACGCATACAAATCCTCACACACACAGAGGACTGTAGGGCCACTACTGTTACCTCCTCTGGACTGCTGATGTCCTCCCCCCTTGGCTACCTGTTTTTCTGTGAGAGTGGTGTTGGGGTTTATTCAATTATGTTTTTGTTTATATATTGTCATTATTTTATGCTAATAACCATATGCACATCTGCTCTAGAAACCTAAAAGGCAACATGGGTGAAAATGAACCAGCAGGGTTAAAAATGCTGGGTTACACTGCTAATACTGTCAAGTATTAATGTGCATAAATGTATATAACTGTGACTGACCTGGACATATCTTGATTTTCTAATTTCTCCAGTGTATCATTCAGATTCTGATTAATCTGTAAAAAAAAATAAGAAAGGTTAACATGAAGAAGTTCGTATATTATTAGGGTTTTTTTAGGTTTTTCATCAGTGCACAGAATTTATACCTTGAACTGCAACAAATTTATGTAACAATGTATCAATGTATCATATCTGTCAGTTAATGGTGCTACATTAAACTTCATACTTTTCCCATTTCTCTGTGAAACTTCTCCTCTAGACCAGCCACACTCTGAAATGTGTTCACATAAAAGCCAACGCGACTAGAAGAAAGCAGAAACAATCTCAGTCCTTCATAGACAGGGTATGAAAACAGCACAAACAGCAGAAATAGTCCCAGCCTTAGATGGCCTGCCTACAGACCATTTACTTATGCATATTGCATCTGTGAAATAATCATTACTTATCATTGCTGGACAGGCAGAAAGCACACATTTCCACCAATTTCATAGGTGTCTGCTGCAAAACCATAACAAAGGCTGTTGTGCAATTCTTTGTTTTACATGAAAAATAAACTGTTGTTGGTTGTGTTACACAATGATTAGATGACACCTTCCCATCCAAGTGAGTCTAAGCAGGAATTGTGAACCAATGTGAACCTTACTTTATGCCAATAATCAAAAGTCTGGCTCTGTGAAATTAAAACAGCAAAAAAAACAACACCTGTTCCACAGTGATGGCAGTTCCTCCTGCAAATCTATATTGATCTCCTCAAACACCTTTTGTGCCCTCTCCAACTCTTCCTCTGCCTATAAACATAAACAATATCACAAAATTACATTATAACATGAAATGATTTTTATTTATTCATGAGCATTGAGTAGCACTAATAAACCATAATGAATTGCTCACTCCCTAGCCCTGCTTGATACATCATACATTTTTCAGGAGTCAAACCAGTGACCTTCTGGTTACAAGTCTCTCTAACCAGTAGGCCACAGCTGCCCTATTTAATGTTAACCCAACAAAAAATATTGTCCTCCTGAGGAGGGTATTAAAAATACTGACCAGTTACAATTCTTATAACAACTCTGAATGTACAGTAATAGTTGGCCACCTGACTCCTGGACAGGTTGGTCTGTGCCACATTATGGGCTGACAGGATCCCCTGAGCCCAGCCTGGAGCAGCCCTCTCCAGCAGAGAAGCCGGCTACAGATAAAGATTCAGATAAAGGGAAATCATAAAAAATGTACATGCATGTACAGATATGTACTGACTTCAGAAATCCAACATGACTATGATGTTATATTGTAATGTCTGGTGTTACCTTGGTGATCTTAATCCCCTCCTTTTTCTTTCCTTTGTTTACTGCAGCATAATTGTGTCGGGCACTGTCATAGTCCACCAGCTTCCTGTCACGCTTAGCAATACGGGCCTGCAAATTATATAGATGTTAAATGGAAAATCACAGGATGTGATCTTAACAGAGAAAGCTAATCAACAACAACACATTTTTAATCCTGATCATGGGATCTCAGTACCTTGATGTCAGGGAACTGGCCCAGGTAAGTGTCCATGGATATAAGCGCATGATCCACCAGTTTTTGATGGAAATCTGTCCAGAGGAGGTCTAAGTCCTATTACACAAGACCAGCATTTGTAAACAAATAATCAGGGTGGTACAAAACCATCATTAAAACATTTAGTTGCATATCCAGATGTTTACACAGACAAACACACATCTAACTAAAGTAGCAGAGTATCTTTGTTATAAAGATCTCCAGGGTAGATCTAGATTATCACTTGTATTGGTAAATAATATTTTTTAATATTTTTTGAATTCCTATGCTTAGAAACTAATTTATATGAATACAAACTAGCTGTGGGAATAAACTAAACAGATGCAAATTGCTCTAAAACTATTTGAAACCCCTTGGTTTACCTCTTATCTGTATCCCCAGTCCCATAATGCATCTAACATTCCTTTCAAACAAAAAAGAAAAATGTTGGGCATGCAAGACATGTAGATTAGATGTGCATGAAAACGAAAACAGTTATTTTTAGTTTTGAAAGCTAAGTAAATGAAAGCTGGGTGTAAAATTAAAACAGAGATGGATAAAACAAAGACTTTAGCTGACACCTCATATCATACTTCTATCTGTAATCAATCCAAGTGTTAAAGAGAATCTATATTACCCATATTCTTCATTAGGTTTATTCTTCAAATAAAAGACAACTTTTAATAAATGGACTATTAATCCTTTAATAGTCTTTAATGTATGTCACTGCATTCACGTTGTAGAGAGAATTTTAATGTAAAAAAACAATCCTGAATGTGTAAAAAATATAAAAATGTAAAACAATGTCCCTGAGTGCAAGGTGAGTCAATATTTTTGGTCTATTTTTTCTGAAACAAAAAATACTATAGATTTTAAATGTTCATAACTGCTAAACATTAATTTTCTCTTAGGACTAGACTAGTGCATAGATAATCCCAAAGAGACATGGACTAAAATCCACTTTTAAAAATAAAAACTCCACTTTTAATTTGTATTCAGGTGAATATGAATTCCTTTCTTTTACAAACATGCCACAGACATCTCAGCTTTTTTGTTAGGTTTATTTAGGTTTAAAATGGCTGTTTTGGTTATTTATCTCATCTTAATAAACTAAACTAAGTAAAGTGACGTACAGGCCAAGTATAGTAACCCATACTCAGAATTTGTCTTCTGCATTTAACCCATTTTAGCACGCACAGTTTAGAAGCAGTGAGTAAACATGTACATACTGCAAGCTGTGAACAGTGGCCAACCATTCACTGTAGCACCCGGGGAGCAATTGGGGTAAGATGTTTGCTCAAGGGCACCTCAATTTTCCTGCTGACATTGAGAATCAAACCTGCAACCTTCAGGTTACAAGTCTGACTCCCTAACCATTAGGCCACAACTGCCTAACTAATAAAAACAAGTTACCAAGCGTCCTTTTAAAAACCCACAGTTTGTGACTTGCAAGTTTGTGGGGAAAGACAGAGAAAGTGTGTGAAAAGTGTATTGTTGAGTTTACCATCACTGAGTGAAGTAGTGTTGAGTTTGTCAATCACTGTGTAAATTGTTTGTTCAAAATTTAGGGAATGTTGGAGAGAATAGAGGAAAAGAGAAAAGGACATTAATTTAAGAGAGATTATGCTGAAAATGACTGCTAAATTAAACAATAACCTCTACGATGGAGTCCATATTCTTTCTGCCATACCAATCAGACTCATACATGTCATCCAAGCACTCGTAGAGATGTCTAGAAGACTCATGCATGGCTGGAGGACATCAAGAGAGAGATATCAGCAAGAGAGGCTGGTAGAAAACTGTGAAAACATCCAACAATCCACATATACCTTATTTACATGTACATTTTCAGCAATAAAAAATGTCACCTTTCACAGCAGCCAAATAGGCTCGAAGGTCTTTTTGCAGTTTGGTTCCCTCAACCTATGCGAGTACAAAAAAAACAATGCCTAAAAATTAGACAGGGGCATAAACCAGGCAAGCCTCCCAACGCTTACAATTTAAACAGTTGCAATAAAAACTCACCAGCTGTTTATTAAAGTTGATCACACCCTCTTCAAATGCCACATCTTTAGTCTCATCAGCTTTTCCAAGCTTTTGGAGGACCTGATGGAAGATGAAACCCTTATTGACTATATTCCTCCTGGGCTGTGAAAACCTTATTTGTAGCTTGCTATATGTCCATCCTTTTTAGCTGGGTAATGATTTAAGACTAGCTTCACTTCTGCAGACCATACAAGTGAACAATCAGGGTTACAGTGTGCTTGATTGACATTCAAATGCATACCTCATCTGATAAAAGTCCAGCCTATTCTATTACTCCATGACTATTTAGTCTATATCTATTGCTGACTGTAATTTTTGTGTCAGCAAAACACAGGTTAATCTTGTTTCCTTGTCTCTAATGAAATGAGTCAGATTTTGCACATACTGGACATGTATCAATTCAAGCCAATCAATTCAGATGGTATCTGGGGCTTGCTCTTGATTTAAGAGCATTTGAAGGGCAGAATTCCCTTTAGACTGCATTAGTGTGTTGTCAAGTATAGTTAAATACTTTCTTAAATATTTTGCATGCATTCATCTGCATATGGTGCTATAACACTGCATTGTTTTACCAACAGACGACAAGAACCATCCCATTACAAACATTACAGTCAGGCCGCAGCACTGTTTATATGTGATGAAGGATCAGGGCCGGCATTGAGCGACGCAGCTGTGCTCATGCAATGGAAGAGCACCGTTAAGACAAAGGATCCGCAGTCTTTCAAATGTTAAGAGTCAATAAATAGATTAATATAAGGCAAAATACATCCACACAGACCATTAAGGTTTGCCAGCGTACCCGACCCAGCCTTCTACAGCTTTCCCTAACCATAGCCCACTGCAATGAAGTAGCGATCTTTCGCCATAAATAAAATGTATCAATTCATCAAAGCATTTATATATCTGTTGCAGGCAAATTATTGTACGCTGTTGGTGAGATGTGTTTGCTGTTTAATATATGGCTCATGAGCCAGAACTCTTGACTCACTGCACATTTTCCATCACTGAGGGGACGACATTAAAAGCGACGATCTTAAGTATAATTGTGTTGTAATCTATTTAACGCTGCGCGAGTTCAAAGCAATACTTAATACCATTATGATGTGTTTAAAGCTTTATTTGTACATGTCTTACCTTTTCCTGAGCCCTGGTAATTTTCTTCTGTACATTGCTTGCAATTTTTCCTGCGGAAACCCCCTTTCCCATCGGTAATTCAGCCATTCTTATACTGATTTTGTTGTTTGCCGGTAACGTGTCAAATTAGCATTTGTTAAAATACCTAATTCAGTAGATTGCTATTTGCCTCAATGCGGGTCCATTAAATTCTAGGCCTTATAATAAAACTCGCCCCTGGAATAGAATTAACCTGCACACGCGCACACAGGATACAGATGATCATCGGCCAATGACAATAGCGCAGTCTTAAAGAGACAGTGCACTATTTTTCATGTCACGCCACCGAGACCGCACCGTAACCCAATACTTATTATTGGGTTATTGTCCTTTCATACAGTCGATTTTACAGTGGTCTTACATAGGAAATATGTTTCATGTAAATATTAACCAGATATTTTATTGTCAATGGTTATTGTGCTTTCTTTAGCACCTAAATGACTGACAATGGGTTCATAAAGCAAACAAAATACCTACTTAAGCTGTGCTGTAAACAACCATAATAACAGTGTTCAATAATTTGCTTTAGTAGTTTATTTAAATCAGTTGCATGTGCTTTAAATACATTCCAAAGAAAGAAAGGGAAAATACGTGTTTGCAGGTTGTGCATAGGTCAGCCTCATTTGATGATCGGCATGGACAAAACTCTATAAACTTTCCCGCAAAACATTCCAGCAAATATCAGCAGATGGTTCTGATTTATTTGTGGCCCTCTAGACTCACATATCCAGCCTCCTAGTGGTTCATGGATCAAAAATTTATTGGAACACCAGGATTAGGCAGCCAATGGCAATTGGTAGTTTGTGGTAAGACCTCAAAGCACAGTCTCTAATGAAGCTGCAAGTGATGTACTTACTATTTCAAAACCAATAGCCATCAGTTGTGTGCACAACAATGGCAACATTAGCCAAATATGGCGGCAGTATACTCCACATATACCAAAGAACAAACCACATGTTGGTGTATTAGTACAATGTACCAAAATACCAACCAAAGTTTACATGGAAGGGTGAGTGTCTGACCCCACTCAGTTTTCATCAGTTGCACAATTGTGTAATTGATGTGACTGGGCATTTCAAATGGCAAATCTATGAAAAACTATAACTTTTTTCAGTCAAGTGTTGGAAACAAACAAATTGTTTCTTATCATCTTTAAAATAATTTTATCTGAAGTCATTTGCTTAAATGTTTAAAATTATTATTGAGGGTAAAATATAGTATAATAAAATGTCAAGAAAACATTTTTGTAAATTCTAGGCAAGGGGTGACTACATTGATTATGCTAGAAAACAACTAGTTTAATTTATTTTTGGTTTTCTTTAGTCACAACATAATTCACAAAGTTACATCTGTGATAGTTCATAGTTTTGATGAGTTTACTATTATTTTAAAATGTGAAAATAAAATAGTGTGTGTGTGTATGTATTGTAAATTGGTTTCTTTTCCCTGGCAGCTGCATTCGCTTGAGTGCAACGCACTGAGTCAACCATTGATTCTTCAAACTCTTCACCTGGCATCTGAGCTAAGTGTGTCTAATCTTTGACAGAATGGTTTATTACCTTTAGCTCCTTGCTTTAAGAAAGAGTAATCAATTTTTGGAGGTGTGTAGGATTGTGTAGTACAAGCATCAGGGCTGTCTGAGAACCTTTAATTTAATTATTCATGTGGATTCATGCTTTCTTTTTGGAAGCTGCAATAGTAAATGTTTTTCTTTTTAGAAGCAAGCATTATTAGCCTACTAGCCAAAAGAATGTTTGTACCATAAACCACCATAACATTTAAGATGTCAAATACTATATATAGGCGTACTGATAGATTCATTTACATTTTATACATTTGTAATTTAGTTTGTGTTTTTACATACTCCTTGTCTGTGTTTTCTTTGCACAACTGTCTGTACTGTCAGTATTCTAAAACTGAGCCGTGTCATAAGTATCTCAACAGGAGAGAATCCTGTGTAAACTCGTGCATATGATGAATAGGACATGATATAAACCACATCTCATTGCAGTTTCAGATTAGAACCAGCAGGGGGTGCTAATTTAGAGTAATTCACGTGCACTTAGCACGTGAATTGCTCGTATTGCTGAAAGTTGCGTATATATCGTTATAGATAGTATACATTTTAAAACCTGTTTTAGGTTTTGTATGTTGACTTTTATTTGTCATCATTATCAGCTCAAACTCTATTCTAATACATCGTGTTATCAATATAGCTAACAGACAGGTGCAGAGACCTTTGCAAAGGTCTGCATAAGTTATGTAGACCTAAACCTTTTGAGCATACACATATAAATACATAGACGACGCATTGGCTTCTTTAGTTTAGTCTGTTTTTGTGGTGTTTATGCAGAAAAGCACAGCTCCCCTGTTCACTTGTATGTATTTATGGGAAAGGGTGTCCGGTCCTATTTTTTTATTTATAAAACAATAAAAACAATTGCTCACATCATGCTTTATACATTTATTTTCATAACATATACCTTAAAGTTAATGCAAATATTGCAACAAATTAAAAAAAAAACTTTTATTCCTGTAACAACTTGTGTGATGTTCGTTTAATCTGATGAAAGATACGCATTTGCTTCTTAAATTAAAGGGGAAGTTCTGTCCAGATATCTTAGCATGTGAAATGCTTATTTATGTGTTGAGAACATCTGAACCTGCCTGTCTGTGTAAACAATCATCACCATGAAATGTACTATTGTATTGTTGCAGCTGTTCCGCAGGAGGGCGATAGTGCTTATATCTCAGCTTATTGAAACAAGTTGAGCACGTTCAGCCTGTTGCAACCAGATACAGGAAAATTCTTTGTTTATGTTACATCGAACAGCCAGTAGGCATCCTCTGGTTGATATAAAAGAAAGAGTATTTGTGGTATATATATACAACATTTGTGTTATAAAATGTTTCATCTGTTTTTAATGGGCTTAGGGTGTTTTAGAAGAACTTGAGTCAAACACTAAGACTTCAATATTCGTGTAATTGAAGCTTATTGTAATTGTCTTTTGATAGTGTTGTGTCCAGTTTCAGCACTAGACAGCGCCAGAAACGAAAACAAAAGTGTTGAGCCAAAACTTTTTTGTGACATTCGTTTCATTTTTAATTGATAATAATAAAAACCTACCCATTTCTAAAATGCATTTATTTGCAATTTTAAAAAAATAAAATAAGTAAAAAATAAGTAATATATTAAAGTCATAACGTTTTCTCTTCTTTGCCTTAAATTGCTCGCACATGCTCGCCACGCAGATGATCTGTCGTTTTAAAAAATGCGACCACTCCCATCCTCTCGAAAGACTGATCATTATAGAAAACATATGTGAACGTTTACATTGCCCACTGGCAGGAAAGTTGTTAAAAATGTTTACCAGGTTTAACTCACCTATACTTTAAAGTAGCGATATTCTTATTTGAATAGTTAATGTTATAGAGCTAATACTGAATGGAGTGCACTTCATTCACTAAGACCCTTTTTTGTGCCTCTAACCCGACCACCCTCCCCCTCCGCCTCCGGTCCTCCGCACACCCCCGCGTTCTAACCAAATGGTACAGTCCAAAGACACAGAGCATGTGAATCAAAATGAAAACAGTGAGTTCCATCAGATAGTACACTAGAATAAAGGAAAAGCAGAGGAAGACCCTCAAAAGCAAGCTTATCATGATATGGAATCAGTGTAAGGGGATTTGTACTTGTTTTGACATAATATGTAATCCAGTTCTGTATTGGAGGGATAACGTCTTGGAATACCAGGTGTCTTTACATTAGATCACAGTAGAAGTCGATGAAAAACTGGATTCTGAAGCATTGCTTCGGAATGGGAAAGGCTTCCGCCACAAAGGATGCTAACTGTAACAACCACGTTGAGCTTGATATAGCAGCGCTTCATTTAAGAAATTAAAACTACTGATCTTGAGCCGGCACAGCGGTGAGTTGTTCTTTTCGTATGCATTATGCATGTACTGTGCGATTTTAATCAATCAAACTTTTAAAATCTAGATTTACACTAACAATCATTTCAGGAGGTTTAGTTGGCGGTATGTACTACTGAACATAGGTACGTTAATGGTAAGAGGTTTCGCTCATCCTTTGTCGAACTCAAAAGCGTGAATTTAAAATGCGGCATCACAATAGAAAAGTGCCTACGAACAGCGAAACAATTATATTTTTACGTCATTTATATTTATAGACCACGCGATAATTTCACAAAATGTCTGGCAGTGCACCTTAGAGACGTGCCATTGTTCCTACCCATTGTGTGTGTGCTCTTTTGTTTAACCCCTGTGTATACGCTTCTGCTGTATTACTTTATTTATTTATTTATTCTGCATTGTTGTACATAACAGTGCTCCATGTGTCACGCAAATAACAGCAAGCAACAATTACAACGGGTATCCCTTGGTGGTTGTGTTTTTTACGAACACTTATTAGGGTGTCCACATTGAAAACAAGCAGGACTAATACCGTGTTGGAACTAGTCACGTGTTCATCGCGACAGAATTCTCATAAGGTTTTGTTATTGTGTCATAGTAATCTTTAAACAAGAAAAATGTCTATAAAGGCAACTCGTTAGGTTTTAAGACAACGAGTATATTGCATTATGTTGGAGGTGGCAATGGCTACAATGTTTTAATATTTCAGTATTTTTGTTGCACTGTATTTATTGTGTATTTAATTTACTTACTGTATGTATGATTATATAATTGATTAGTAATCATGGGTAAAGCATGTAAAGTGTTAATTTAATTATCCAAATGTGCTGCTGATAGACTGGAATGTGATTTTAAGAATGAGAAAATATTTTGGTATACTTGGTGTGAAATCTACAATAAAACAAGTCATCTTGAGATTTCTTCAGCCTCAGAAATTCATTGTAAACAGCAAAAACGTTTCTTCACTGACAATCACATTCCAGCTTTGACAAAAATCAGTCCATGTGTTTAGCAGCTGGGTTTGACTCCAGCTCTCAGAAATGACAAAAGCTTTTGGTTTAGAAACCACAGCATACCTTCTGAGTGTTGGTGGTGTTGCTTATCTATTTTAACAGTTTGAACCTATTCAATTATTCGAAGCACAAAATATATTTTCTTAACACCAGTTTGTTTGTTGCCCTTTTTTAAGTAAATGAATGTTACTTAACTGATTTTTGTCTGGTTTCTAAAAAAGTATGTTTTCAGTGGCTCAGGAGAGTGTTGTGAGATTGTCATGGATAGAAGGCTTCTCTTGGCAG
Organism: Chromobotia macracanthus; assembly: GCA_036877525.1. Taxonomy (NCBI): domain Eukaryota; kingdom Metazoa; phylum Chordata; class Actinopteri; order Cypriniformes; family Botiidae; genus Chromobotia; species Chromobotia macracanthus. Next base: position 904,434 of record JAZGTH010000035.1, on the reverse strand, counting down.
TCTTCTGAGTCTGCAGGGACAAATTCAGTATTTGGGCAAAATAAGATTTCCATCAATAATTAAATGGTATAAGCGTTATGACAGAACAAAAGCCTATAGAATGTATATGTGAGAAGATTTAAAGAAAAACAATATTTTGCCAATTTATGAGGTTTCACAAGTAAGGAACATCTTGTCCTTAGATCTGTTTTAACATATTTCACCATTTGATATTTCCAAAATTTGTATAACCGCACACACACACTAAAAACATACAAGTGTTTCTGCTGCCCATATTTACTGAACACGTCTAGTGTGCCATAAAAAATGTATGTATTCCGAGGCTAACCATTGTCCAACCACCAATCCATTATGAAGCATGACTGAACAAAACAAACAAATCTGCTTGCACAGATTTTCCACAAATGAGAAAACATACATGTGTAACATGATTAGGTGAGGAAGTTATTGGTAAGATGTAATGGGTTACACCAAGAAATATCCCCCTCAGTTTTAGGGTTTCCCATACAGCTGCACACTCATGAAAAATGTTCTCATGATGAGGCACAGATGTGTGGAACAATGCTCAACACATGGAGGGAGTTTATAATCACGGGTGTGGTGGGAAAAATGCAAAGTGAAGTTCTGTAAAAGCCAAATGCTGTGTTCTGTAATGAAGGCGGTTATGTAATATATGGATGAAAGGAGCAGCAGAACCCCTCAGAGATCTGTGTCTAATTGAGAGAGGCTGCAGCAGGCCAAACATTTTGTATTTCATATGATGGAGAGTGAAAGAGGAGGCTGGAACAAGAGATATGTTGATATGAATGGAGGAGAGAAATAGGGGAATGCATGGAGGAGAGAAAGAGATACAAAAACAAGATGATAAGCCAGAAACGGTAAACTAGCATGGAGACCAGAAAGAGACGTGGAGAAGCACGTGGGAGCAGAAGAGGAAGTCGATGATAAATCCATTAATCCATTTCACTGCTGTTCTGGCCAACAGTTATAGTCCTTCATGTAGCTACACTTGAGACTTTCAGAAACTGGCACTTTCAAATCAATCCATAAGCATGTAAGTAATAATTTCTCATTCTAAAACATTCATTTTTTACTTTCCATTAGAGTGTAGATCAATTTATATTGAGATCACAAAGGAATTTATGGGGATACTTTTCAGATATTCTGTGACATACAATGTTTAGTTGTTGCACAGTTGTTACTTTGCACAAAATGCAAGAAATTGCTGAGGTCCTTCATGGGACACTGTAGTTCCCACTATATCTGCAGTTTCTTTTGTTCAAGTTTCCTTTTTACACTGATCTAAGATCAGTTCTCCGTCCCTGTGTCGTATTTGCCTCAGATCGGCAGCCTGTGTGCGTGGGAAGGAATATTGGCAGTTGAAATTGTCTCATAGGCACATCACTCGTCCTTATTCATTCTTTCAAAAGACTTTGAATGTCTCCTTCCAAGCTTGTACTCTATAATATGATACAGTAGAGCAGATGTTTGGTGAGTCATGTAATGATATAAGAGCCAGGCAAAATATTCCCCAGTGTATATTGTACAACTATTTACTGATTGTCTGCCATACCATTTCAAATGTATGGTTTAAATTAGCACACCACCCTGTGTTCTTAGCTGTAGTTACGAGAGCTGAGCGTGTTTTTTTTGTTTGGCCTTGCAAGATTCTCTCAAGTGGAAAAAGTAAATGATTTTTGCATGAGCCTGAACTGCAGTTGTTTCGTCATCATTTTCGGCCTTTCATGGCCTCCCTTTGGCCACATTTATGATTTATGGCTTAATAAAACAGTGTTTTTTATCATATTGAGTTGAATTCAAACAACTTAATGGGTCAGCCATCGCTTTCAGCAACAGATTACAGTAAAGCTAATGTCTGTTTATGGACCCTGCTGTTTGTTTGTAGTGGTTACATTGGGCTTGGCTGAGGAGGGAGGTTTTAATCTGAGAAAAGCCTATTTGGATCATCACTCATCCCATCCTAAAATGACAAGAGGACTCCAAGGCATCAGTTCAGAGAAGGGACGCAGTCATTCACATTTGGTGCCGATGCTGGTATTGCCTTTAGTGTTGGTTATGGCAGCACTCAAGATGAAGGTTGGAATTTAAATGGAAGTCAATACAGAGTAACAAAGGGACTCTAATAATTCCTCCTATAGACACAGAGGCATTGACTTGTGGCTTTTCCAGCCTCAGAGTAAATACTATTTTCCCCATCGATTACTTCTAATCATTATCCCATCTGTGACATTGCCTTGTGTTTCAACCTCAAACGCTCTAAGGTCTTGGATTTTTATACGAAGATTCAACCCTCAAAGGAAGAACAGCTTTTTTACTTGAGAAACACGTGAGGTTTTTGTATCTATTTGCTGTGGATGTGCTTCTCTGTCTGACTGGAGGGGTGTAAAATGCATGTATATATTCTGTCATTTTTTTCCATATTTATCTAAGTATATAGTGTGTTTCTTTATATCTTTATTCTCGTTTTCTTTGATTTGCTTCTTATGCGATTCTGCTCTTCCTGTCTGCACTGGACAGCAGTCTCTCTCGCCTCAGGCCTGCCTTTGCTCTATCCACTTCTGCTCTACTGGACTGTCAGAGACTCTGTTCAGAGCCAAGCCAAGAATAGCTCAATAGATGCTCTGTGTCATCCCCAAAAGCACCCTGGGAAAATCACCAAAGCATTTGATTTGGACACAAAGTCGGTGGCAGAGGTCAGCCAGCCCTTTGTAAGCACCTTTGTGTATGTATGTGTGCGTGTGTGTGCGTATGTTTCCCCCACATGTGTATTGGGACAAATGGAATGCGAACAAAAAGCATCAGCAGTAAATACGTTATGCAGTCACTTTATTTGTTTACACAGATTTACAATTAAATGTCTGATTGTGATGGGGGCTCATTGATTACAGATCCACCCATACACACAATCAGGAAAAATCAGAGTGAGATGGGCCTCTAATGAAACAATGAAATAATCAACAACAGATGAAGATGAATTGTCGGATTAGAAGTGCGAAATACCATTGCTCTTGTTTTCTTTTGTTATAGATTTTTCCTGGCTGTGTATTCTTTTTCTCTAGCTTTTATCATAGACCTCAAAGACTTTTGTCTTGGTTGTCAAATGTGTAATGTGTTTAGAGAGGTTCACCCAGGGGCCCCTCAGATGAATTTTGCGCCAGGAGCATCATGGAGTGTTGGCCCCCATGTTGATGCAATGGACATTTATTTTGGAAATGTGAAATCGAGTTTAGTCCTATAGAACACTGTTGTATTCAGTACATTGCAGGGCTGATGTGTACTTGTGTAATCGAGTAGGCCAGTTATGAAATGATGTCAGCTGCTTTGCCTCTCAGGTGGTGATTAGGTTGCTAATTATGATTGCACTCATAATCACATACCCAGGGCGGTAATACACACACAGACGTGAGGTTTCTATGCTTTGTGGGGACTTTCCATAGACATAATGACTTGTAAAAACTGTATATTCTATCCACTAACCATCTCCCTGCCCCTAAACCTAACACACACAGAAAGCTTTTTGCATTTTTATATTTTCAAATAAACCTCATGTAGTATGTTTAATAATCAGTTTTCCTCGTGTGGACTGCTGGCTGGTCCCCACAATGGTAGAAAAACAAGAGCATACGCACATTTACTGCACACACACAGCAGTCTTACAGAAACTGCTCACCCAGAAATTCTGTTTACACACCCTAATATGTATATATCATATACAAATATATATCATTTTTATATTGTTAGGTTTGTGTGAGGAACAGATTATTCAGTCATTTCCAGTGATAATCTTGCTTTCACTCAAAACTTACCACTGACTAGACATTTTGGTAAATAAATTATGATCTGTTTCTCCCATAAGGCTATCACATGGCTTCATAAGACTAGGAATTTAGCATATATGGATGATATGACTCATGTAGACTGCGTTAGGATGGGCTTCTTTTTTGTTTTGTCCTTTTTGGATTCTTTATAATAGAAAAAAATAACAGCATACAGGGTTGGAACAGCATGAGGATGTTTTCATTTTTGGCTGAACTATTTCCATAACTGGTGACTGCTGTGAACCTGAAATGCATTAGAGATTTAAAGAGCTGTGTGGTCTGTGTTTTAGTGTAGTGATGATGTCTGGAGAGCTGACAAGCTGCTGTGTTGGACTCCTCAGTGGTTCTGTCTCACCTCTGACTCAGAATGGTAACACACAGTGGGGCCGCTGTGGGGCAAGTCATTGTTTGGAGCAGACAGCCAGTGGACAAAACCAAAAATGTCACACTGGAAGGCACGCATTGGTTTGCATATGACCATACATATTACACGCAAACAGCCATCACATTGATGATCTCATTCAGGTCAGCAGAAGGAGAAAGCAAGTCCACTGCTAATGGAATTTAGAGCAGAAGCTCTCAACAAGATTAACAAGGTTTAGCAGGACCATTGCCTTGTCTGCTACAACACTCAGCCCAACCACACACATTCTCTTGATCTCACACAGACACACATATGCTGTCTGTCACCATGTTTTTTTTATTACACACACTGGCTGCCCGCCTCCGGTTTTTCTATACATCCTACTATCTGTCCTTTTAACCTGGCAACCATTGCCAGGAAAACCTCAGCGACTGCAGTGGAATAAAATATGGACAGTTTTGTTGGATGCTTCTTTATCTCCATTCCCCAAAGCTCTTGGCTGCCATCAGCTCTAATTCCAGGTGTAAGTGGTTGTTCAGAGAGCAGGAGCAGACTATTTCACCTGTCAGATGCCTCCTTCCACACCTGCAAGTGCTCTGTAGGGAGCTAATGAATGGGGTGCTGTGATTCAGTGTCTAGTGTGCAGAAGGATCACAGAGGTCTCGTTCTGTAGCTCTCACTGATCTGTTCATGTAACTCATAGTGGAACTGAAATGGCTATGAATGTGAGTGATGTCCTACTGTAGCACAAAGTCAAGTCAAGAAAAATTGACGTTTTCCTTGATGTTTTGAAACACATTGAAATAATAAAAGGGTTTTATGTGCTATATAACTTTCAGACCTCTGAACTTCCTTCATAATCCAAAGAGGCTATTGAATCAACAAAAAATGCCTCATTTTGAATCAGACAGGTGTAACCATATGCATCTGAATAATATCAATGCCTGTTGGGTGTTCAGCAGCCTGGCCTGCCCAGTCATTGTGACATAACAAGGATGAAGAACAATAGAAAAAATAACATACTATTAATGTAGTTAACTAATAAGACTGTAAGAGAATGATTCTGGGGGATTCCAGTGTTAGGAAAGAGTGGCTTTATTTTTACAAGATTCTTAATCACTTCATTCAGGGAGGATGGAGTAGTGTCATCCATACTGGATCCAACAACCACCTTGAGTATGCAGCATTTATTTCACATGGAATTAGAGCATTTACATATGAGTTCCTTGATTAACACCCTCAATTAAGTGATTAAGTCCTTTATTTGAATGATTCTAATTATATGAATGATTCTAATTATTATTTTTATGTAGAAGCATTATGCTTTTTATTGGGCAGCTGGCAATGCATTTACCTTGTTCTGTTACATGTTGCATGATCTGTGAACGGTGTTCCACATAAAGCAGACATGTGCATAAGTATATAATGCATATTCCATATCACCAGGCGCCTTGTGGCTGCTGTTGTTGCATGGATCCGGGCTACCTATGTGAAGTGTGGTTTTATCCCAACAGGCTTAGATCAAAGTGGAGACATTTTCAGAACACAGTCATCCTCTATTGCATTTGTGCTCTTAAGCAAGGCGTGTTATACAAGGCGGCTGGCTACAGATGGACCCCAGGGGCTGTTTTTAAGCCCATCTCTCTGTCTGTTTTCTGTTCAGCTGGACGGCTGTTTACATTGATCTGTTATTTTCCATCTTAGAAGTAGCACACTCACGTATACACATGCACACCCGTGATTCTGGCCGCATTCTGTTCATATTTTCTCTTTGGGGCTTTTGGTTTAAAATATTCATGTGAAGTTACAAGCTCAATAGAGCCTTTAGTTCTACATCACAACTGACATCTACACCCGAGGCAGACAAGGACGTGATGCCCATGATCTGAACTGCAAAGGGACATGTAGAAGTTTCCATCAGGAGATTGAGAGAGAACAACATAGGGTTTTTTTTAGGGATTGAAAAGATTTTTTTTTGCCTGAGAGTGAGCTGGTGTTGAATAATGCTCTTTGCATTACGTTACCTGAAAGTATTGTTTCCAGGCCCATTCCAATAGTGAAGTTTCATGTCTCATATCTCTCTCTCCCTCTCCATCATCCAAGTGATGTGTTTCTCATCTGAGTGGAGAGACTGTGGAGTGTTGGTCTAAATTTTTTTTAATTTTTTTGCTTTTTGTAACCTGAGCCTGTTTGACCTGTGCTACACCCATGTTCACCCATGTATGGATGAAGGCAAACAAAAGATAAAAAGATATTCTCTTTTTCTTTATCCTTGTTGCTATCTTTCTTTTTATTACTCTTCTGTGTTTGCCTGCTTTGCTTTCTCTCTCTCTGTCTTCCTCTATCCCTCTTTCCCAGGCTTTCTGTCTCTCCATGTCTTTCTCTGTGTCTCTTTCCCAGGCTTTCCCAAGTGGACCAAGTTGTTATTTGCACGTCTTGGGTGCAAAAGGGGAGGGGTTTGCTTAAGGGGGAGAGAGAATTCTGCAGCATTGAAAAAACTATGAGGCAGGCTTAAACATTGATTGGTTCTCATACTGTTGCCATGGTGGCAGGTCGCTCTCCTCATCTCAGTCTAACAGTGTATAACTTGTAGCATCCCACAATCCCACCGTTGTTATGACAACAGACAGGAAGTGAGGTATTGTTATACCAGTTATATAAAGGCTTTATTTTCTTGTGCCAAAAGACATTAATTTACACTAGAGGATTTCTTGTCACGCAAGAGCTGTCGTGCACATCATAAATGAATTGCAATAAAAAATGTTTAGCATCCAGCCTCCTAACCATATCAAGCTGAAATACATGTACTGATGTCTGAACAATTCTTGCACCTATAATATAAATAGCACTGGTGTTGGTGGAAATGACGCTTACAGTTTGTTAACATGCACACCATAAATATGTTCAAATGTTACTCCATCTGTCTACAGACCATTTTTGAGTCTCTGTCCATTAATGTTACTTGTCTGTTTCTGTCAGAGCTACATTTAACACCAAAGTGAAACACATGTCAAATATTTGATATGTTTGTAGAGTATGGATCAAAGATGGAAATGTGTGGGGTGTTTTTAAAATCTTTTTAATCTTTCTAAATCTCTAAAGCTTTTTAAGTGGGATAATGTAATTTTAGGTCTCCATCAAAGCACCATTAGATTTAAGATATATCTCTTAGTGTAATGGAAAAGTTGTTTGCAGTTTTATTAGTGCCGGTACTAATTTGTACCAAAAAATATAGCTCTTTTAATGGTTTTCAGTTGGTTTTGGTGTGTTTCGAGTAAATATGGGTATCTAAATACACAGAAATAATGTAGATATCTTTCCTGTGATATATCTGAATAGCAGATGTTATACAGTTAAACAGGGTGTTTTTTCCCTTTAACTATACCGTGGAACAAACCATTGGTGGTGTAACACCTATTTTTCCTGAAGCAAGGAAAATCTCTCACTGACATGCAGTCTTTTGTGGGCAGATGTTTCGTAACATGTAGGTGGAGATAAGTTGAAAATGTAATGTGGAATTTTATGAAACATTAGGTTCTGTCTTTTGGGCTTGTACAATAACAAATCACTTGTCTCATCACGTTTCTTTGAAGTTCACACAAGCAATTATTGACTTTTCAATAAGGCAAATATGCTCAGTGTGGTGCATTTAAAAACAATTAGATAACTGCTGTCAACCAATCAGTGCATTCCACTGTAATAGAACATGCACCACTGTTTAGCTTTAGATTAGAACTGGATAACTTTGCTGTCTCTGACTGAATATCTTAAATAGGTTTTGATGCCTTTTTATGTCAGTAAGTTAGTTTTCCTGGAGTAACATATGTTTCATAAGTTTATTGAACATCAGCTGGTTCAATATATAATTTAACATGTATTTGGCAAAATGAAGTCAAAACATTTCTTTCTGAGAGCAGACACATAAATTGATAAAAGAATTTAATGGACAGCACACAGCAGGAGGATTGGCATTAGGTTGTCTGATGTTGTCACAAGAAGAATGATTGAGAATGAAATGTGATCTGACTGTATCATGTTTGTTTTTGACAAGCAACTACAGCAAACTGTATCTGACGTTCACAAGTTAATATCTCTGATCTCCTTCTCTCATCTCTTTCAACAGGTCAATTGTTGTGGATGGGAACTTTCTCTGCACCCTCTATCATGACCTCATTCATCTTCTGTCTTTATCTCCCATAAAAACACATAATAGTCTCCAACAAACGCTTTCAACATGACCTCCACTGCCCAGGTCCTGCCCTTTAAGATCTCTCTGCCTGCTCAGGATGGGAGTCCAGAGCATCTGTTCAGCTGTGATGAGGAGATTGAACGGCGTTATGAGGTGGTCCCGTCTGTCGTCTGCTCCATGTGCTGTCTCTTTGGCATCATCTACTGCTTCTTCGGTAGGTAACAGAAGGTTGGGTATGGACATATGATCAATACAGAGAGCAAATCACTCAGGCTTTTTCAGGAGGGTCACCTATGGCAATACTGTCTCCCTTGGTGCCTTAGCCATATACATAACCAAAGGGGAAAACAAACACCACTTGTCTACTTGGTAGTTCTAAAAGTTAAGATGGGAAAGTCTGATGAAATTTCAATTTAACAAAGGGACCAGGTATCAGATCACAGTGTAACATGTAGTTATTTTTTTAAACCAAACTTTTTTTGTTGTATGGAAACTAGTAGGTTTACAGGATTGTTCCATAGAGAAGAAAAATAGAGTTTGGACTACATGAAGGGTAGATTATTTTCAGATACTGAATTTTCTGTTTAAAGGAACTTATCTGTGGAAGGTGCGACCTGATTGGGCTGAACAAATTAATTGATGCATGATTTATGCCACTTTAGACAGAACCTACAGTAATTGTGCAACCTAATTTTCAAAAATGCAGTTACATTTTTGGAAGCTGTTCATGCTTAGAAATCGATCTACATGTACATTGTGCAATTTCTCAAATGCATGGGAATTCATGCCAATTTATTAGCCATTCAACCCTGTTACTCAAATTGTTGTATACAATTTTTAAACTAACGTTTATCTTTATTGCGTATGTGTATGGGTAACTACAAACCAACATGGTCTTAAATTATCTAGACCCTCCTTTAAACCGTATTTAAACAAGATAATAGGGTTGCAAACATTTCAGACCTACTCAAAAACAGTGTGGAGTCTCATGACTCCACTCATATTTCTCTAAGCACAATGTTCATTTACATTATATTCCTGAGGTAAGTGGATTGACTGTTTCTTCTCACCACTCGCAGGGTACCGCTGCTTCAAGGCTGTGATGTTCCTCACAGGTCTGATGTTCGGCTCCATCATCATCTTCATGCTCTGTTATAAGGAGAGAGTTATGGATACCCAGCTAAGCGTGGAGGCCAGCGTAGGCATAGGCCTGGGCATTGGCACCCTGTGTGGCCTGGTCACCATGCTAGTCCGCAGTGTGGGGCTCTTTATGGTTGGACTTCTGCTGGGTCTACTGGTGGCCCTTGCCTCTCTGGTGGTTCTGGAAGAGTTTTACCACCCGAGGACAGTGTGGCTTCCCCTGGGTGTGCTGCTGGGCTCCGGCATGCTGTTCGCCGTGTTGACACTGCAGTGGCAGCGTTGCTTCACCACCCTCTCTACTGCTGTCTTCGGATCGGCTGTGGTGACTGTGACTGTGGATTATTTTGTGGAGCTGTTTGCATTGACGCGATACATCTATGAGAGAGTGAAGGTGGATCCGCCTCGCCCCGTGTGTTGGTTCATGTGGGTGGTCATGGGAGTTTGGCCTGTGCTGGCGCTGCTGGGTGTTCTGATCCAGTGGAAGGTCACGGCTGAAGGATATTCGCACACAGAGGGTGAGTTGGGACCTAGATAGCAAATAAATGGACTGAGGGACAAAACTGAGTTTTGGGAAAAAGCAAAGGGTAACAGGAACATCAACTTATTTAATAATGTCAGGGAGGGATGTCCTCTTAAAGGGATAGTTCATTCAAAAATCCCCTCATGCAAGTCTAAACCCAACTTTCTTTCCTTTGCGATAGACAAAGATATTTTGATAAATGTTTTTTCTTTACAATGGAAACAACCATGACAAATGTTATTTATCTTCTGCTGATAAAAACAACTTGAGCATGTCTGAATGACATGAGGATTTGTGAATGATGACTGCATTTTAATTATGGGGGAACTTGTTCCTAATTTTGGGAGAATGCCCCTCCCTATATTCATTAAATAAAGTGATAACCCATACTTAGGTTCCAGTGAATATATCCAAGCTGCACTCAGGGAGCAATTGGGGGTAAGGTGCCTTACTTAAGGGCACCTCAGTTGTGACCTTCTGGCATTGGAATCGAATCTGCAACCTTCTGGAGAGTCTGACATTAACCAGTAGGCCACAAATGCCCCCATAATGACACCAAATAAGGTGTCATTCTAAGATTTGTGTTTTTGGATTAATGAGCAGGGGTTAATGGCGGTTTTCTATTTATGGATGTCCTAGTTAATTATGTGCTGTAGTGGTGATCCTGTAGGGACCAGGCAAGCTCAGCTGTGCCCTGCATACAGGCTCACTTTGAGACTAAAGGCCTGACCTGAAATCTGTGGGGATTCTTAAATTTAAAGAAATTTAAAGTTTTATATAAAGTGACCAATTTCATGTCCAGAAGGACGGGGAAGTATGCTTGAAATCTGAAGTAGGGTAGAAGCCACTCTCTACGACTGAAATGTAAGACCACCCTGAGTTGTGGGCAGTTAAGTATAGATACCTGTGAGGATGGTTTCTTCCTTGTCTCGTTAAAAGTATGCACACATACTTTACTTTCCCTTTTCAAGTGCAAGGCCTAAAAAACTATACACATACATTCAGAATTAAAGAGTGCATTGCAAAAACAGACAGCCTCAAATGTGCTGGGGTGGTTGCCATGGCTACAAGCTGGACTGGGGGAGGGGCTGTGTTAAGAAAGGGGCAGAAGAATAGAAGTGAGAGTGGGAGGAGGGTTTGTGAGGGAGAGATCATTACATGAATTCCCTGACAGATGGGCTACGGAGCTGTTGAGGCTCAACAGTGTGACTGAATAGGCAGAAATAATCCATCTGTTTTTAATAATGACAGAGAACGGATTGTCGATTTAGCCATGTGGCAGAGCAGAATGTGTCAAAACACTCAATGGTTTGTTTAGCAGCTTGGCTTTGGACCATTTTGTGACAGATTCAGCCAATACACACACGATAGCACCTTGTGAAGGTTTGGGAAAATAGGAAATGCTAGGGCTGTGATGTGAATGTGTTTCTTGAACATGTCTTCCATTTTAACTTGCAATGTGTCTGTTTCTCTTTGTGACTGACTGCGGGTAAATGTGCTGCATTGGCTCTTTTAATTCCTTTCTTCTCTCACTCAGTCTTCATCAGTCACCAGCAGAGACGAGTGCAGCTAATGCGAATTCGTCAAAAGGAAGAAAGGCGAGAATGCAGGAAAAAGAAGAAAAAGCCACAGAAACAACCACCACAGCAACAGAAGTACCACCACCCCCCTCAGTCGAACCCGCAGCCACCCAATCCCCCACCCAAAAGCCAGCGCCCAGAGCCCACCCATCGCCGGAAACCCAACACCATTCGCCGCTTCGATGGGGACGTACTTTCTTCAGTATGTATTGTCTGCTCGTATGCCTGTCCTTTCTGTCTTCACCCGTGATATGAACATCATGTTACTCTGCAGTTTGACTGTTCTGCCATAAATCCATCCATAAGACCAGTTTACATTAGCTTTTGGACCACATCTGTAAAACCTGACAAATGAATATCTATTTAATTGGTCGGAGATTGGGTCAGCTTACTCAATTTAGTTCAGTTCAGTTTAGGTCATTTTAGATTTGGTTCTGTTCAGTTTGACTGACATGAAAAATGGTTTGGTGTATTACCAAGGCATTTGCAAAGTTTACAAAACAATAAAACTTTAATTTGTCTCTTTTATAGAGTTATATCCAGAACTTCCGTGACAGACGTGTGGATAGGAGGGGCTACTCTCATGACAGGTTGATCGGCGGCTCACACATTGTAGATGTGGACTATGACTATGGCTCTCAAGTGCCCCTAACAGCCCACACAGGCCCCGCAGTAAGAGGTTGACCACGCCCCCTGCTGAACATCTGAAAACCAAGCAAGTTATGGCCGGATCAAATTCAGAGCATACATTTATTTCAGCCATCACGAAAGAGGATAAACAGACTCTCATCCCCGAATCAATTTGCTGTGGTCCCATGCCTTCGTTTGTTAAGTGTATGTATAATGCTACAGATGTTGAAGCCAATAGATTGTTTACCTACAACACTGGCTAGTATAGCTCAATTCTCCTGCACTTAGCTTTACTTCATATCGCTGAAGATCGGTGAGTTTCTGCCCCTCTGAGACTCATCTGCCCATAAGAAGCCATTTTAAAGAAGATAATAGTGTTTAATAAGAGCATGGGACCAAATATGGCCTTTACTTCTAAGCAACTAAGCTGCCATAAAGCATGCATGGGTTCTGCCAGATAGAGACTTCATTTATCTACTGTAGAGATTTAAACTATTGTCCTTCTGTTCATTTATGACCTGTTAAAGATGTTTCTAGTGAAATTCTGTTTATAGCACATGCAGGGAAGTGCATACCATTTTAATAATAGTTTATCTGCTCTGTGTCAGGACATAGACTAATTCTGTCAGACCATATATGGTGAAAACAATCTCTGTTCAGTCTGAGCCCATTGCTAGAACCACTATTGCACAAATAATAAAACATCCTGTGTGCTTATCTTTGTCAGCTAATGCATGTGGAAGGGAAGTGCCATTTTTGTGACGCAGAGATGCATAGCTTCATCTTTTAAACCCGGTTTTAGTTGTATTAATTTAAGGCTTAATTATAAGTGTCTAGAGACTGGGTGGCTTCCAGTGAAATCTCAGGGGCCGCGGTAGCCGGGGAGCCCGAACAATGTAACTGTGAACACTAAAGGGTTTTGTATGGATGATTTAAAAGTGTCCTTGTCTACTGTGAGACAGTTTTACAAGTGACTAAGGAATTAAAGGACGATGTCTAAGAAGGGTGGAGGAGATTTATGCTGGACTTTCCACAGAAATGGATGTTCTGTATTTCTGTGTGTGGTAATCAGAGAGGGAGAGTAAAATGAAGAAAGTGTTTTGTTGAGTGGGCAATGAGGTAATGTTTTCATGTGTGCGTGTGTTGAAGGCGTATGAGTATACGCTGAGTCTGCAGGGTTGAGTCTTAATTTCTGATTTACCTTCATATTTGGATGCAGAGTGATTTCAGGCCCAGTTTCTCCTCTGTGTTTATCAGGCCTGTAAGAGCGATGAAGAGTCTTTGTCTAATCTTCCTCACTCTGCAGTAGTGAAAGGGCTCAACGTCTTAACTTCCTCTGTGTTTACTCTGTCTTATAAAGTGACAGCTTGGCTGGCTCTCCTGTAAATTTTTGTACATGGTCTGAATGTATACATGTTTACATGCAATTGTGGATTATTGCTAGTATATTCATTATTTTCTAATTAAGAATAATACTTTTGCTAGTATTATTCATTATACATTCAATATTTTCTAATTATTTTGTCCTAATCCGTGGTTACATCCATGTGCTGTGGAATTGTCTTTTTGATAGTCGTTTTAGTGTCATTGATAGTCATTTGAAATTATAATTTATTTCTAATTTATTAGATAAGAACTTCAAGCGGAGCTCTGTATGTAATTACATTGATGTTTACCATTATTATTATTATGATTATTATTATTATTAGTCCTGAGCATGTATTTGTACAGAACAGATAACCATAAATGTTGTGCTCCTGAAGTCAAATACATGTGTGTATTTGTCCATTTACCTCTTAACACTGCTGTTTAAAAGAGAAGTTGGTGTTTTTGAAGAGGGTACAGATGCCTGGAGGCTTGGGATGAAACATGTTAAATTGTGCGAGCTAGTTACTGGAGGGTATGCGCCAACAATGAAAGCAAAACCTGCTCAAATAACTCTGTGATGCATAACATCATTTTCTATTTTTAAAATAAATGTGCATATCTCTGCAGGGAAAGAATTCATTTATACAGTAGCAAATGAAAAATCACATTAAAATGGCTCACTGTTGTGCCATTACACTTTTAGTTGAAAATTGATGGGAAACGCATTAAACCAATTTAATGTGGTTTAAGCAATATGATTTAATTTATGTGATCCAAGACCTCAACGTACACTACAAACAAGCTTGAAAAATAATCATTTGTCTTACCTTTGGTTTATTACTTCTAAGCCGTTTCTAAACAATTGGAAAGTAAAAGTGGATATAAAGTGGATTCGAATGCAGATTAAAATGTAACCTTTGACAATAAGATTGTATACATTAACAACAGATAATGCAATAGTTAAAAATGAACAGTTTCATAGCTTTTATTATGTATTGGTTTACGTATTTCTTTTTATCTTGGATGTTAACTTCCACATAGGCTACTTAATACCATAACACCACATAACACCATAAGAAGTTATGTTAACATACATAGTTCCAAACTAATGTGAACAGGAAAAAAAAGGATATTTATAAATCAACAATAACCAAAATTAGAACATGAAAAATTATTGTTCATTGTTAGTGCATTAAATCATTAAAACACTTTACTTAATAAGTGTTACTGATTCAATATGTCCTTGCTTTTTGGTCATGCTTACATTTATCTTACAGAAACTGTCATAAAATCCAGTCATCTCAGACAGGACTGAGCTAGTAATGCTCTTATGTTGTATGTATGTTCTCAGAATTTCATGCCTTCTGTTGTGATCTAGACACTCCTGATTAAAAGACACTATCTGTAGCTAGTTTGGGCATGATTATATGCTTCCATTTATAGCCTGTTTTTGTACTCTGATATTAATAGGTCTGAGATCTCTGAGTAACATAAATGGGGTTCTTGATGACACATGAATTTTAACCCAACAAAAAATAACATTGACAGCCAGAGCAAGGGTTTTGTAATTCAGTGAGAGGAAAAGAGTGTGTGTGCATGGGGTACTTTAATCAACCTTAAATTGGCACAAAGTTGAGTTAGAGTAATTTTCATAAATTGGATTTAAATTAGTTATCAAATTCATTGGTTTAAAAAAAGAATAATAATCCTTTTGTGTATTATTTTAGCAGCTTCTTTGTGTTTTTGCATGTTTATTTCTCAGCCTACTTGCGCTGACACACAGATGTGGGCCTGAAACACAGCACAGCCCTGGGGGCTTTATAAAGGTCAGAATGAACTAATAAAACACATTACAGTTATGATGATGTGTTCATAGCCTGTTTGTATAAAGTAAGAGTGGGCTGAGGAAGAGGGAGGGCTGAGGCACTGTGATTCTGCACATATGCTGTTGCCTTTGCCTCAGAAACAAAGAGTTGGATGTTAAATTAGGACAGAAGGTGAAGCTCTACTAAGAAATGCATCACTCAGCATCAGCCACTGAACTTATCAGTCAGTTGTCTGTCATAGGTTTTGTTTGAAGAGTGTGTGGATCAAAGGATTTGGCAAGTTCTCTTTGGAAGGACATCACATTAAATATTTCTACATATCGACAATAAAAAATAAGACTAACAACCTACCACAAATAGTGTGACAACATGCCCTGCTGTAGTGGATTGAATGAACTGTATCTTTTTCCTGGGCAATAACAGTGGAACTGTTCAATAACTTTTTTTTAAGACTTTAAAGTTTGTACAGTCAGAAATGGACTACTACACCTAGCCTTGTTCTCTAAAATTAGATCACTCTAAACCCAAAACACAGAAACCTTGACTTCAGTTAGACAGGAGGTAAGTACAGTGAATCTTTATTAATGTCATTTTGTAGAGGAGGAATACAATTTCTCAAATATGACCCAGCCACACGTGCACATATACTTGCATACAAACAGAAAACACTGAGATCAACTGTTCACTTTCAGAATGCTCCTTGCTGTATAATTATCATCACAAGTTTGTTTTCACGTTCTCCCCCTCTTGCGCACTCACTTGCCTTTTGTCATTGTGTTTCATCCACATACAGTGGTAATGGGTCATGACAATACTGAGTATGTGCATAAACAACCAGAGGCCATCAGTTAAAATCTAAGTTAGGGTTATATAGAGATTCAGTGAAGTTTAACCTGGGTTTTACATGATGTCCTGTTGGTGTTGTGTGGATTCGCTGACAACCTAAAGAGAATAAAGCAAAGGTATGTTAAAAGTAACATGTCTGATTGTGAGACACAGATATGCAAAACTAGCAGCACATAAATGTAATAACACAGGGAAATACCACACAATAGTTGATTGTTCCTCATTAGTAATGATACTTAGACAAATAGGAGGGTCATTTCTATAACATTAAACAGTCTTTTCTAGCTGCAAATGATACTGGGTAGGTGCAAGTTCGTTGTGTTTGTTGTGCTGTGATAAAAGTATTCTGCTGAATCTCACAGAGTGTGCAGCAAACTAGACAAGAAACAGACAGCAGCAGTGATACAAAGGGGATTGGAGGATCGGAGAGTCTACAGTGCCTCAGTGCTTGTTAATAAAGGTTTGGGAAAGTGTTTAGGAAAAGAACCGGATGAAATACTAAACCATGACTCAACTTACACACTGAGCACTGAGGGCACTCATGCCCTCATTAGTAGTCCTAATCTGGAGTAAAACGGAAAATGGTTTTATGATTATATATATATATATATATATATATATATATCACACACATATTTACACTCATACAGTATATGGGTGATTATTCAATTAGAACACTTTTGCCTACTTCATCTTTAACTTTGTCAAACTGTTTCATCTATGTTAAAACATCACATGTCCAGAATACAGATGTAATGTATGAACTATGGAGTTATATTTTGTATGTAATATTTCATGTCTTGGAGAATGATTAAAACAAGACTTAAATTTGCTAACACAAGTTTGCAAGTTTCTAATATAAATAATAAAATATAAATAAAATGATACAAGCATTTTATACAGGGTGTATTTCTGGGACTTAGGAAACAAGTCTAAAATAGTCTTTAAACATTCAAATTAAGTAATTAAGGAGAAAAACATTAGATTTTAAAACGTTACAATCTATCATAATCTCAATTATTGTCTTAAAAATGTCTTAAGGACAGAACAGTTCCCCTAATCGAAGAATCACCTACACATCCAGTGCGTGTACATATGTCTTCGTGTCTTTGTGTTTATGGGCTACACAATCATGTGGATTCTGTTAATATAATAATTGCATCGGGACATAACTAGCCTGTTATGAAGTGTTTGTTTGTAATGCATGTTACCTCCCCATCGCGGGTCTCAATTGTCTTGATCAGGACTGTTTTCTTTGAATGAACCTCAGATGAGCGCTGCTGCTGCTGCTGGTGATGCTCTGCTGGGCTGGTCTCTATGGCAACACAATTTACAATCTCCGCCTCAATAAACTTATCCTCACATACTATATAAACGCTGCATTATTGATAACATCTTAAATTGACGTGGCTTGCACAACAGAGTGAAATCAGAGCTTAGTATTTTAACACAATATCTTTGCCCCCTCTTGTGGATGAAGAAGAGTTTGGGTCAAAGACCTCCGTTGTAAGGTGTGAACAATTTTAATATAGGTAAACTCACCTCTGAAACTCAGACTAGAAAATGACTGCACGGGCAGAGAAATTCTGAAAAAAAAGGACCCAAACAATAATGTGAAATAATGCTAGGATATGAGTTTGCAAAAACACAAAATCTCGTATTTTTACCTGCTCTCCTCTCCTTCCAGCAGCTTCCTGTAGGTGGCGATCTCCACATCAAGTGCCATCTTTACATTCAGCAGGTCCTGGTACTCGCGCAGATGGCGAGCCATCTCATCCTTCATCTTAGCGATCTCACCCTCCAGACGGGCAATGGTGTCCTGATAACCACCCGCCTCACGACCCATCCTCTCCTCCATCTCTCTCATCTGCCTCATCAGAGACTCATTCTAGAAAGAAAGAAAGAAAGAACGAGAGTTAAGAAAGTTGAGAATAACTGAGTGCAGCATTAATTAATGCAGTAACTAACAGAACAAAAATGTAAAAAAAAGCTACTATAAAAAGCGAACAATAACAACCTGATAAGTGGCTAACTGTAGGCCAACTGTACAATATACAATGAAACTCATACTCATGTAAACTCATGTATGCTTTCTGCATTACTTCTAGAGTCATGTGTGTTACCCTGTTGGTGTTCATATGTTGGTGTTCATATTACTTTGTATTACCTGTAATGCATGGAAAGGCCAATTTAATAAGTTCATACTGTGATGATGAGTGATTTAACCATGTATTATTATGGTGATTATTAGTATATTTTAAGGCACTGGCTTTCAATCCTGGTCCTGGGGACCCACACCACTGCACATTTTTGTATGTATTATCTGATACACTTGTTTTAGCTTATGAAGTTGTCTCCTAATGAGCTGATGAGCTGAATCAAGTGCATTAAATAAAAGGGACATAGAAAATGTGCAGAGCTGTGGGCCCCCAGGACCAGGATTGGAAATCACAGTTTTTAGGTACAAAGTACACTTGGGTATTTCAGGTGGGTTGTAAAAGTAACATTATATCAGTTCATGCTGCAGATTAACTATAAAAATAGTAGATGAACTCTAATTGCCATCCCATAATGCCTGAAACAGTGCTACTCCAACCACCATTTTGTAACCTTCTATTTAATGTTTTCCCCACTGTGTATCTCTAGAGAGACTGTGGTTCACAGACTTGAGGCTCTTTACTGAATGAAATTTACTCATGGAGCACCTGGGAAACATATTAAAGGCTTCATAATTAGTTACATTGGAATCAGGTGTTCTGAGGCTTAGCTAATATTTGTTTTAGCTTGGAAGTAATAACTTGGTTTAGAGCCCACAGGATCTTCAAAGACTTACAGTTCCCTTGAGAGAGTCGATTTCACAAGTGTAGGACTGAATCTGGTGACGGAATTCCATGGTCTCCTGCTTGGCTTGTCTCAGAGCATCATTGTTCTTGTTTACTGCCTGGTTCAGATCAGACACCTGAGAGAAAAAGACATCTTAGGTCAGACACCTGCCTACTCTCAGTCTGGCTCACTATTACACAATATAGCCCTTTTAGTCACTAGGAGTAGATAGTAAATTAAATATCTGTCTATGTATAGATAAAAATCTTTCATACAGACGGACCTTGGACTTGTACCATTCCTCAGCTTCTGCAATGTTCTTGGCAGCTATGGCCTCATACTGTGTGCGGATGTCCCTCAGGGCAGCAGTGAGGTCTGGCTTGGACATGTCCATCTGGATCTGCACCTGACTCTCCTGCATCTGGTTTTGCAGCTCACGGATTTCCTGAAGGAAAAGTAAAAGATAAAGCCACTTATTACAGACATTTTACTTACAGTGATAACTTGTTTTACTTGATTAGTATATAAAACAAGTTGTAAGTGAGATAGGAATCAAATCATAATATAAGATGTTTATTTGCATTGAAAAATGAATAATTTTGTAAGTAATTTTGATTGATGGTTGTTTGGCCATCTGATGCATATTGCATGCAAAATTTAAACCACCTTTTTTGATCTGGCAAGCCATAATCTGATTGGCTGACAGCTTGAGGATCAAGCCCCAGAGGTTAATGGCAAGTTAGATTTTCTGATCTTCCATGGTATCTTTATTTTGGGTGGTTCTTGACCAAAATAAGCAAAACAAGATGTGGAAACTCTGTTTAAACTACTGTTTAATCAAAGGCCTGGCTATGCAAGACTAAAGCTAAACCTGCATGAGGTTTATGACGAAAATTAGTCTTTTAAACATAACTCTGATAGCTATGTTTTTTGTGTGTAGGACTAAGGACTAGGCCTTGTAAGGCCTTTTTCATTCCCTGCTCACAGCTGTGTCTCAGAGAATCTGTCTCTGTTTAATTATAGGGATGCATCTGTTTCACAGCCTTACACTGCCCCTTCACTGTCAGGGGCAGCTGACATACAAAAGCATGCATGCACATGTGACATTTTCATCCTTACATGTCAAATAAAAAGTAGGAAGACCTTGACTTCAGAGGCCTCTCAGTGAAAGGTCAGTGTGTGTGTTGTATGTTGGGAATGGGGTGGGGAGCTTTAGGGGGGTTGAGACAAAGAGTGAGCAGAGACCTGTCACCCACTTAAAAAGCTCTGTACATTATCGTAGCCAAACATCAGATTTTTTGGTATCATGTAGGGATGAGAGATCAGACATCTTGATAAATGAAAATGTTAAAGAATGTACAGACCTCCTCGTGGATCCTCTTGAGGAATGCAATCTCCTCCTGAAGACTCTCAATACGTCTTTCCAGGTCCAGCCTGGCCAGAGTGGCAGCATCTACATCCTACAAAAAACACAGAAACACTTCAGTTATTTTGTGTTTTTATGTGTCTTTCATGTTTCATTATTTTTCTAAATCGTAATATTTTTATTTTTTGTAACATACAGCTCTGAAAGCAGAGAGGTTGTTTTCAGCTTCTTCCTTCTGGTGGATTTCTTCCTGAAGTCTGTAAAAAGAAAGAAATATTAGCATCTTTATACCTCTTGTACTACAGTATTTTAATGTACAGTGTTCATGTAATATATTTCAGCTTTCATTTTTATCATGGCACATCTAGAGAAAATTCATAAAAGGTCTATCGATCCTGTTTTGCCCATACATTTATAATCAGATGGTGTTTATTTAAGTGTATTGTCATTTGTTATTCAGAAATTCTGACATGGTCTACTATAAAGTATGTTGAGGGAGCCTCATGATGTTGCCATTTCTTCACGTACAGAGATCCAGATGGCACGGTACAACCTCAGAGTCAGCTTTGAATCATACATTGCACAGGCCTAATGTAAATGTCCCTGAACATTCTGAAAATGGTATGTTGTTAATGTGCCAGATATCTGATTTCATGTGTATAATTGTTGACAGTCAGCTGGTATCTGATGTTTTCATCAGAGAGATGAAAGGAGTCATGGCATAAATAGTACCATGCCAACATTAGTGGCTATATGGGTGTGTGTTTGTGGATAAGAGGTATTTGAGAACAGAATAAAGCTTCAAAACCATTTAAGCTGGTTTTCATACAATGCTAAATAGCTAGAACTTCTAACAACATCTGTATGCCATTTCAATGAGACTTTACAGTTTCTATACATAATTTTAACAGTCCTTAATATAAGGTTAACAAAGCAATGTCTATATATAGCAGTAGCTTTTAGCAGGCATTGAATGGTTGTCATGAATCAGTGTTGATAATGTGGGGAAGTGTAAGTGGGTCCCTTGAGTGCAGTGCACCCAGATATACAGACACCCCCCCACACACACCATGAGTGAGATAAAGGTTATTTTAAGGGATGTGCATTCTCTGAAATGCAGGGTGGTGTATTGAAGAGGTTAATAATAGCAGTCTAATCTGGGCAATGTGTAACATGACTCTGGGTCCTTTTAAAAATGGGAATAACACTCTTTACTGTTTCCTACACAGACGTGACTTGGTCACTGCTTGGGGATCATTTACCCCTGGACATAAAAGCATTCATGTCATTTCTGTTTGAGGTTGTCCTGACCCCCTTTGCCTCCAGATTACTTGTTGACCTCAGTATCAGGTGATAATGTGTCTGCTGCCTGTGTTTTAGAAGTCTGGATGTCACTGTTATAGTTAAATAACTAACTATAACTAGGGGTATTTTTGTGCAAATTCTGTTGCATAACAGTCCTTGATGAACAAATATCATAATGTTTTGTAATGTTTTGTTTTTGTAATGTTTTGTAATGATAATTTTAATATTGAGGGAACATTGTGTAGATAATGTTCTTTTCTAAGCTAAGAGTTATAGACTCTATCACGACTTGTTCCTGTTTTACACTACATGACTTATTCTCAGCTGCATTTATGTAATAAATGTCACTCCACCCCCATAAAGTATACAATTATGTACTGTGTGAGACCACAACACAATACTTGTGCTGTAGGAAATTCACTGTTTTACTTCCTACAGCTTCTCTAACTGTCTGGATATTGAAAACCTGAAGTAGTGATAGGCCTTGACATCTGTGGGTCGTCCTGCCACCCTAACCTTCCATTATGATAAACATAAAGGCTTTTTGGGTAATATTAAATAAAGACAGTATATATCCTACCTTTGAATCTAAATCTGAATTAATCAAAAGGCTAACTAAATGTCTTTCTTAGTCCCAAAGTCCTAAACATCTTACCTTATTTTTAGTTTTTGAAGGTCATCAGCCAGGTTGTCCCTCTCTATCTCAACGCGAGATCTCTCATTGGTCAGCGCATCCATCTGTCTGCGCAGATCTCTCATCTCCTCCTCATACATCTCTGCTATACGCGTGGGCTCACGGCCCTTCAGCCGTTCAATCTCCACCAGCAATGCTTGGTTCTGCTGCTCTAGGAAGCGCACCTTCTCGATGTAGCTGGCAAAACGGTCATTGAGATGTTGCAGCTCTGCCTTCTCATTAGTGCGTGTGTTGAGGAAGTCCTGGTTCATGGCATCGGCCAGATTGAAGTCCAGCTTCTCACCGGCATAAGAGCGGAGCATTGAGCCACTGCCGAATGAGGCACCTGATGCACGGTGGCTGGAGAAAATGGGAGCAGAGGAGGACTTGGACACCTCATAAACTCTGGAGGACATACGTGAGGAACCAGAGGAACCACGGCCAGAGAAAATGGAGGAGCTCAGACCGGAGCCAAGGCCAGAGCCGAAGGTACGGCGATAAGAAGAAGCCGTCTCGGCAGAAGCTGAATAGGTCTTGCTCATGACTGGGTCTTTGAGGTTTGCACAGTGTGCAAATGTTGTTTCGCTTTGAGGTGTGTGGTGGAATGAGGCTCAAGTGACAGCCCTAGACTATATATAGTGGAGCTTCCACCCCACATGGTCCCACCCACTCTTCACACTCATTATTCAACTGTTATGACCTCACACATTAGACCCCCATTTCTCTCCCTCCTACTCTTCTCTAAACCTTGGTTTCTCAGCTGTCATGAGGTCTGGTTTCCAGCAGCTGGGTGGAGCAGATGGATGGGGGTTAGAGCTGATGGGGCAGAAGCTGGAGCAGTCCCTGTCACGTAGAATGTGGTATCATGTCTTTTGCATCAGAAGTTGCATGCCAGGAGAAACTCTCAAACCACAATGCTAAGAATACATTGATTATTGTATGTGCATCGCTGTGCTTAATTAAAAGATTAAATGTGAAAGGTTGCCATGTATATGTAAAGTTTAATGATGGATGATAACATTTTCTTTCCATTGGAAGGGCTAAACTTTGATTCTCACCCTAATTCGAGGAGCAGGGACTTTTGTTTTATGCTATTGTGTTTTGTTTGAAATCTCACTTGTATTGGTTAACATTTAATCATGCTGTGGTGTTTTCATGCTAATGATAGAAATAACTAGTTAATGGTGATAGAACTTAGGTAAAAACAAACATGTGGGTTGTTGCATGTGTAGAGCTGACACACAGAACATCAGATCCAGACAGGTGATTCAGTGATGTGTTAATATCTTCCTCTGAACCTTAACCTCTCCTCAATGATAAGGCTATGAGCGTTGTCATAGACTTCAGTATAAGTGTAAAGTGATAAGTATATGTGACACCCACCTTCTAGTTTCTAATCTGAGTGTTGTTTTTTCCTGACATAACAGTTAATTTCCTGATTTAGGCTGAAATGTTTTTAAGAACACTGCATTACTACACATTGCTGCTGGATTATGTGCATTAAGACAGGCATTTTTACAACATAAACACTGACAGAGTGATCAGGACACTATCACAAAGAGGATCCTGCTAATTGGACAGCTACATTCCAAACAAATAATAATAATAATAAAGTTATAACATTACATGATACCAGGAACATTGAGCTTCTTAGATTTTCATGGACAGATATATAAACCTTTCGCCCACAGAATGTTATGATTGGCCAAACAGAATCAAGTATTACAGAAAGCTGTGTAATAACCTAAAGAATTTTACTGGTTAATTGACAGTTTTCCTTTCCTGACAGCATATGAGCTTTCTTTACTAAGCCTCATGGCTCTGTACTGTCTCATAGGCCAGCCATAGTGACTAAGAATCCGGTGTTACTCCACAGCTGCTGCTCTCACAGCTATTAATAGTTTTCCAGTCTGAACCCAGTCACCAGGGTGATTTCTTCAGACCCTCTTGGACGTGATGGGACAGAGGCTTCCGAACACTTTACTAAGAATTGTTTATACAGAATAAACAACATGAGTCATGGTTTTCATATATTTCAAATGCTATATTATAATATTATATATTGTAATGTAATGTTAATGTTTTGATGTAGACAAACAGCAAAACAGTAATGTAATATTTTAAGGTCAAATTTAACAGACCCAAATATAACCTTTTGACCAAAGGCTTCCAATACGTAGTGCTTTGTCATGAATGTAAAACTATAATTTATTTTTGGCATATTATGAGATCAGGTTCAGAAAATTCACAGAGGAATTCTGGGACAGGCATGTGTCAGGAGGGAAGATAGCAGTTTAAAAATGAATTCTGACAAGGTCAGATCACACAGTTTATGTTGCCAGGTAACCACAAACAGAAATTTAACAGTGCTTCAGAAAGGAGACAATAAATTTAGGAAATATATAAAGGACAATAAATATAACAAAATTTTAAAGTACTTTCTTTTCCTTTGTGTGGGTAGGATAATAAAATGGATTTATTGAAATTATCTATTAAATTATCTAATATTATCTATCTTATCTATTAAACCACATATAAACAATATGTTCAAAGTGGCAAAATAAAAGACAGCTAGTATTGTTGTGTGACTGAATGACAAATTAAACCAAGATAAAATGTTGGCTTAATCATTTCATTTTAGAATGCTGAGACTTAATATATATCTGATTAACATGTCCCAGTCCTAAAGTCCTACATCAGTATATCCTACAGTTGGCATGCCAACATAGTATAGATAGTATAGTAGTATAGATGCCAGGGGAATGTAGTGACTAAAAACCGAGACATATGAAACCAAGGATGGGCAGAGAGTTATGGGAAGTGGTGGGAGGTGCCCACTGGGTCGTCTTTCAGAAACACCCTATGGCTGCCTCAGCAACCCACCAAACAGATATACACAGATTCCAACAAGGTAAAATGTCATTAGGAGAGGGTAAATGGGAGTAATGGGAAAATAAAATAACTAAAAAATAGATAACGTTAAGATTTAAAAGACCTGATTTGAACAAATTATGAACATTGATATGGAAACAATAGGAGAGGCAAAATGACATTCTTTTGATTTTTTTTGTCCTGTATTTCTAATAGGACATGGAATTAATTATATTGTATGGCAGAACAAAATCCAAGATGGATCATGGCCCTATCCTAAACGTTGTTTTAAAGCTGTTTGTGTATGAGAGTGACACTACACTGACAGTATCTAGACAGTTGGTGGCACTACAGCGCTGTTTGAGCAAGTGCACAGTCAGCACCATTAAATAAAATACATTGTTGTCACTCTGAATCAGTCGCAAGTTATAATGACGTATAAACAAAACTGGCTATGACATTTTTTTATTAAAGGGGCATATACAGTAAAGAGCGATTCATGTGTCATACATTTGACACATGAATGCCTAATAGACATTGTTTTATTAGGGCTTAGAACCGAACCATTACATTCAGATACAGCAAAGTGTCTTATTTATTTGTTTTCATTTTAAAATTGGCACGCAGTGTATAGCCTGTTCAATTATACAAAATTATTGCCATTAGCTTCTGACACCAGTTAATGTCTCATGTTCATCACAGGAAGATTAAATACCTGCATTACCACTGCAATCCACTGTATCTGTTTACTAATACAATCTTTCTGCGGGTTTAATGCATTTGAGTTTTGTATCTGCTGACTCACAATAAAGATGTTAATAAATGGGATTCATTACTGCAAACTGATTTGCCTTGATTTATTTTTTCAGCTCTTTATGGGAGGATAAAAACAATAGGCATAAGAACGACTCCTGCAGTCTCCAAACATAATCTAAATGATAAATTCAGCCACAACATCATCCACACATCCTGCCCACTCTTCCATTTCACAGATGCACCGGCAACAAGATTGGCACTTTGCCTCTTTCCTCCCACTACATGTAAGACTCTCCTCAAACCTCTTGGTCCCGCTATGACGTCATTGCGGGTCCCCGTCACGGCGGAGAAGGTAGAGTGTGAATCCAGATCCAGTTTCCGCACCAGACATTCCGGACATTCGTAAATGTGTCCGTATGTTTATGATTGCCTAAAACGAAAGCCTACAGTTAACTTGTCTTACCTGACGCACCCATCACTTGTGCTACAACCGTTTAGCACAAGTCCGCGGCAACGACGGGCAAAATGTGGATTTAGATTACTGACACAGGAGGAAAAACAACGCTTGCTGACTTCACTCCCGTGGATAATTAATATGATGCATCCACGAGTATGGAGAGCCTTGTTTTTCATGACCGTATTCTATCAGCTCGGGATAGCAGGCAAATACGGTACGTATTTACAGAAAGTCTTGAAATGTAATGCAAGATGCCCAGATCGATTGACATTATTTTCCTTGCATTGCATATAGACCACCGAGACATGCTGTGGTTTGTGAATTAGGCCTGTAAAGTAGTTATGGCTGCATGTTCCTTATCTTGCTGCTTTGTGGGCACATTTTCTTGCAGGTGTTTTGAGCAAATACAACAAATGACTTCCGCTCGTGGGCATTTGTGTTGCGTGAGATCACGTGTAAGATGCGTTAGGTGCTGTCATGTGTCATACTTTAAAATCAGAGTATATTTTTATATTCCCATACGTCGTTCGGATGTTTGAGCTTGTCTCAACCTGAGAACTGATGTGCGGGAACATCGTAACCTCTTCTTCCCCTAAACATGCATTAGAAGTTCTATAGACTGAAATAATAACGCGAACTGTTTCTATCTGCCACGCAACTGGTGGGAATGGACTGCCTAGAAACGAGCTCATTCATTGAACAGCAGCGTTTCAGCACCACGGAGAGGGGCAAGATTTAAATTTGTTTTTTGTCGAAGCATTTATCCATTTCAAGTTTCATTATAAGTTATAATGTGTCCCCAATATGTCCCTTCCCCCTTCATTAAAACATTAACAACAAAACCCTACTCGTTTCTCTCCATCCGTTCTCTGGTCAACAGAAACAACATCACATTCCTCTCCGTATCCTTGGCGACACGTCGGCGAAACGGGAACAGTGAACAGTGACCCCTTTGGGAAAAAATCATCTATATCTCATCCACTGAATCTTTTGTCCTTGATATTAGGCCTGCTATTCATTATTATCTTTCGAATACATTCTATCAAAATGTTTAATAGAAAACTAAGAGTTGCAAGGTTTTCGTTTGGTTGCTGTTATTTCATTTATTCCTGCGTTATCTATGCATGTACAGCATGTTTACTGTTGCCATTTATGAGCGGTAGAGCTGAACAGCAGAACACTCCAAACATCCTCAGGTAGGCTACTAGGATTTGTAGGATACTAGGATTTTGTCCTTACAGGCTCTCATTGTCTGAGGAAGGGTTTTAACGTAATTAAACAGGGTGTTTTCTCTCCATCGTGTCTTTATTCCAACAGGTGCTTCTGTCTATCAGTTCATGACTCTGATGTCCTGTTTTGGGAGCAGTACCATGACTCACTATGTCTGTATCCCAGCCCACATGTACCAACACTGTAGAAATGGAAATGTGTTATGAAAACATAAATATTGCACTCTGTGTTACAAAGTGCAATCGTGTGTACACATGGATGTACACTGTGTTATGTAAAAATTATTGATATAAACATATATTAACAAATATTATCAAAATATTACTTTATTTTGAAAGAAAATTGTACAGATTAGTTCAAACCTTTGAAGGAGATTTGCCCTGTGTGTTTGAGTCAAGAAATGTTTGGTGTTGATGAGGTATTACAGTGCAGTTTTTGTCATTAATCTGTTGTATACACTGATGTATTAATTCCACAAAGCACAGATGTGAAAATGTTGTATGAGGTCTCAGATTTGAGGTTGGTCAGTTTGCTCTTCAGGAAGAGATAGATAATGAACAAACATTACACTCCTCATTTTGCTTCTCAGTATCATTGGAGTTTGCTTTCCTTTTACTTGTTTTGGTTATGCACATTCCACTTAGACTGTTCAAAAATCTCTTTATGCCTCATACCCTTTAAAGTGTCCACGTCTGTTTTTAGGCCAGTTCTGCTTTATTATTGCCTGGTTTTATCAGCCTGACGTTTTATCTGTGTTTGTCCTGCTCTGTTTCCCTGACAGCAGGGTTGTTGGCCAGCCTGGTGTTTCCCACACACATACACACACATCGGTATACACACTCAAGTGTAGTCAGGTCATGCTCACTGGCACTTTTTTATTTGATCAGCTGTGTTCAACACATGTCCAGAGCGACCCTCCTCATTTGATCAACCCACGTGACAGTTCTACATCAAGCTATCCACAGCAATTACAGACCATTATGGATAAATGAATCTTGTTATTTATTCATCTTGATTTATTAATGTTAATATGTTTTTAGATGGTGTTACAGAGATCTTATACCATAGAGAAGTCAGGAAGAACAGCTTTGTGAGCTTTGTTTATAGTCCTTTGCTGAGATGTTTATGTTGTGGAGGTTAGGTCACTTGGACACCATGATTCTAGTTCAGATTAAAAAATCTAAGACACAAATATATTCATCTGTCTCTCCATTGAAAAAGATGGTATGGCATTTTTAGAAATTATACTGGAAAGTTAGTGAAATCTTTTTTTTGTCATTATTATAATCCTACTTATTTTTCTTATTCTCCCTCATCTTCTCTCTCTCTTTCTCTCTGTCACTCATCATCTGTCTCTCTCATCCTCACGCTCTCTTTCTTTCTCTCATACAGGCTGTTTGTTTGAGAAGAGGCTGTGCTCCAGGGAGCAGTTCTGCTCTGATGGTGAGTATCACACTAGGGGAACCGCACTGCATGTCTTTCATAGATACAGTAAATCTCTACAGCTCTGAAACATGGATATGGGCCAGTTAATGTGTGTGTAGCACCTGGTGTTATCTCCTGTGTTCTGCTTCTTTATTTCCACTCGTAATGATTGAATCACATGTTCTGGATCATCGCTCCACACAACAGCTATGCTACATCCTGCAAAGACACAGAAAACACATACACATTCACACTACTTGAAGTTTCACTTCAATCACTTCATATCAGTCAACATTAATGAAGATCGTGTTAATGTATGATGGAAGGAAATGCTTATGGTCCAAACATCTGGAGTTTGTAATTGAATGAAAAAATGATATTATGTATGTATATTATATAATATATAGTTATATTATCACCAATAATTTGAACGTTTAAATGAAAAACTCAACACTAAACTGACATGGACTCCACATGTTTGTGCAAAAATCTGATGCTGTCACAAACCAGATAATGTACAGATAAATTAATGACAAAAAATTCCTTACATTTGATCAGTGACCTAAAAATCGATTTCGTTTAAATCCAAATCCAGGTTTAAATGCAAAACATACTCAGATTGTTGAAGCCCACTGTGTGCAATATTTAGAAGACATTTTGATGCGTGAATCATAATAATGTCAAAAGCCCCACGAACATCAGTGCTGGCTAAGCATTAATATGTAGTTTTCTCTTATTGTACTAGTTTGGCCTCATGTGACTGACTGTGGTAATGCAATCACCTGAAAATGCCAAACTGCTTTCCTTGTTTCACATATATCCCATAACATTGTTTCATGTTTTCTCCTCTCAGGGATTTACCTGAGCATGTATCACACAAGCCACTAGTATTCTGTCACCTGCTCTTCTCTCTCACTCAGCTCTCAGTCCCACCCACCCCTGTTCCACGTCCCCTTGGTAACGGTGACATCATCAAGCCGTGAACGCTGGGTGTACGCCCCCACAATCACTGATGACTCACTATCCGCTGCTTACGCACAGAGTAACGTCTGCCGTGCATACAAATGCACTAATACACGCGCTCGCTCGCTTATATACCCCCACGGATACCTGCACGTTCAAAAGAGTTTAAACAAACATAAAAAGGTTTTTTTTAATGGATTGCAAAAGATGCTCTTAAAATCACAAAATACAATGAGGGTAATCTGGCTTAATGCGATGGAACATTTTACGTATTTTATCAAAATGCAGGTGTTTATATTGCACTGTATATGTATAGAGATAACCTATTTATATAGATAAAAAAGACTGTCTTTACCTTTTACGTTCTATTGGGCAAAATAGGTTTATAGAGTTTAGTTATGTTGTGAAAATAAATAATGGAGTGTCTTTTGATTTTATTGGTTATATGGGTGTCAGGTCAAAGCAGTTTAAACAGATTCTGTCAAGACATTTATTAATTATGTATGTACTGTATGTATATATGTGTGTGTTATGTCTGTCTATGGATTATTTAATGTACATACAGAAATGGCACAAAAAGCAAATGTGTGGAACATGTCAAAGACTTCTGTTATGATTCAAAGAGAAAATGTAAACATGATAAATTTAGTCTGTGCATATTGTCCAAGTTATTCCTTCACCTTATGTCATTATTTTGCTGAAATAAGACAGTGACATCAGTTCTCCTGGGTCACTCCTATTACGATGTAATAATCCATTGTGTATTTCTATGCCCCAGGGCAACTGATCTGATTCCCCCATAGTGCTCTCACATCTCTATCTGTGCTATATATAGCTGTGAGTCATGGTCATGATAGACCTGCTCTGAGATGAAGAAAATGGACGGGTTCATGCTTGGAGCTCATCTGCGTTACGGGATCAGCTCAGGTCTTTTTTTAAACCACACAACTGGAGGTTTAGTCAGAGACTGAGTCAATGGTATATGTGTAGGAAGTGAGTGGATGTAAGTGTGTGTGGGGGATGATTTTGCCATGGCTGTTTGTTAGTCTAGAAACTTGTTTTTCATATATGGGGTGTTTTGGTTGTGGGATTGTGATGTGTTTTATGGTCACCATACATTTAAGATGATGCTTCATATTTTACTATTTTTACACTTTTATTATTTTACAGATTTTAATACCCTTTCAGCAAGATTTAGTTCATATGCTATTCACATAATTTATTTTTGGCATGTTGAACATTATATGAGAAAATATGTTTTAAAATGAATCCTTTCCAGCTCTTCTCTCTAATCTAGTGTTTGACAGCTGTTAATCTGACTGACGTGTCTCCAAAAAGAGAAAAAACTGACAAATCTAAGCAAAAAATATAAAATATATAAATATATATATTTTACAAATATAGTTAACAGTAAAAATGCAGAAAATTAGGTTATATTGTGTATAAAAACTGTGTATAAGTCTATGGAATCTCCCAATTTAGATAGATAAGTAAATGTGTGTGTGTGTGTGTGTGTGTGTGTGTGTGTGTGTGTGTGTGTGTGTGTGTGTGTGTGTGTGTGTGTAACAGACAGGCTCTTTGGGCAGTGTCGGAGCTCCAGACATGACCAGGTACAGTACCAGCTCTCTGTCCCTGTTCTTCAGAGACTACAGGAAGTGCTCAAACAGTTGATGCTTCAGGGTAAGTAACACACACACACACATTTACACAGTAAACTCACATACACACATTTTTGTGTCTTTAAAATATTATTTATTATAATGTAAGCATAGGTACAACATTTCTATTTAAAAAATAAATAGTGTAAAAAAATTTAACATGCAATCAGAATGTTGTTTGACTTCATTAATTAATAAGGGATCTAGCATTAATTCTAAAAAATAAAACAAAACAACTAAAATAGGTAGTGTTTTCCTGGGGCTGTACTGCAAAACACAAGATGACATTTACACATGACATCTGGCCTTAGATTTTGTTTACAGAAAGTAAATTGATGGCGGCTGATGAAAAGTGTTAATATGTTTCTTTTTAGTGCCTGGTAATCATATTATTCAGATACAGTAAACGTTCACTATTACTAATGTAAAAAAAAACTATGTAAAAACTAACAATAGCAAAAACTACTGTTGCCTTTGCTAACAATATCATTATTTTGTCTATTTGCTAAATTAATATATGTAAACCTAACAATAGAAAAAAAATTCTGTTGTCTTTGCTAACAGTATCATAATTTTGTTTATTTACTAAATTATTACCTTTTCTGAATTGTAATAGGTGTTGATTTAGTTACAGTTGGATTTTATAAAATTCCTTTATAAAAATGCAATCATTATGCTGTTTAAAAAAGAGCAGGGGATGTTACAGGTTGTTTGGTTGATGGTTATGCATTTTTCTGACCGTAAAGATTTCCTGTAACTCAACTGGTATAGCATGGTACAAACAATGCCAAGATCATGGGTTTGATTCCCAGCAAATGCATGTTGTTATAAAATGTATTCTGAATGCACTGTAAGTTTTTTAGGAGTAAAGTGTCTGCCAAATGCATAAATGTTCGTCTAAAGAAAGCGATGCCAACTAGACAACTTCAAATATTTGAAACTTCATTGATTTTTATGAAATTATGTAGAAAGTATTGTCATTTGCTTCTGATGTGTGTTTTACACACAAGCTCTAAAATCACAATTGAAATAATAAAAAACAACCAAGCCATTACATGACCATCTCAGTGTCGAGCTGTATCGATCATATGCATGATTCGGCATCTAAGGTTTCATACTTGTTTTCAAGGTGTAAAGCACACCCACAAACAGCTGATGTTCTCCTGCAGTAAATCCACTGATAAGAGGTTTACTGTTTACTGACTGTGTATGTATGTGCAGGATTCTCCTGGCAGGATGACATCACCCAGCACATTATTGCTAAAGAGCTGAGCCGTATTCCTCACACACGCACACAAAAGACCCAGAATGCACAGTAAGTACCAGCGCAATGAAAATAATCGAATCCTATTGCAGACATCAGATGTTTGATCTTGTTGTAGATTTAGATTGACTGATTTTTCTAGGTCATCACAGCCTGCAGGTAAGAAGGGCTATTCCAGCTCTAACTCGGAGCCTCGTCCAGCTCAGAGCTATATGGATTATATGATCTTAGACCCCCGCCAATCCTCCTCACTTCGGATGCAAGCCCTGCCTATGGACCCATATTCTTATCTACAGGTAAAACTGAGGTGCTGTGGACCAGCTGGGAGATGCAAAAATATCAAACCACTGTTTTTGGCTAACAAATATTGCTGTTAAAAACTTAAAATTAAGGTTAAAACATGTCCCTACTTGACATTTATGAAATAAAAACCTTTCTATAAATAAACACTTCAGTCTTTGGATTAAATATACCTTAATTATATAGCAAGCTGTTCACTTGTTTAATATTACAATTTAGTTTGAAGACAGAATTAAACAATATCAAAAAATTGAAGTAGGTGTTTGAAAACAACTGCTAGAGAAAATAAAATCACATTTATGTATTCAGATTTTGACTCAAAACCTAAAATATTACTGAGATATAGCCCTTGACAACTTGTGCATGTTTTTGGAAAATAGCATGAAAAATCAATCACAGATTTACTGTGATTCATCAATGCCTTTTAACCTCATTGTTGTCATTGTTCTCTAATAGGATGACATGACCCATTCTCTCCACCCTCATACCAGTGTGGGGGGATACCAAAGAACCTCCTCTCGATCTGGATCTCAGCAAAGAGACAGAGACCGTCAGCTGTTGGAAGATGCTGTCTCTCTCTACCTCTCCTCCTCGGAACCCTCATTCCGCCACAGGGGGGCAGCAGCCCTCCCTGCCGCCCCGTACTACGAAGATCTAGACTTCCCATTGGATTATGGAGAGGACTACACCCTACAGGGGCAGCCCAGCTCATCCCAGCACAGCAACAAGAAAGTCCCTCAGGACTACAGCTCCCTTGCTGGACTTGATGGTGAGTTCCAGTCTGGTGGCATGTCTGTCTGATTTATAGGTATATAGCTTCATTTGGAAGCTTCGAATATAGTCCCCGCTTAGAATTTGTCATAGTAATCAATTCACAACTGAATTTTTGTCTGTTGTTTTAAACTGGGTATAAAACATATTGTAAACCAGAAACAATTCTAGAATTAAAGTTTGCTTGTGTATTGACATCATTTGCTATGGGATTGCATAGCAACCTTTGCTGAATAAACGTTTTAGTTTAATTGTAGAATTGAAGACCATTCAATATAAATACATTTTTTTTTGTTCTGTTGCCTGATTCTCAGTTGTTAGAGAGGATGTGTGCTGATGTTTTTGCTGAGAGCTAGTTCGCTGTGTGTGTTATAGATGAAACATTGGCACAGCTGGGTCGTCTATCAGAGGGCTTTGGGGTGGACCCACGAGACCTGAGCCCTCAGCAGATAAAAAGACTCACTCTACTCATACAGCTCTTACAAAACATGGAGAGCACAGGTACACAATAGCATAAGCCTGAAACAAATACAAATATAACATATACATACATACAGCCTTAACCCCTATAACTTGCTTTTTACTGTGAAACACAAAAGAAGTTTTAAAAGAATGCGCTGTTAATATTTTCAAAATGACCTAAAAGTACCATAATACTATACTATAATTTTAATAGTCTATAATATTATAATTTCAATAGTCTATAATTAGTGTGCATTATATTATGTCTGAAAGGTATAAAGTTTTAATTATGAAGTTAATATTCTCTGAAAATCTTGACCACCAAACCAAATCTACTTGTTGTGTTCATAAGACGTTGTGAGATGCAATATCTAGTTTATAAATGAATCGGTCAGATGTTGAATGAATTAAAAAAAAGATCTTAGATCTTAAGACTTAAAATCATGATTTTTTTACTGTTATGTTGACATTAACGGTGAGCCTTTAAGCATGCAAATCTCAGTTTTTATCTAAAACAACTCAAGATGGAAACCAGAGTTTATGTTTTTCTCTTATCCTTTCGTTCTCAGATCAGTCCCCAGGCACTGTCACAGTTAAAGAGGTGAGCACAGTTTGACATTTCATTATTCATTTAAAAGCACAAAGAACATATTAACAGTTTCACCCGAGTTTGTTTAAAAACATTGCTTTTAGCACAGAATTTCATAATGTTTCATAATGTCACAAAGTTTCATAATGTCATCTTAAACCAGGAAGTGATAAACGTGCTCAATATTACTATTTTAGGTCGACTGCTTATTATTTCTTGGGTTTTTTTGCATTTATATAATGGTTTTATATAACAACAGTTTATGTTTCCTTGACAGACAATTGTAGAAAGTAGTGACAAAGTAACACAGAAAGGAGGCAAACCCCCTACACCTGTCCCTGCTCTTACCCCTACCGCAATATACCAGCAGGCCACTACTCAGCCCCCATCCACACTGGCCACTGCCACTGTGCCCAAGGAAAACAGTGAGAGCACACTGGGACCCATGCTGTCAGCAAAAGACTTGGATTTGAAAGAGAAATCAGCCAATGTCCTGAAAACCGCTAAGGATGGGACGAACAGCAGGGAGGAATATGGCTACATTGTCACTAATCAGAGGTACGAGGCAGCGTTAACTGTTTCACAGTGACTCACTGATGACTTCAGTTTTTTACTTTATGATTATCTTCACTTGCAATTTTCTCTGCTGGAAATATTGAGATTTGTCTTGAACATTTTTAGACACAGTCCTCTATGCTTCAGTGAAGGTTGATTTCCTGTTGCCATGCACCCCCCACATCCAATCAATCTTTTTCTTTCCTGCCTCAAAAATAATGATTGTAATGAATCGGAATAATAAGCATTTAAACAGAATAGGAATTATATAACATTATACTGTATTGTTAAATGACTTTTTTGTAGTTATGCTCAGCTCTAAAACCAGTTAGAATTGCTCTTTGTGAGTTCAATATCTATAAAATTATATTTTTTCCAAAGGTGAATATCATTGGTCAAAAGGTGTCTTAATATTGAGTTTGAAAATGTGACAGAAGGTGTGGGTAATTTCTTTAAATATGAGAAATAATCAATGCTAACTTCAATCTCAATGTTACAAAGAAAATTTAAAATATAGTTGCTCTAATTTATCATATGTAAGAATGATCTTATCACTTGTGTTATATAGATTTCTTAAGGTTTAAAAGGCAAACATGATTCTAATCAGCTTTCTAATCCTCTTTAAGATATTACTGTGTGCTGCATTTCTGTTAATATGGCTGAATGTTTGAGTGTGTTTAACTGATTTGTTTATCTCAAGGCTCATAATAAAACGAGTCTGTGATGTGTCTCTCTTTGTTTTCCCTCCAGTCCTCTAAGTCTGTATGATGGGGTGAAGCTCTTAGAGCGGCTGGCAGAGAGGATTCATCTCTCCACGAGCAGTTTCATCAACATAAGGTAAAGTGTGTGTGTGTGTGTTTGCATTGCTGGACAGAGAAAATAAAAGAAACAAGATCTATTGGTCGTTTGTCTCTGCTCATGTCTGCAGCGTGGTGGGTCCAGCCCTGACGTTCAGGATCAGACAGAACTCTCTGAATCTCAGTGCAGAGGATGTGGCCAATAAAGCAGGTGAGTGACGAGCCCTCCTGTTTAAACGTAATAAACAGAAGAGCAAGAATTAGATGAAAAGAAACTGTGTCTTTTGAATCTCAGTAAAATAACTGAGGAGACATTTGTGAATTATAGAATTCATAGACAGCACAGACACACAAACGTTTTTGTCATAACTGTTACAGTGGCTGAGAAGAATTTCCTGGAGGGTGAAACGGGTTTGAAAATAATCCAGACTGGAGTTGGCGAGGTAAGCACCTCTCTTTTTCAGTGTCCCCTATCCACAAACTGCAAAACCCCCACATTCACTATGATCAGCAGGTTTATGGATTAGTGATTATGTTAACTGGTCGGTATAATGAGGCACTCTTTCCTTGTCAGTCAGTGACAGAATTGCCCATACAAGTCATTATTCTCTACATAACAGCCCTCATCAACCAAACAGGGAATGTTCTCATTGAAATTCATAGATTCTACAGTTTGTCCATCTATTATGTACAGATCACAACCGAGATATAATTCGTCGTTCTCATGAATCACTTTGGCATTTAATACTGCGCTGAACAAGGAGGGCATTTTAAATGGAATGTTTTTTGAAATCTTCACTGTTCATCTTGAACTGTCCCTACTGTACGCTTCTGCTGCCTTAAACCCTCAGCGTTTATTTCCCCTGCTGTGCCTCATTTCTCTCCCTGACTCATTCTTTCTCTCCGTGTCTCATGCCATTCTTCCTTCTGCCATTCTTTGGGCCCTTCTCTTTTTGTTACCTCTGTCTTTGACCCCTCCCCGTCCCCTTCTGCCTCGCTCCCCCACTTTCTTGGGTGGCTTTTGTGCTTGGTGCACAAATTTGAGGCATTTCGCTCTCCCTCACCGGTTCCCTTTTCACTTTGTACAGCTGTTGTGGGCCCTTGAATGCAGAATAATGTCTTTTGTTGCATCCGGCTGCTCATATTTTTAATTATTCTTTCTCATGCTATTGTGGGCCGTGAAACTTTCTTTGCTCTGAAGTGCACGGTGTGTGCGAGTGTGTGTGTGCAT
Source organism: Chromobotia macracanthus (assembly GCA_036877525.1). NCBI lineage: Eukaryota > Metazoa > Chordata > Actinopteri > Cypriniformes > Botiidae > Chromobotia > Chromobotia macracanthus. The sequence continues at coordinate 866,636 of JAZGTH010000035.1, read as the reverse complement.
GTGCGTCTCTGTCCTTTATCTTATAATTTTCTCTCTTTGACTCAGTAATGAGACCCGCCTGCACCTGACTGTTTTTTGTCCCTCTTGTACTGGGGACAAACACTTTTCTGCAAAGACTGTTTTTTCTCACTTTTTTGCTCTCTGCTGCTTTCTCCATTTGTCAGTCTCTTTCTTTACTTTTTATTTAATGAATTCAGGTTTTTTCCCTCCCATGGTGACATACATGACAGTGTCCTTTTGGCGCTCCCACTGGGATCGGCCTGAAATCTTATCAGTGACAATAGTTTTTGAAATGGACAATCAGATGGATACATTGGACATTGTATTCTGAAATAATGTCTTTACATCTTAAAGCGACCAAGCATAACAAACCTAAAGCATATTTATTTGTGGGCTCACAATAAACACTTATTATACTATAAATCATCGGTAGGTATAAATCATTTCCCATGCTCTCCAAAGTCTCTGCTTTCTCATATATCTTCTGCAGTATGATTATTCCAGATGTGAAAGCTCAGTATTTATGTTCTTGCCAAACCATATTACTTACAAACCCCTTTTTGGGCCCATGACACTTTTCTTACATCCCATTCGTTGTACCCCCTCCTGGTCCTGTTGTATTTGGTCTTTTTTCTTCTCTTACGGACGGCCTATCCAGGGCATCATCGTCACCCCTCACCCCTCAATTTCACCATCAGCAACATGTGGAGCTGTCGCTACGGCAACGCCGTTTGATGTGACAAGTGGCGGCATTGGTTGAATGGGGCTGAAAGGCAGCAAGGCCTTCGTACGAGTCGGACACAGCTCTCAGGGAGGCACATTCTCTCTCTCCCCTCCCTTTTAGTCCTTCCCATTTATTTTCACTCATTTACCTTTTTGCTCCGGCACAACTAGCATGCCACTCTTCTCCTCCGCTTTGGTTCTTGCGGCTGTAATGTTAACCACTGAAGGCTTCAGTTCTCTGATGGGGATGCTTGGACTTTGAGGGAGCTCGAACATGTGAAATCGAAGACGATCCAGCGTTCACTGCTGTGCATGTGATGTAAAGAGGTTTGCGGTCTGAACGTGCAGAATGTGCGTGGGTGAGTTCTGCTCCACTACAAACCCGCTTTATCTCTGATGCTGTAGGCCTTTATGTATTTCATACATGCTTAGGTGCAAAATTTCATATTTCGCTGCTATTGCGTTTAGCAGACGTTTATGTTTCACTTTAGGATTCCTGAAATATAAAAATCATGCTTTTCCTTATTAATAATATGAAAACATTGCTGGCATAAACTGTAGATATAGTCTACTTATTGCTTTTTTTGTTGATCGACCTACAAATGTCATTTATTTGTCCTGGTTTGATGAATTAGAACTTAGTCAAGTTTTGTGAAGACATTTTTAATGGAAGTAGATCGAGTTTAGTTTTATTTGCTTATTGCTTCATTAAACAAATCATCATAAATCATTGTCGCTGTCAAAACATTTGTTTTCTTTTTATTCATAAACTCTCATAAACTCAGTTAGAAAACGGTCATGGAATACTGTGTATTATACATGAATTCATAATGTATATGTTGTAGAATGTGTGTTGGAGGATAAATAGGTTCTGTAAATGTTTTTCAAAATTCTAAAAAATATTGTAACATAAACCTCTCTGACAGTTGATACTTCTAAGGCAGTTACTAAATAACATCAGCTTAAACTTATGAAAAAAATGGTTAAAAAATATTTCTATCACTCATTGAATAGGGGTCAGAATTAATTATTGAATTCAATTTAACTGACTATATTCTTAAACTTGATAATACAAATATTTCTGCAAAAAACAGAAATCTAAACCAGAATTTTTATTTTGGTTTGAATCATCATATTACCGTATCATATTACCGTATGTTGTCATATTAAAAGAAAGAAATGTAGGTGAACACTTAAAATGTCTTTTACTCTGAATCAGATATGTTTTGAAACTTGGAATGGGAATTCAAATCACCAGAAATCATAATAAGAACTAAAATAATTAATATATATGTATGCCAAGCTGTCATATATGCAGCTTGGCATACTGTATACAGAGGTGTGTGTGTTTGTGTATAAGTGTATATAGTGAGTTGTGTATATAGTGAGTGTTTATTTGTGGGTATAAGTTTGATGAAACATTTTTGGTAAAACCTTGTTTTGAAGAATTCTGTGTTATGTTAAGTAGTGATGTCAGGTGAACTGGTTGCTGTGGTAACAGGGCAGAGCAGGCTGGATGAGTGAGATGATGTAATCTATTTGTAGCCGTTGCAGGTGCAACTAAGTTCACACAATCTCTCTTGGTTTCATGCGCTAATTATCAAAGACATTATTATGAGAAAAAAGACTGGAATAAACTGGATGTCATTTTTCATATTACATTGACATCAAAAATTGATTTGATCATATAAATATTTAAACTTTTTTTCTTTTTTATTATACTTTAGAAAGTATAAGAAATACTGTTTGCTGTGTCCTGTATTTCAAATATTTGTTATTTGTCAGACAAAAAAAGCTGGTATAAATATCTGTTTCTCGAGAGGTGAACAAGAGAGACAAAAATTGTCCCTTGTAAACCACTTTTTTGCAGAGCAAACTTAATGAAAAACTGAAATTTACACCACACCCTCTGCTGTGTAATATAAAAGCGGAGATGCTGCAGCAGTCATGTGAATCACGGCGAGTCATAGTCTGAACAGTCCTATCAGATAACTGCCGGCCTGCTGAATTGTAAAATCAATTGACAGGGAGTGAATGGAAAGGAATATACATAATGGGACAGACGGGCTGATGAAATCTTAGATCATCGAGAGTCACAGAGATGGTCTGCACCCCATTCTGATTCTGACATCTTGGCTGTGCTTGAATTGTCTATTGTGATTCAGAGTGAGAAGCTCCTGGTGATCTTTGCCCCCGAGATCTTCCAAAACAAACAAGCGCACACGCGGCTGCACATTTGTGCATTTTTGTGCATGTATCTTTTTTCTGCCAATGGGGTCAAAGAGCTCGGTGGAGGTCATAGGGGTCACAGGGAATGACGAAGGGGTCCTGGGACCCTGAATCCCATTTTCCCTCTCCTTGAGGAGCAGATGTTTGAATTATGCTTCCTCTACATCTTATTGTGATTCAAATGCACATTTGTATTTGTTAGTATATGTATAAGTATATGTAAGAGCATGTGTTGCACTATGTATGATTCATTAACAGAAATAGACCCTGTATTTGTGTGACTTTCTTATGAGGTTTTTCCCTAAATGTATCCCTTTGTATTACCCTCTCTGGACTCCCTTAACCCCCACACCCCCCCCACCCCTCCACACACACACACAGTTTTACTCTCTCGAACCCTGTAACCGTGCTCTCTATCCCTACAACCCCTCTGATCACTTGCCTCCTCTTTCGCTTTTTCTCCTCTCAGCCTCCTTGTTTCTCCGCCTGCCCCTCTCAGACCTTGGGGGGCTTTTGTCCTCTTGTCCAAAACCAGCTCATTTTTCCTGCCTGCTCCTGTGCTCCATTCTAAAAGCCTGTCACTCTTCCTTTTGGGGCCCCTTCAGAATAGCAGGTGAGGCGCCCCACACCCCTTATCTACTCCCCCATTGTCCTTCAGTCCAGTCGCACACCCTTGATTCAACACTCCCCCCTCCCTCCCTCCACTCCTTCAATCTCCTCTCCGGAACATTCTTCAAGCTTTTCAGGCGAAAGGGTCGAATTTGAGTGGGAACAAGAGGGACGTAATGAAACGTGTGAGGAACGAAGACTGAGAGAATCGAGGGAGTGGGTGTGAGGAGGACAGAGAGAGATGGAGAAAGGGAGGGGGGCATCTTGACCTCTTTGTGGCAAGACTTAAGTGCCCATTCACTCATTCTTTGTCTTTCGCTAGCTCAGCTTTAACGGCCGGCTGTGTGCTGCAGAACCTGTTTAGATGGTGGTGAGGTTTCAGCCTAAAGGTCTGTTTCACTTACTGCACACTGCTTACAAAAACCTGTGGCTGCTTGTATGAAAATTACCTTCAATAAAGGAGCAAGTTATTTAAAGTGCTTGCTGCAGTTGTTTTAAGGTGAAACGTTTTGTGGCAGGTTTTGGCAAATTTCAGTGAGAAATAGTCAGTTTTATGTAAAACTTGTACATGTGAATGGTTTATCTCAATAGAAAATTACTAAATGGAGGATAAAAGCTTTATTTTTTGTGTCTATCTTGTACATTGAGGAGTGTACAAAAAATTCAAATAATGATTTTTCAACTGTGGTGGATGTGAGAGGCAGTATGTGATCGATGTATTTAAGTGAATGAAGGAATGAAGTTTCTGCTCTGTCATAATTCCTCATACTTTTTTAGAGCTATTATTTGTTGAATTGTTGTTGTTCCATTATTCAGTTTATAAACAAGCAAATTACTAACACATGAATACATTTAAAAAAAATTTAAAGTAAACAAATTAAAGTTGTGTAATGTAGTTTTAGTCAACTCAAAGTTTTTTTGAGAAGTCATTTATTAGTATTTATTAGACATTTCACTTTCATTTAAGTAATTTTGATAAAATATTAATTACAACATAGTCATAGGTAGTTTTTCTAAGCTTTCACACACACAAGATACCCCCAAAAAATTAAATATGAAATTAGAATAAACATGTATTGAAAAAATGTTTAACTACTAAGGTAGCTAAGTAGTTAAATTTAATGATTTTGCAGTGCTGATGACAGCATATCTCCTCTCCTCCCTCATTTCCTTTCCTCATCGTGATGGCCATGGATTACATTAAGCATTCTGTTGTTGCCATGGTAGCACTATGGCCTGTTCTCCCCTGCTGAGGCTCCCAGACACCATGGCAACACCAACAGGCAGGGTTGGAGACATGGAGGCAGAGGGCTGGGAAGGAGGTGCATGACATCAACAATCATTGCAAATCATTACGTTTGTTCTGTTTTCTATTGATATAGCATAAATACAGAGTGTGAAAAGCAGAGAAAATGAGAGAGATAGATAGATTGATTGAATTAAAAACAAATGAGAGCAAGAGATTCCCCTCAGAGTGATTGACCCTGCATTGTATGGGGGATTTCCTTAATTGTTTACTTGCTGGTAATTAGGGGCGGGAGAGTCAGTGACTTTCTCCAGTTGTTTCAGAGAGTTGAGAGGGGGTGGCACGTGGCGTTGCGTGTGTGAGATTGTGTGAGAGTTGCCAAGGTAATTAGTAGCTGATGATGACATCCAACTTGTTTACACAAACAGAGAGAGGGATGAAAGGGTGTAGGGACGAGAGAGTGTAGGGTAAACGCTGTTCTGTGCCAAAGAGACCACAAACAGAGAGACCACAAACACTACAATGTCCTCACTCTCTTTTATTACAGAGGTTGAATTTTCATAGCTCAGGACTCCTTAATGGAGTTCTCAGTTACATTTATTTTAATTGTGTGTCAGATGTTTCTCTTTAAATTTGCATAATGGACATTATGCAAGACATAAGACATAATGGACACGCAAATGAGAAATTGTTGACATGCATTTGGAGCATAGAATGATGAAATTAATATGTATAGCATGGCTCTGATCATTGGTTTTGGATAAATGTAATGAGAAATGTTTAAGTTTGTATTGAAATCTGATTTCTGACTGCTTTAATCTTGATATTTTGATTCTTGGCAAATTTGAGCTTGAGGCACTGTTGAGATCTCTTCTGACACTGTAGAGGAGACATATTTGAGATTACTTGTTTTTTTCCAGAAAAAAAATAAAAAAGCAGGAGAGTTATGCCAAAAGTCTTCATTTGTTCTTCTTTAAATCTCATTGCTATCTTGGAAAAGAAAATGAAAATAAAAAGATTTTATTGGTTTATTTTTGTACATCCTGTGGTTGTGCAATATTTCATTGACTTAAAGAGATATACTGAAATGAATGTTATGGAAAGCTTCTTTAATTTAATTTTTTGTACTTGGCATTGCTTAGTCTCGCTGTTTGCATTGTTTAAATGTTTACAATATTCCTCTTTCTCTTTTTCCTCCCTTATCGTAGAGGAGCGAGGGGCGTGGCTTGCCCCAGGCAACACGAGTAGGGGAGGGTTCGCGTGGAGTCGTGCTGACAATGGTGGCCATGGCATGTGTGGGTACAGTGTTGTTGGCTGCCTTGGCGATTGCCTGTTTTCGTCACCACACTCGTCAGTTAGCCTCAGGCAAATTGGGTCTGGGACCAGAAGCTGGTGCAGAAACTCACTTTGATTACCAGGTACACTGTTAAACACACTAACAAGCTTCAACAGACACAGAGATGAGATGAGAGCGAGAGAGAAAGAGAGAGACAGAGAGAATGATATAAAAATATATATACTCTCTTAATAGGTTTATAGCCAGAATGACAACAAATAAACACATTTATAAACACAAAATATATTGGATAAGAAACAGAAATTACAGAACTAAAAGCAAAAATATATTTTCATATAGTATAACTCACAGTGGCTGAAATGATTGACTTCCAATGTTTGACAAACAACCTAAAATGACTTGGAGTAACAATTGACATCTTTAGATGACAATAATTAAAATTTGTTGTTACTAATCAGCACTGTAATTGCATTTAAATTCATCTGGCTGTGGGTATCAGTAATATCAGTAATTGTAGATAAGACAGCAATGATTATAGATCAGACATTGTAATCTGAAATATTGCTGAACTCTGTCAATGATGATACGATTTCTCTACACCTCTCAGGAACTGTGTCGCCAGCACATGGCAGCCAAGTCATCGTTCACCCGTCCAGAGCCCGGTGGGCGACGGGGGACTGACACATCCCGAGTCAGCAGTGTGTCGTCTCAGTTCAGCGACGGACCGCAGCACAGTCCTAGTTCTCACAGCAGCACGCCATCCTGGAGTGAAGAGCCTGCTCAGTCCAACATGGACATCTCTACCGGACACATGATACTGGTACACCCACAGTGGCACATGTGCCTTTATACACACATGCACACACACACACACACATACTAATCTATCTAAATGGGAACATAGACTGCTATTGTTTTTATACTTAGCTAGTTATAAATACTGTAACCTAATACACACTCTAACGCTAATAGAAAACTTCGCATTTTTACAATAAAAAGTGCTTTATTTACTATATTTATATAGCATTTTTACAAAGGAGGATATCCCCAACAGGAGGTTTTACTCAGGTTTTTTAGATTTTGCTCACTTTTGGGTACAAATTTGTTCCTAAAATATGGTTAAGTAAACTGGTTAAGAATAGATATGGTTAAGAAGATTTTACTGGTTTTGGTCATTGGAAAACAGTGGCATGCTTACAATCCAGTTCTGTTGTTCAGGCATACATGGAGGACCATTTGAAAAATAAGGACCGTCTGCAGAAGGAGTGGGAGGCTCTGTGCTCATATCAGGCTGAGCCAAGCTCTGTCTCTATCAGCCAATCAGAAAACAACATAGAGAAGAACCGCTATCCTGACTTTGTGCCATGTAAGAGCAATGGGCTTTTATATATGAGTAGTAATATTGATTGCAGTGATCTTATCTGCATATAGTACAGTGCTGTAAAATATTATACAAAGGGCAGAAAATGCATCTGATTATGTAATTGTAAAATAACAATGGCTTTCCTGATCAGCTGATGCGGTCTTCTGTTTGGGTTCTTCTGTTTTAGATGACCATTCCCGGGTGAAGCTAAAGGCAGAGACCAACCCCTCCAAAGAGGACTACATAAATGCCAGCATTATAGTAAGAAAATGCAGCAGTAATCAACATTCTACTATAAAACAAAAATGTTTCTACAATAAGTTGTGTATGCTGAAAACATAAAACATTAGCGAAACACTTGAGCAGAAAATGTGATGATGTCACAGGAGAGTGTCTTATTTATTTTGCTCTCTTCACCATTAGATTGATCATGATCCACGCTTGCCTGCTTATATTGCTACTCAAGGACCTTTGCCACACACTGTTGCTGATTTCTGGCAGGTATAGTGCCCATGCTGAGAATTAAGAAGAAATAGATGTTGATTTAAATTTATAGATATATAAATAGATAAAGATTTAAATGAGATATATCTCAAGATATACTGAGGTATATAGATGTGGATTTCATTTAATTCAGTTTTTTTATATGTTGTTCACAATGTGTTTTGTAGCAAAGCAGTTTAGTTCACAATTTAAACTAAAAACATGTTTGAATCTAATTTAGTAAGATTTTGCTGAAACAAGGCCCCAACACACACAAGCAAAAAACTTGTCTTTGTGGTTTACAGGGACACTCCACAGATGTATTGATTTTTATACTGAGCCAAATTGTCAAACAAATTGTTTGTCCCCTTCCCTAAACCTCACAGAAAAATATGGAAATAATAAAAAAAACATGACAAAAAACATTTTGCATACAATACAAAAACATTTTGCATACAAAAAACATTTGTATGTAAATCATGTTTTTTTAGTTTACAAAGCTTAATAAGTAAAACAGTTTAGATAAAGTTTTAAAAGAGATTGGGTAAAATGACTGTGTATCAGGGATGAGACTGATTCTTGTATTAATGCTGTGTTTTGGTGTGTGTTAGATGGTTTGGGAGAATGGGTGTACTGTTATAGTTATGATGACAGCTCTGGTGGAGGATGGAGAGAAACAGTGTGAGCGTTACTGGCCTGATGAGGGATCGTCTCTGTATAACATCTATGAGGTGAGAAACGTCATTTACTTTCATTGCCTTCATGTTTTTGATGACTTATTTATGTCTTTCACTTACCTTTCCTGCATTTCCTGTAGGTGAATCTGGTGTCAGAACACATCTGGTGCAAAGACTTCTTGGTTCGTAGTTTCTACCTGAAGAACGTTCAGACTCAAGAGACACGCACTCTTACCCAGTTCCACTTGCTGAGCTGGCCTGCACAAGGCATTCCCTCCTCCACACGCCCCCTGCTGGACTTTCGCAGGTACTGCCACAGCTGAACACCAACATCTTTGATAAATTAATGCGCCTTCTATGACTACACACAGATTACACACACATCAGAGTCATTTTCTAAGAGGAGCCAAGGGAGACATTGCCTCCTCAAAAGATCTGGAAAAAAGTAACTGGCAAAACAAATATCAAAAATCACTTTTGATAAGTTACACTGTCCAACAGCATTGCATGTGGTTTCAGAGAGAGACGGTGTCTCGTTTGAGGTCATTGTTTTTATTAGGGTCACAGATCCGGGTGTGAATGTGGGTGGATGGGGTGGTGGTGAAGGAAAATACAGGCAGAAAAAATGTGAAAGGAGACAGTGCTTTCATTGCACTTTGATTTGGCTAATTATCATATCAATGCAATAATGCCGGCCTGTCATGTTCGCTGTCTATTTCTCAGATCGTACTGAATAGATCAGACCGTTGGAAATTGATGGACTCGAAAAGGCAACAATAACAAATGGCCAACAGCTGGCAGTAAAACATAAGAGATACACAAAATGTGTTTACTGTATTACTGTCATTATGTTACAAACATACAAATGTTGTATGTAATATAAACATACACACATTTTTTTTGTGTTGAAAACATATTAATTTTAAAGCTGCAATCCATGACTTATGCCTCTTTAACACCATCTTAGTTTGAAATATAACATTGCAGGTTAGTGTACGTACTTTTATTTTTATATGTTAACGTCAAAATGACATTTCCCATGAAATCTGACCCTGCAGCTCAAATTATAAATCATTATTATACACTTACCTTTGTGAATCAGGGAGACAGGAAGGAGACAGTTTTGAACATGGATCTGTTATGTTTGTGCTCAATTACTACTTTCTTTTTATTTTTAACCCTTATTTTTAAGTTATGGATTGAAATCCTGTAGCTAGTAGTAGGGAACACATGTACTGATAAAATGTATACCTTGAATGTACTGTGAGTTACTTTGAATAAAAGTGTCTACTAAATGCATGAATGTAAATGGATTGCAGCTTTAATTAGCAATGGAACATTTCTTGATAAAAGCAAACCCAGAGAGGAAACTTTGCATCATTATTTCAGACCCCCACCATATGCCACACACACACATTAACTGTCAGATTATCACAAATTCTACATTTTCCCTGCTGTTTCTTCCTAACCCTGATTAGAGGCTCAGCTTCACACCTGTGGCTCCCTAAGTATCTGTGGATGTTTTCCAAACCCTGAAGATAACTCCCCTGAGTTCCTCTCTCTTCTCTGGTCCTGCTGGACCTCCTGACCCCTCTCTTTTCCTTCCGTAAGCCTCTCGTCTCTGATGGAGATAAGTAGGTCCCTGGACGTAGCACACCGCCCAGTGTCATTTTTGTGATTTGCAGCTAGTAGTCTGGGTCCAGTTGCATAGTCACAAAAATGATCATTGGTAGGTGTGAGTGCTGCAGGAGTGAAAATCTAACAGATGCTCCATCTCCCCCCTCCTCTCTTCCCCAGTCCTTTAAACCAGGCTGATCTTTCATCTCCTCTGTGTTGACAATAAGAACTGCAGTGCATGACAAATTGACAGTCATGCCATTATGACATGCTCAGCTTCTCTCTCCTTCAACATCTTTTTAATCCTCCATTTTGTTTATGCATTTTTTTCAGAAAAGTAAACAAGTGCTACAGAGGACGTTCTTGCCCAATAATTGTGCACTGCAGGTAAACAGCTGCGATATGGGCCTTAGGCTCAGGGGTGGGGAAAACATGGCTGCATTTCCTTACTACCATTTTTATTGTAATTGAATCACTTAAATCAAAATTGTGTTTCCTGTTTCAAACAGTAACGGTACTGGCAGAACTGGCACCTACATTCTTATCGACATGGTTCTTAATCGCATGGCGAAAGGTAAGCACCTCTTATTGAACATTTCAATTTGTTCCAGCTAGCTGTTTCATTTCAGTGCACCATGCATGCATGCTGCGTGTTCATTGGCTGTTTCTATGTGTTTAGGGGTGAAGGAGATTGATATTGCTGCGACACTGGAGCATATTCGTGATCAGAGACCAAGTATGGTGCGCACTAAGGTACGTACAAATTGTTCATGATTTATGTGGGTTAGTGTATGTGATCAAAGAGAGGCTATTTAAAGAGAGAGCATGCTTGGTGTATATAAATAAACTTCTTTCCCTCAGGACCAGTTTGAGTTTGCCCTGACAGCTGTGGCTGAAGAAGTGAATGCCATTCTGAAAGCCCTTCCTCAGTGAGCCTCACTGTGTCTCTATTCCATCTGCTCTGATGTCGTACTCCTCTTCTGTGCAACCCACTCACTTTACGTCAGAAATGTAAAGACCCCATGAAGTCTCTTGTTGAGTGCAGTTTTCTGTTCCGTGTTGATGTATTTTTCATTGAAAACTGAAAGCCTGGTTGGGTATACAGAAAGATGCATTTAACAGCCAACTGTACCTGTAGTTGAACCTACTACCAGACGGTTGAAAGCGGTATTATGGCGAGGAACATTTGATTGGACAAAACTATGTGTAGTGCAAGATGACATCAATATTTTTGTTCTTTTTTCAAACCAAACAAACCATACATTTTAAACTAATTTATTGTATACTAATATATCAAAGGTTATACTTTGAACTTTTATTAGTGAACTAGCAAATAGATGCCCTCAAAACGAATATACATTGACTAAAAGCCACAGAAATCCAATTTTGGCTGCATGGGGCCTTTAAAATTCACTCACTCTGTAAAAGAGTAAGAAAGATTTCTGTATGCTGGAAACAGTTTACAGGGGCCAAATTCCTTATAGAGTTTCAGAGAGAACAGTGACTTTATGAGACCATTCCAGACTTTTCCAAACAAACATCAGATACATGCCAGTGATTTAAAATAACCTAATGTGTGATGACTGACAGTATAATGTTGTCTTTTTAAATAAATATATAAAGTTTCATGTTGCAAAAGTCTGTACAATTGCATCCATGTTCTTCAAATGCTTTAACTTAGAATTTCCCAAAAAATGCAATTCATGCATCAAATATTAAAAAAGAAAAAAACAGTCTCATGCAGCCAGGCATGGGGACGTACTGCAAATGCACACATCTGTAGACGAGAGCACTTTGTTTTGGTGAAAGATAACACCTGCAAGGCACCTGTAAAATCAAACAGTTCTTGTAAAATCTCTCACTGGCAAAACATTCAGCGCCTTCACATTCCTAATGTCTAGTGCAGCCTTTATGTTGTGTGATCACTGTAAATAATTCACTAAGAGCTATGTTGGTCTATTCCTGTTGCAAATGTTTAGAAAATTATTAAAAAAAGAGATAAATATATGATTATAATGATTATAATTTTTAAATGGTTCTGAATTAAACGTAAATCTGTGTAGCAGCACTAAATGGTGTGTGTGTGGCTTTCATATTGCCCATCTCTGACCGTTCTCAATTCACTGAGACTGATGCTAATCATTAACAAAATAATTCAATTGTTAAGCACAGCACTGTTAAAATGTAAAATGTTTCATTTTTACCATTTAAAAAATGTGTACTCTGAGGCACTGTAAAAGCTCTGTTTGTTCGAGCATCTCAGCTAGCCTAACATGGCAATATTGACTCAACCATGGCATGAGTTTGGGGCAGGACTATCTGTTTGACCAACCAATGGAAGATGGGGAGTGTTTGAAAAAACCTGTTTTATTTATTTATTAGGTTATATTTTTTGCAGTTTTGTTAAGTGCTACTAGTGGCACAAAAACGGCACACTTCACCTTTAAATTAAATATTTTGATGATACTACGACTGTATTCTTTGGCAAATTTACTTTATCAGTAGACCTGTATAATTACAGGTCTGTATAATTACATTTATAATTAGGGTTTAAAATGCTCAAATTTTAAATAAAACAAAAAACCTAAAATAATACAAAAAAATTCAAAACAATGAAAGAAAAAAATCTAAAGAAATAATAAACTTTTATAATTTGAAATTCTCAGACATAATATTTCAAGTGCTTCTGTTATTAATCTCATGTTTGAGTTCTGTCCATATGATACTTAAATCTTTATCATATTATCCACTGGTTGTGATCAGTGCAGGCCAGAAATATAATTGTGTATAAAAGATCCAGTCTTGCTTCTTGAAGGCTGAGCACACATTCATACGCATACACATATACAAAGCACACACATTATTGACCTTTATGTAGCGTTGCCTGGGTTTTTTCTAAATAAAACTTTGAAAAGGGTCTGAGCAGCAGGTGTGCCAGGCAGAGAGAGACAGTGAAGCAAAAAGTGACAGCAGAACACCAGGGAACGCTTCACCTGTTAGGGGCAGATGGATGAATCCAGTGTTACCTCACAGTACCCTCTGTTGTGTTTGGTGAACAAAATCTATACACAAACACACCAATGATGTCATAAGTTGTTTGTAATTTGGAGTCTACTATCTATTAACAGTATTTCTTTTGCACAAATTAAAATAAACTCTAATCACGTGTTTGATATTTTCCTTACAGGGACTCTGTAAGTTCTAGGAAGCAACACTCAAGATAATTACACAAATACATTTTTAATTAACTGAGTTCTGCTTTACTGTTGGAAGTGGTGAGGAAGGTCTGAGAACGATGCTAAAGTGCTGCAAGTCATTTAGAGAGGTCTACACTATGTTTTACCTCTGGGGTAAGAGAGGGGGTCACAGCCACAGATCAGCCTGTGAGAGCCTGGAAGTCGGACTCTGTAACAGCAGGGAGAACGAGTCAGGTAAAAATCAAACCATATTAAGTGCAAATGCACATGATAAAACCCAAATTCAAAAATAAAATCCATGGAATGAATGTGCGGTTAATGACAGTGTGAATTAGTGCATGGAGAAACACAAGGACAGGACAAGGGAAAAGTACTTTTTTGAGACAGGAAACTATTTGCAGCTCATAAATGACCCATGACCCTACTACATAGATTTATTATTTCCAGCTAAATAATACAAGCACAACATGCAGGAGACAGGAGAAAAGCCTACTAGTTGGAACTGTGATTTAGAATTAAAGGGCTGTTGCCTGTCTTTATTAAGAAAACCTTAAAAAATATGACTGAATTAATAGGCAAAAATTAGCAGTTCAAAACATTTGTTTTTCAAAATAAATGCTTATAACCACAACTTATTCATTACAGTTTATTGTTTTTAATAAAAACATTACAGTTTATGTTTTTTATTAATTTCAACAAGTCAACAACTTCATGTAATGACTGAAACAGCATTTATTAGCTATTTAAATATCACTCTGGGCATCACACTGTATCGTTCTGAAATAAAGTTCTGTTTTGAGAATATATGCTACCTCACATTACATTTTCAATCATAAAAAGTTTCTTGTTGTTAGTAAATGACTTCTTTCTTTACGGTTTATATAATTACACAAAATAACTTCTTTCATTAACATTCACATTTCACATGACATTCAACTTTTTGTGCTTTGTTTAATGTTTGTTAAGCAGTATGAAAATGTATTTATTGAATTTCATTTCATATCACACAGCAGCTGGTAACATGAAACAAACTAGACAGGCAATAAGTACTGTGCTTCTTTGGCATACACAGGCCGGCACATAAAATATGACATTGGGAACCATAGCCCTGCATTCCAATCAAAACAAAAAAGCACATAAAATTCCCTTTTATTACTTGGTTTTCATGGCTATTATTCAACATTATATATTCACTGCAATAGATGATGGGTTGCCTTGGGGGTGTTTTAGTAAACAGCCCTTAGAAACAGTATCATTATCTTTAGGTCTTTCTGTGCAAAATTGTATAACTCATTTAAGAGCCAAGAGGGGGAGCTTTCAAAATGGAATAATTTGAAGTCACCATTTAAAAAATCACTTATCACATTCATCAGAATCTTCTCAAGGAATGAGAAAGTAAACAATCAGAAAGCATCTTGACAAAGTCAACATCACACAACCTCTTCTAAAAGGATCCATACCAACATAGTGTACGTGTGTGTTTGTATTTGTACAGTGTTCAAAGAACCAGCTGTGGTCAAAGATAACGCAAAAAAATGAGATCCCATGGAGAATGTCTATTGTAAGAATAAATGCTAAGTACAAGAATTAGCAGCCAAACAAGCCGGAAAGCATTAACTGAAACACTCGGCAGCAGTTTATTTACATTTATTTAGAGTGCAGTAATGCTCTTACTGTTTTGCAATGTCATACAATTTATCTGAAGGGCAGCGTATTTATTTTCATTTGGCAGCTAAAATTCAAATACTGAATTTAAATGTGCTGAGCAATTTCTGCCATATTGCTTCCACTATTTTTCTCAGAACATCCATCACATAGTAAAGATATTTCATGTGGCACTCCAAAAAAGCTTATAAATGCTTACAACACCTTTCATTTTACATTTTTGGTATGTATTACCTGTATTATTGTATTATTAGCTGGTGTATAGGCAGATTCCCAGATGGTGAATGAACACATATTGGCACCTATTACTCTAATTATACTTCAAGGCGAGAAAATATAAAATCAGTACCATCTTGTACCATGTAATAAATCCTTCAAGTCAAGGCACAGAATAAACATAAACAGATAAAATAAGGTCAGCATTACTAACATGCTTATTCCCCCACACACTAACAGACCACACATTGACACCCTTTCCTCTTTTTAATCACAGCAGTCCCATTGGCCACCATCTTTTTATCCTTTTTATTCTTCACAACAACATTCTCTGGATGCACACTTTCTGAACCTCTAGCCAAACCCTGTTCTGTCACTTTCTCCTCTGAAGATGAGGAGGTGCTGTCTGTTATATTCTCTGTCTCTCCTCTCTCAGATTTAGTTTCCTGAATGGCTTCCCCCCTTTTCTTACATTCATGCCCACCAGCCCTTGGTTGCTTCACCCTCACTCCCCCAGCACCTGAGATCATGTCCTCTCCCTGCTGCTGGGCCTCCATCTCTGATAAGCTGTAAGCCAGCGCCATCTGCAGGTCTTCGTCCTCCTCATCTTTGCGGGCATCCGGGACGTTACAGAAAGGAGCAGCACTGTATGAGCGCAAGGCAGGGTTTGGGGTGACGTTGTTAGAGGGGTGGAGCCGTGGCTGTTGGTTTAGTCTAGAAGGCTGACTGGACTCTCCTCTACGACTCCGTTCGAGAGCTAATGCCATCTCATCCTCAACACCTGCACACACAACGTCAGATCAGGTCTACAAATCACTTCAGGGAGAAATAGAGGCACATGCACAATGTGATGAGGCAAATCAATGTGATTATGGCATGTTATTTATAAAAGATTACCATTAATGAGGATGGTTTTCAGAACCCCATCCTCCTCGACCTCTGTTCTCTCCTGTCCGTTTTCTGTGACTCTGTGGAAAGAAGTGCAATGTTTATTAAAAAAGGTAAATATATAAATCTTTTTGTAAATGTAAAAAAGTCTTTTTTTGTTCCACATTAACTTTTTTTAACTAGAATTTTTTTAACTACTTATTGCCCTCATCTTTATGTTAAAATTAACACATTTTTTTTAATCTGCAGTGTGCACTGTCACATTTCTGAGGTTTGAGATTATTTCAAATGAAGACAGCCTATTACATCACTAGAAACATTATATATTGGGAATACGGGAGACAGTAGACACAATGAGTATAAAGAAGACTAACTGACTTTTTTGTGGTGATCCGTTTTCCATTGACAATGCGGGTTGAAGTAGAAACAGAACTGAAGTTTGCCCCTACCATGCTGCCCATTCCTCCCATTGAAGAGGAGAAGGAAGTGAACTCAACTGCAGGTGTCATCAAAAAACAAATGCAGCTCTTAAAGATTTGAAACAGTTTTCACAAAACATCTGTGGCTACATCATCATATGAATATTATGCTTTGTCCTGATGTACAATAAGCCTTCTTGACAAAATTCACCTCAATGAATCATTAATCTGAGAGTATATGCAGAAAGAGTGTGAAATCTACCATATAATGCAGAATAGTGTGAAACTAGTTTAATAAACTAACCATTTGCTGAGGGGAAGGAGAAGAACCGACTGGGCCCCAGCCTGGCAGAGGAGCTGTGAAAGCCACTGTGCAGCCCACCAAAAGGAAAATCATCTAATGTGAAAGTGGGAGTGGGCAGAGAATGACAGTTAAAGGGGGTCAGACAAGCGAGATACTTATGCAATCAGGAAAAAATGTGATGAGCTAGTCAAAACTATTGGAGGAAGAAATTCTAAAATTACTTCAGTATCATGTCAATACGAAATGTTTTAGATAATTAATGTACTGAATACAGACTCAATTTGGTATCCGAAGACTGTCTGGCTGACAGATGACTGCTTTCTGTGTGTGAGCACATTACTTTAAAAAACACTCCTAAAAATTGGGTCAAAATTCTCGTCTTGGCAATTTTTTTTTGGTAAACACAATCAATGTCTTAAGTGTGAATTTATGTAGACAGGCAGAAACATGTCAAAACAGCATGTCTCTGTATTCATGTAAATTTGCATCACTTCAGATTAATTAGATAATAACTGGCTAATTAATAAAACAACAAAATTGACAAGAATCAAATACATTATTTCAGTGTATCTAATTCATACTGTGAAGACTCTGTTGTTTTATTTTACATTGTTTTATTTTACATATACTTTTAATTTCTGAATGTTTACTCGATACTGCTATTATATACCTGTCACATCAAGCACTGTTTACTGCATTTGTATCTTTCTTCTATCGTCTGTATTTGAATTGCTTTTAACTTGTTTCTTTGCTCTATTGTGTTCTGGAGAATCAAAACTAATGTTTATGTAAATTAATATTAGTTATTATAATAGTTTTTGCTGGGATATCAAAACTGGTATAAAGAATTGTTAAATTTTACTGGTATTGGTAATCTAAAAACTGACTTCCTGACTTCCAAGCAACCCACCAAAGAAGTCAGCAAATGGGTCCTTCCCACCAAAAAACTCTCGGAAAACCTCATCTGGGCTGCGGAATGTGAAGGTAAATCCTGGGAAGTCATCGGGAAACGATGAGCTACCAGAGCCTAAGAGACAGATATAAGAATAGTTGTAAAAACAGCTTTACACATGTAACAAAACAACGGCACCAGGTGGAATAAAGTGTTCCTCACCTGAGCTTGGCACGTCCGATCTACCATATCTGTCAAATGCTTCTCGTTTGCTTTCTTCAAAATGACAAAACACAGGAGTCAATGAATGACTCATGAAACATTCATTGTGAAAGTGCTTTAGAGTTAAAATGTTTAGTATCTTACTTTCTGAAAGAACTTCATAAGCCTCTGCTATCTCCTTGAATTTTTTCTCCGCCTCCTCCTTGTTGTCTGGGTTCTTGTCAGGGTGCCAGCGTAGAGCCAACTTCCTGTAACTATATGCACATAAATGAACAAACATGCAAACCCTGCTTGACTGCAATTGTAAGATTGTGTTCGATGTTGTGTTACGACATTAAGGCACAATTAGCCTCACCACTATTTTATTTAAAAGCAAAACAGAAAGTGAAAACTTTGTTAGTCATTTACTGCTGCAGTCGAGAGCTATGGGGACACTGATAACATGTAAAGTGATGTAAAGTCATTCTCTCAGAAGGGCTTTTCTGAAGACAACAGGATTAGTGACAAATAGTTGGAGTTAAAAATATAACACTAATAACAAACATAAAATCTTATGACAGTAAGTTATTTATATACTTTCAGTGAGACAAAACAAGCTAAGTCACTGTTGAGGCATACATGCTTATAAAATAACTTTCTCACGCTTTCTTGATGTCATCTGGAGAAGCATTTCGTGACACTCCCAGAACATCATAATAATCCACCATTGCTCCCTTCAGCTCAATGCACCTGTTACACACATGTGAAAGTGAAACGGTAAATCATAAAATGTTCATTTATTCATACTGTTTCAGAAACACTTGTGATTTTCAACACTGTCATTGTAATTTACACAACATGTCAATTATTGTTAGTTTCACTCAGAGCTGTGATCTTTCGATTCAATTGCCCTCAATTACACTAAACATAATACCCTGAGGTCAAATAACGTGTTATTTTGACACGACAATGTATATGGCTTGGTTAACTATTACTAATGATATTTATTACCTGAATCATCTGTTTGTCTAAGCAACTTTAACAAAGTTATTCGTTCACTGCTCCCCTACCTTCTGCTCGTAAACAAATGCTCTACAGGTTTTCGATTGCTAATAGCGACAGTCCAACAGCTAGATTTAGATGAATTGACTGGTATTTTTCTAGAGTCTAGCCTGCCCATATCTGGATCTCTCTGGGAACCAATGCGATGTTATTTCAAGCCCAAACTTGAAAAGCGAATTGTGTGGCCCATATGGCCACTGACAGCTGCGGTGCTGCTTAAACATGGTTGATCATACACACACCTCCCTACACACACATTAACTCCATTACTAATGCATTACAGATATCCGACATTCTCATTTGCCGAGTTATTGCCTTCCACCTTATTACAATAACATTTACCTTTTTCAGAAGTATTCACCCAGGAGAAGCCGGATCTCTGTAAACAGAGCAGATCGCAGAAACGGACGCTGTTTTCACAGCCCGCTGACTGCTGTCACACTGCGCTTCATGACTGCAGTGTGTAATGGAGGCGCCGCTGCTGTGTCTGAATCTGTATGTGCTACAGCTCAAATACAGCACGTCTGCAGAACATGCCAGTGTTTGTATACGTCACGGGTCCGCCCACTCTCGGCTAGACCAGTGGTTCCCAACCTTTTCCAGGAGACCCTATTTAAACGTTCAAAATCCCCCAAAATCCCCAGGCCAACACGAAACACAAGCTTGATTTCATTTATTGACAGGAATTACATTTTTAGTTACGTTTTTAATAAATGCAACGATTAGCTGGAATATGCAACAGTTCACTAGGATTGATTTTTCTTTGCAACAGCTGCACTCTAAATGTATTTGTTTCTGTTCTGCAATTATTTTATCTGCCACTGTCAGTATCAATTAATCACGGAATTCACCAGTTATCAAATGTATCCATTTTATTCTTTACCTTTAAACTTAACTCCAACAAGGATATATCCTTCATTGTAACATCAGGTTTTGAACTGATTAACAAGTAACAGAATTTAAGGCAGTGTGTCCACCGAAGCGTTTAAACGCAGCTGAAAACACCGGGCCCAAACACCAGCTTGTGAGATGCGGTTGGTATAATACGGAATATTTTACGAAGTAATGCGTTACTAGCATATGATTTCGCTGAAAGTTCGTTTAAACAATTATTAATATTGTAGTAGCCAGGGCGTGCCACACGGTACAGAAGCTGATACTCAGAGACAGAAATATGAACTTCTGCTTTGTTGTTCAGTCCTTGTATAACTAAAATCAATCTTGCCAACTTTCACATGAAAAGCAGCTAAAGCCTGCTTATAAAGATGACGCCACGGGCTAATTTGTATGGTCTTGACGTCACCGTGTCATAGTTTCATTTTGTCTAACGTTGGCACTTACACACTGTTATTCATATTTTAAAAGGATTTATCGTGCTGCTTAACATGAAGTATTTCTTCTTACTGTAAGCCTCAAAATAGACTGAAATTGGCGACCCCTTGTAAATCTATAGCGACCACTAGTGGGGAGGGGGGGTTCTGCCTAGAATAGCAGAGACATGAATATGAGTAGGTGTGAATACATACACATGCAAATATGTTGTGTATGCAGAAGCACAGTTGTTATGCTATTTATATGGGTCAAAAGAGGCAAAGACCTCTATTGTTATTGTTAGTCTTGCCCAATTAACAGTACATAAGAAAGTTATGAAATTTGGCACACAGATAAAGGACAGTCTGAAATATTATCATAGCAAAGTCTCTACCTCAAACTCTGTAGTGCCAACAGTTAAAAGTTTTACTCATGTTTATATTGATAATGTTAAGTATAAAGAGTTATAAGTCCTAGAAACAAATCAGTTTTCCTCTGATTTCTTGGCTCATGTCAATCCGATAGCAATTTTCCTATATGAAAAT
The DNA here is from genome assembly GCA_036877525.1 of Chromobotia macracanthus. Classification (NCBI taxonomy): domain Eukaryota; kingdom Metazoa; phylum Chordata; class Actinopteri; order Cypriniformes; family Botiidae; genus Chromobotia; species Chromobotia macracanthus. The sequence continues at coordinate 845,692 of JAZGTH010000035.1, read as the reverse complement.
TTTCCTGCCATTTAGAATTTTATAAAAAAATACTTTTCAAACTCCCACTGCATTTGTCCAATATGCACGAAATTTGGTGTAACATCTATGATGACAAAAAGTTATTAAAAGCTTTTAGATAAATCCAACCAATCTCGTATGCCACATCAGCAAATTTGTCAGTGAACACACAAAAATGGACATCAGGCTGTATCTTACACAGAACTTTTGTGTATTGACATGAAACTTGGTAAATGTCATCACAGGCATGACCTAAGGGCACAGTTTCGTCCTAGCAGTACCTACTGGTCAAGAGATAAGAAAATGTTTTAATTTTGCTTAGAATTAGAATACTTTGGTCAAAAATCATATGGGTGGTCTGTTTAAATTTATTGGGGCATACTGAGTCAAATGGTCAACTATTTTGGGCGTCTGCCATTGTGAATATGTCATAAAATGCAATATCTTATGATATTATTTGTATTTCCAGCCTACCATTTTCAGTCTACCAGTCTACCATTTCCACTCCTGACAAAACTTTATTTAAAGCTTTTTGACAGATCAAATGGTTCTTGATTGACACATTAAGGTATTAGATGGCAAGATGTCAAAACGCTGTCTCAACAAAGTTTTGCTGTTTTGATATGATTATGACATTTTTCTGTCATTTTGACACTAGTCAACTTGCATATTTAAAGTTACTCTTACTGTACATTACTACTACAGATAAAAGGCTACTACAGATAAAAGAAACTTTTGTATGAAGCAGATTTGGGGCAAAGTTCAAAATAATTACTTCATAGTTACCTTTTCAAGGGTGCGTAGATAATCATCAACCTGTTTCCAAAAGATGGCATGAGAGTTTCATCGTTTTTTTAAAGAATATTTATCAGTGTTCTTTGTTGTGCATCTGTTAACCTGATTAACCAGTTTTTCCCTTGCAATGTTTTAAAGTTCCATATGCATCCTGGTTTTTAACATATATTATATTTGTATGTGATTCTTATTCTTATGTAAATTGTCTCATTTTCACTGTACATACTGTGTTCATAAACACTTTACACATAAATTCCTCCTGCTCATGTTCATTAATGAGGACTTAGTGAATAGACTTACATATTTTACATATCTTACATACCTACATATCTGTAAAACTACAAAAGAATTCTAAAACATACAATTAAAAATAGCAAGATTATGAAACTCTTTACAGTTTTCTTTGAAACTTTAAATGAGGCTGAGTTCTGTGATAACTGTCTATTTTTTACACAGATATGCAAAAACAATCCCATAATGAATTGGAAGGAAATAATGACACACTCCTGTACAAAAAATACTATCACTATTTTACACAATTTGCTCTCTTTCTTTTGGGGTCCAACAGTAATGGTTATGTAATCTTTTTTCTTGTAATCGTTTAAATCATTGCTATATCTTCTTGTTTGTTGTAATGTCTTTCCTCTTCAGCCTGTTGAATTTTTCCTGATCTATTTTCAAAAACACCTTGTTCTTTCTTCACTGTCTTCTGAAATCCTCTCTTTTTAAGTGCACAGCAGTGCTTGGCTTAAGTTCCTGTCCCACCTACTTTACCATTGTCCCAACAGATGGAAATTTCATTGACTTTTCAAGATGTTCTACGTCTTTGGCCTCATTCCTTCCTTTGTGTGGTTTGAGAATTTTGTTGTAACTTGTTTCTTATTTCTGTCCTGATTCATAAGTTACACAGACTTCCAAAATATATTTGTAAATGGCAATATATAATAGATCTGCAGCCTTTTGTCCACCATCCCTAACATTATACAGCAGCACTTTGTCTCCAACTTGGGAGGCTATTGTTTTTTTTCAGTATGCACTTCACAGTGGCCTCTTTGTTGTTTCTTTTGTAGTTTATGTTTTCACTAGCTCTATCTTTTTACATTTCTGCCTTCTTTAATCAGATGCTTTAAAATGCTTAAATCTGTAACTTCTTGATTTAAATGAACATAATCAGTTGTTGGGCAAGTGACAGGTAAGGGTTTACAGGTTTAGGGTCACGTTCTCCTTACCCTGCCCTGTAACATTCTCCTTACCTTGCAATGGTAAGTTTATAATAATTTATAATTTTAGCTTGATGTCATTCATCTTTGTGGTTATGTCACGCCTGTAAACAGAAAAGAACCATATAAGAGGTGGGGGTGTTGAAGATAGCGGAGTGTTTGTAGCTTATTCTTACAGCTTAGAATTTAAACTTTTCATCCACGTTAAGAAAATAACTGCAAGTAACTTACAATTTTATGTTTCAAACAGGAATGATGATGAAGAGGCAAAAGTTACAGATTGCAGGGTCTTTTTTTGAGCAGTGTTAGGTTGACAATGCCAAAAACACACACATACAAATTTTTTTTTCCTTTTATTATTCAGATTTTATTCATATAAAACCAATTTTAGTAGACATGTACTTTTGATTAACTTTTCCCTCAAAATCTTAATGCTCAGATTTTATTTTGCTAGTGAAGTTTAGGTGATTCTGCCTCTTTAATATTCTTCTCCCTCTTCATCTTCATCTCCCATACTGTCTGTTCCCACTTCTTCATAGTCCTTCTCCAAAGCTGCCATATCTTCTCTGGCCTCTGAGAACTCTCCCTCCTCCATGCCTTCCCCCACATACCAGTGAACAAAGGCTCTCTTGGCATACATCAGGTCAAACTTGTGGTCTAGACGAGCCCAGGCCTCTGCAATGGCTGTAGTGTTGCTCAGCATGCACACAGCTCTCTGAACTTTGGCCAGATCTCCACCAGGAACCACAGTTGGAGGCTGGTAGTTGATGCCCACTTTGAAACCAGTGGGGCACCAGTCCACAAACTGGATGGTGCGTTTGGTCTTAATGGCAGCAATGGCAGAATTGACGTCTTTGGGAACCACATCTCCACGATAGAGAAGACAGCAGGCCATGTATTTACCATGACGAGGATCACACTTCACCATCTGATTAGATGGTTCAAAGCAGGCATTGGTTATATCAGCCACAGATAGCTGCTCATGGTAAGCTTTTTCAGCAGAGATCACTGGTGCATATGTAGCCAGAGGAAAATGAATACGTGGATAGGGAACCAAATTGGTCTGGAACTCTGTAAGATCCACATTCAGAGCACCATCGAATCTCAGCGAGGCTGTAATGGAGGACACTATCTGGCCAATGAGCCTGTTGAGGTTGGTATAAGTGGGACGCTCAATGTCAAGGTTTTTACGGCAGATGTCATAGATGGCTTCATTATCCACCATGAAAGCACAGTCAGAGTGCTCCAGGGTGGTGTGGGTGGTCAGGATGGAGTTGTAGGGCTCCACCACTGCTGTGGACACTTGAGGAGCAGGATAGATGGCAAACTCAAGCTTGGACTTCTTGCCATAGTCAACAGATAGACGCTCCATTAGGAGAGAGGTGAAGCCAGAGCCAGTGCCTCCACCAAAGCTGTGGAAGATGAGAAATCCTTGGAGGCCAGTGCATTGATCAGCCTGTTGGATTTAAAAGAATAGGTTAATTGTATTATCCATACTAATTCATGCTTCTAGGTCACGTTGAAAATATCTCTGAGTTGAAATGTTAGAAATCTCACCAGTTTGCGGGTCCTGTCCAGCACTAGGTCAATTATCTCTTTACCAATAGTGTAATGACCACGGGCATAGTTGTTAGCAGCATCCTCCTTGCCAGTAATTAGTTGTTCAGGATGGAACAATTGGCGATACGTTCCTGTGCGCACCTCGTCTGAAGAACAAAACAAAACTTACTTATGTCTCAGTAGTTAATTTGTAGGTAAAGTTAAACTTTATTTAAAAACTTAAAACATAAGGTTTTAAATAATTTTCTTGGTTCAGCATATAGTGAAATATATTTTCTTCCTTTTTTGTTCAGAATATAGTGAAATATTTTGCTACAAAAACATTGTTCTTATTAACTAATGGGTAAGTGAAAAACAAGGGAACTAATAAGGAATGTAAATGGCTCAAATTGCTAACAATGGTTCACTAATATTTGCTTATTGAGGTGTTGCTTTATTCCAGTATATTTACATTTTCTTCATAATTGCTTATATTCTGTTGGCTGCTTTCAACTTACCAATCACAGTGGGTTCCAGATCTACAAAGATGGCACGTGGAACATGTTTTCCTGCTCCTGTCTCACTGAAGAATGTGTTGAAGGAATCATCTCCGCCTCCTATTGTCTTATCACTGGGCATCTGTCCATCCGGCTGAATCCCATGTTCCAGACAGTAAAGCTCCCAGCATGCATTTCCCATTTGAGCCCCAGCTTGGCCAACATGCATAGAGATACACTCACGCTATTTGTGGAGAAAGAAACAGGATAAAACTGAATCTAATAACTTATTTAATCAAATCAAATGATTTAAATATATACTGTATGGATTCAGTAATAAAAAAAATAATTTAATCCTTTAATCTAGGGCCTGACAAACTATAAATATATTCTTGATTATTACTGTGATCTCATAGAGATTAAAGATACAGTAACCAGCTAACTACTTTTTTATCTTTTGTTGTTTTAAATCATTTGTCTGTAGATGGGTCAGCTTTCCAGGTTCATTGCCCTTCAGACGAGCTCATCTAAAGCCCAGTGATGTAATGACCTCAAGCATTTCCCTAAGCTTTTAGATCTATTGTTCAACCTATAACTCTGTTTCTTTTGACTTGTATTTACATGCATGTTTACTCTATGGAACACAGAAGAAGCCTGTGAATGAGTGCCTTTGACGGTAGCCCTCAGTCCACCCCTCCGTGTCCGATGCAGCTGCATACACGTCTTTGTGTAACAGGCAGAGAGATCTCACTCAGGCCTTTTCACTGAAACAGTTATGTCTATTATTCTGTGTGCTGTAGTTTTGGTCACTCATGATCTCATCTAGTACCAATGCCTCTCTTTATGTTATAAAGACAAGAATGCATTCATTCTCAAAGTAACAGCCTAATATCTCATGATGTAATTCCCTTTTTCTTCTGTAGTTAAAGGAGGTATGCTGAGCTATTTGGGCTCAGCAGAACCACCAAACATAGATTGTTATTTTCAGAACTAGAGTTTCCTGCTTAAATCTGTGTAATGGTCTAGGATTAGGCTTTGAAAGCCGTAGCCACATCCTCTTTATAAGGAAAGGCAAGCCCTGTGCTTGAAACTCAATCAGGCTTAATGCTTTACCGCTGAATGTTTTTTAAAATAAAATCTTATATAACAAAACTACAGTGCAGCTAACTTTGTTTTCCATATGAAAAAACATTGAATCCAAATAAGAGAATTATTAAAACACTGCATCGAGTGTACCAAAATATCTTTACTTTGCCTTAACCTCACACATAGCTAAAGAATATGTGCTTTTTAATGCAGTGCTTTATGAAAAGAGTGGAATTAAGAACAGCTTTAACATAGCACTCACCATCTTGTCAGATTTCCCTTCAGGCCGACTTGAGGATTCGGAAAGAGAAGGCAGATGTGGGGAAAAAAGGAGAGGTGGGGTTTTTATAGACAGGGAGGAGGAAAAGAGGGAGTCAGCAGGAAGCGGGATCGCCTATTGGCATGAGGCGAGCAATGCAGAAGGGCTGTCCTTCCTACACAAGCTGTAGTCTCTCTTCCTCTAGGGAGTTTTGGGTCTGTGAAAACCATCTGGACCCTTTACTAGCTTGTAATAATACTAAAAGCATCCAAGAAGGGGTTTTACGGACTATATGTTAAAGTTCTCCATGCTAGTGTTTGAAAGCTTCATACCAGCCAGAACTGGTATGCAGAGAACTGATCTTGAGTATTTGTATGTAATATGATGCTTACAGTGGGATTATGAAGGAAAGCTAGACTACAGGCTACAGTATTATTTTATACTAGTAATTTCTTAATATTTTATGTTGAAAATACCGAAAAACATGACGTGTACTTTAAACATATGAATTTATATATGACAGTATTTTCAGCAGTTAATATAAGGCATAAAGAGTGTTATTGAGTACTACAGACATGGATCTTGTTTTACAGAAAGAGGCAAATACACAGGACTAATTGTCATTGGACTTTTATTTCTGTAGTGCAGCGATAATGAATGACAATAGGGCCTCTCATAGTGATGCCCATGGACATGTACAGACAGCTGATTCATGGGTAACAGCTACAGCAGGTGGTCATTTTTGTGCTGCATAGATGCATTTGGGGGAGGGGAAACATGGTGGAAAATGTTTTATGTTTTGCCTGTAGGTCTATACAACTTTTGAATGTGCAACCAGACAGATTTTAAATGGATAACATGACCATGACAAAATGAATAAAGTGCAGACCTAAATAACAATATAACTAAATATTAACTAAATAATAAAACTAAATAATTCTTAAAAAGATATTGTAATCACAATTATTGCTACTTAACCTATAATAACTTGATTTGCATACAATATAAAAAGTAGAAAAAAGATTTTTTGTTACAAAAAACTAAACTATATTTTCTAGCAGATTTAAATCATAGTAGATTATCCTGAGATTACAAGACAATTGGATTTAAAATTCCACTCCATCCCCATCATCATCTCCGATGCTGTCTGTTCCCACTTCTTCATAATCCTTCTCCAAAGCTGCCATATCTTCTCTGGCCTCTGAGAACTCTCCCTCCTCCATGCCTTCCCCCACATACCAGTGAACAAAGGCTCTCTTGGCATACATCAGGTCAAACTTGTGGTCTAGACGAGCCCAGGCCTCTGCAATGGCTGTAGTGTTGCTCAGCATGCACACAGCTCTCTGAACTTTGGCCAGATCTCCACCAGGAACCACAGTTGGAGGCTGGTAGTTGATGCCCACTTTGAAACCAGTGGGGCACCAGTCCACAAACTGGATGGTGCGTTTGGTCTTAATGGCAGCAATGGCAGAATTGACGTCTTTGGGAACCACATCTCCACGATAGAGAAGACAGCAGGCCATGTATTTACCATGACGAGGATCACACTTCACCATCTGATTAGATGGTTCAAAGCAGGCATTGGTTATATCAGCCACAGATAGCTGCTCATGGTAAGCTTTTTCAGCAGAGATCACTGGTGCATATGTAGCCAGAGGGAAATGAATACGTGGATAGGGAACCAAATTGGTCTGGAACTCTGTAAGATCCACATTCAGAGCACCATCGAATCTCAGCGAGGCTGTAATGGAGGACACTATCTGGCCAATGAGCCTGTTGAGGTTGGTATAAGTGGGACGATCAATGTCCAGGTTTTTACGGCAGATGTCATAGATGGCTTCATTATCCACCATGAAAGCACAGTCAGAGTGCTCCAGGGTGGTGTGGGTGGTCAGGATGGAGTTGTAGGGCTCCACCACTGCTGTGGACACTTGAGGAGCAGGATAGATGGCAAACTCAAGCTTGGACTTCTTGCCATAGTCAACAGAGAGACGCTCCATCAGGAGAGAGGTGAAGCCAGAGCCAGTGCCTCCACCAAAGCTGTGGAACACCAGGAATCCTTGGAGGCCAGTGCATTGATCAGTCTGGAGGAGAGGACAAAAAGACCTTAGCAATAACCACTCCTAAGAATAATCCTACATTGCACATTTTAACTTACACTATGACATTGTTAGAGTTTAATCACTGATTAATAATAAATAAAAATAAATGAAATAATACCAGTTTGCGGATTCGATCCAGGACTGAATCAATGATCTCCTTGCCAATGGTGTAGTGTCCTCTGGCATAGTTATTAGCAGCGTCTTCTTTACCAGTGATGAGCTGCTCAGGGTGAAAGAGCTGACGGTACGTGCCTGTCCGCACCTCATCTGAACACAGAAAGAAGAACTTGAATTTTTCTAATTTCTATACTATGAATTTAAATGCATTTATTAAAATTTTTTATTGTGGCATTTACATTTGCATCCACAGATATTCTCATACCAATCACAGTGGGTTCCAGATCTACAAAGATGGCACGTGGAACATGTTTCCCTGAAGCTGTCTCACTGAAGAATGTGTTGAAAGAATCATCTCCTACTCCTATCGTTTTATCACTGGGCATCTGTCCATCCGGCTGTATGCCATGTTCCAGACAGTAAAGCTCCCAGCATGCATTACCAATTTGTGCTCCAGCTTGACCAACGTGGACAGAAATGCACTCACGCTGCAGATTGAAATGCATTAACATTGGTTTTCACATTCATTTAAAAAACCTTGACAAGATTTCAAAATTTAAAAAATGTTACAATTTAAATGAAAATTTTAAATCACAAAATATGTTATATGTTACCATATTGTATTTTGTCTTCCGGCCGATGTCCAGGATTCGGAATGAAGCTCTAAATGAGTCAAACTCAGGTAGAAAACATATTTATACTCGAAACATTGTGAGGTAACAGTTTTCTGTGTAACAGGAGAACTTGCCAGTTCTGATACCATCTTCAGGCTAAAAAAGAAAAAAGAAATGAGGTTGGCACCTCCTACACTCTAAGGAATAGTTCATTGTTCAAGACATAGACTTGAATAGTATGGCAAACAATGTTACAAAAAGCTCTTTTGATCCTCTGGGGAACATTTTGACAAAAGCACAGCTGAACAAACTATATGCCTTTACATGTGCAAAGTCTTGGTTCAATGATTATGATCAAAATCATTTTCAACACAAAGAAGCATATATCTAAGAAAGACTTAGTAGGTTACTCATTTGGAGCACCCACATGAATTAATAATGTTTCCTCCTGTTTCAGACAGTAATGTGATACCCTCTGGGTGTGCTTTCAATGAGGTTTGTTGCAAGTGATTGAAAATAGTAATACAATAGTTGCTCAGATTGATTTATACAGATACTGATGTGAAAAATTTTGCTTTTATGTGGCTTCCTTGAGCTTGCAAAAGTGCAGTACACATCCTTTCCCTGTAACCCGACCCTGAGTATTAGCCTCTGGTGTCTGGAACTTACAGATTCAATGTTTATATGTGAACAGAATTAAGATATGTTATACTGTTTATACGTCTGCAATTGCATGATTTTGTAATTACATGTAGCTCTGTTTACACAAGATCTGCCCCCAAACCAATGCATTGTTAAAAAGTCTGTAAAGGGATCATTTTACTTCAAAAGAAAGACTTTTCATCTTATTTGTGTTTGTAGAAGCTCAGATTTCACTGTTTCATGTTCCGTGCCCAGCCTGAATGCTATTGGTTTTGGACTTGTTTGTCATTCATAACCTATTTGAATGATTTCAAAGTATAATTTCAAGTATACCATAAGCAGTGTGCTGTCCCTTTGTTTTCAGTACATTCAGGGGCGCCATAACATAACTTATCATATATTATGATAAAAAATACTCACACCAGTCTACATTTTCTAACTGCATTGAACTGCACGTTCATATTAAAAACAGTTTAAAGTAGTAAAACATTTGTTAAACTCTCCAGTATAATAGCTTGCAGCATGTAAACAACAAACATGCAGTACTACGAATAAACACTTAGCAATTTGACCAGCAGGTGGCAGAAAAAGAATACTAGAGTGGCTGACGTAACCAGTGTAAATACATGGCCTGCTGTCTTCTCTACCGTGGAAATGTGGTTCCCAAAGACGTCAATTCTGCCATTGCTGCCATTAAGACCAAACGCACCATCCAGTTTGTGGACTGGTGCCCCACTGGTTTCAAAGTGGGCATCAACTACCAGCCTCCAACTGTGGTTCCTGGTGGAGATCTGGCCAAAGTTCAGAGAGCTGTGTGCATGCTGAGCAACACTACAGCCATTGCAGAGGCCTGGGCTCGTCTAGACCACAAGTTTGACCTGATGTATGCCAAGAGAGCCTTTGTTCACTGGTATGTGGGGGAGGGAGAGTTCTCAGAGGCCAGAGAATATCTGAAGAAGTGGCCATTGACTTTTTTGCAGAAGATGAGAAGTGTTAAAAACAAAACAGGTGTGTAACTGCACATGAAGTGAAATTTATGATGAAGTAACAAAGTAATGGTTATTCTGTACCCTCCAAGATTTTACTTCTTTGATGTGTCATTTTAGTGATGTCTGACTTGACGTGATTCTTGCAGCCCAGTGAAACAGACAATGTGAAAAATATCTTAAAAATGAATTCAATCAATTGCTCACCAAAAAAATCTAATGTTATTGCTTTGAAGCTTAACTGACCCACATTGTACTGTTGCATAAACACCACTAGGGGTCAGTATAATGTCTTGAATTTATGTTGCACAGTGTGTCACAATAAAGGTGAGGACAATATTTTTCTAAACACTGTTTCAGTTGCAGTATTTCTGGTTGATTCTTTAGTTGGGGACAATTTTACTACTTGAAATCTTGTGAAATGTATTCAGCCTAAATTTAGTCTATGTTAAAAAAAGAGGTCTTGATAGCCTTGATCAGACATCAGGATAATTTTGGTATAATGTGGATTTAGGAAATTTGTGGGATTGACAGGTGATGGTATTGACATGTTTTACTTTTTGTAGAAACACTTTCAAAATTTTGTTTTGATAAACTTGCTAACACAAGTTAACCAGCAGTCGATTAACTCTGAACTTAAAAAAGAAATATATACAATAGTTATTTAGTTAGAAATAGTAAACCTATGTTGACTATGTTGTTCACTGTTCTTGGGGGAGGATTTAAAATGCATATTTTTACATCTGTGCTAATTTTAATATTTTAGCAAATAGATATTAATCATATTTTCTGTTTCAGATCTGAAGGGGTTAAATTCTAATAATGCGGCTGATGAAATTAGGCAAAGGATCCACTAAGCAGCAGTCAACAAGTCTCAGACCATCATAAAGTAATATGCTGGCCAGCAGATTTACAACCTCAAGGTCAGCAAGACCAAAGTGACGTTGTACCTCTTTCCATGTCCTAATTAATCACCATATTGACCTTAACCCTGTAGCTCATGCACACACAGTGTAATGAATTACAGTTTAATTAAGGTTTGTCAAAGGTTTGATTAGGGTTTGCCAACAACCCTGTTATACTGCTATTCTGCTGTTTTGGTAGTTCTCGGATCGAAAACATGAACAGGTTTCAGTTATTTTTAAGGTAAATTGTGCATTCTGCAGACCTAGAAGCATTCATTTTTTTGTGTTGCCATTATGTGGAAATTTTGGCTAAACTGTGATATATGCTTAGCCGTATAATAGGAATATAAACATAAATGATGTAGCATAGATGGAAATTTAGAGAGTGAGGGAAAAAGTAACTATTTTAATACGAAACATGCTGTGTGAATTATACTTCTTAAGTAATCTAATTAAGAATCTTTTCAATACCGGATTGGGATGGAGCCCCTGGGAGCAACTAAAACACAAATGGTGTGAAACTGGCAGTGGCATTCAGCTGTTAGCTGATTACATTGATTCCATTTATTTGTGACAGTTTTCCAGTCACTTCACTCCTGAAGGTGAGTATTTCACCTCCATATAAACACTCAGGGGCCTTCTGTAAGATCTGTATGGAAGTGAGGAGGCAGATTGGAAAATGCAAAGTGTTTTGGGATAATCAATACTGACATGGATCAATGCAGATAATTATTGATTTAATTCATTAGCACACTCCACTATGAAGTGCAGGTCCAAGCAGCATTTTTAATAGAATATATTTGTATGTTTTGTATCTTCATTACAGTTGGAAGTTTTAATAAAATGTCATTGCACTAGTACGTAGGCAATGGTTTTGATTTGCAAACTCTTCAGCAGTACAAAAAGACACATTTAGGTTCTCTGACACAGGTTACACCCTGCCTCTTGGTTTAGAAACTTTAAACCATCTGTGAAATGAAAAAAATATTTAGAGTTAGAAGCAGAGTTAAAAAATATACCAGGTATCAAATTTTTGCTGTCTGTTTTGGTTGACAGAGATCCAGATCAGGTTTTTATTCAAGAATTCATGATATATTAATAACAACTAACCAAAAAGAAACATCTGATCATAGTGGTGTTGACTATACAGGTGGGACCTGGACTAAATCCCAAGACATCTGTTTTTAAGTTATGTTTGGGTTGTTGTGAGTGTGATTTAAGGGTTGTATTCTTGATCATGTCTGTGGTCTCTTAAAGCTCTTATAATGGGGTATTTCAAATGGATTTACAGAATTTGTAGCATGATTTAATCCGATGACATTTAAAGCACACAGATAATTTATCTCTTGTGTCTTAACATAAGGTTTGATAGTGTCTAATTGGTAGATCATGTGCCTGTTAAAACAGATAAAGGCTGATAGGATTAAGTGGCTTCAGGAGGAGAACACAACACTAGTTAGTGGTGTCATTGGCAGGGGGAATTTGTTGATTAAAACAGCTTGTACACTGGCAGCCACAGGAGGAGGTGCAGGGCTGTGATTTATTCCTGCTAGTGGGTGGTGGAGCATTTGTGTATTCTGCCACACTGTTGTCAGAGAGTAAAATTTCTTCATAAATTTGTACCCATTATCATGCCACTAAACAAAGAGGGGTTGGGCATACATACATGTGCTGGGTTTTCATATTTTAAAGGGGACATTCTATAGACAATGGATTTTATACAAAATGTATATTCTATCCCTCTACACTAACCCTACCCATCACAGAATACTTTCAGCTATTTTAGATTTTCAAAAAGATCATTGTGTATGATTTATCAGCTTGTTTTCTCATAGGGACCTAAAATGTCCCATTTTTCTCATGGACATTTGTCCATCTCTTTAAAATCTCAATTATTTCTCCTAGACAGTTGTCTCATTTGCTTCTATTTTTATTTATCCTAAGCAAGTTTAGGAGAAACATTTGAGACAACGTTGACACTTGAATAATACAAAAGAGATCTGTGATCCCATAACATATATGATGAATACTAGGACCACACACACACACACACACACACAGTTCTGTTCCCTCCATCTGTGTGAGTTTTGAGGCTGATATGGCATTCTTTTGTTTGCCAACATTGCATCTCTCTGTTTCTTACTCTATCTCTCTCTCACACACAGACACACACACTCACACACCACAGTCCCTTTACTGTAAATCTTATTCATTTTCCTGAAACAGTGACAAGCCCTCATACTGATTAAATGGATAGGCAACACTGGAACACAACACTGCTCTACATTGTTGATTCATCAGTTTAAATAAAGGCAACTGTAATGTTATGTAATATAGTTAGTGTTTATCTAAACACCAAAGGCTTTGCAAATGTTGCTGCATTAAGTTTCAAACATCAAGGTCAGACTGAACAGTAGTTGACCGACTTCTGATCATGAGTGCAGAAATAGCAACTGCAAAATTTGGCCCAGCTGGAGAAATCAAGATAGTGTCAACACTCATGCTTTTTAAAGACTAGTTTGCCCTATGATCCAGTTGCTCAAAGTAACAGAAATAGACATTTCCATAGATCAGAGGCCTCCGACAATGTCTACAGACCTGCAGAGTTTCGCTTCAGCCCTGATTAAACACATCTGAACCAGCTAATCAAAGTCTATAACACTGCTAGAAACATCCTGGCAGGTGTGTTGGGAAAGGTTGGAGCTAAATTCTGCAGTCTGTGGACCTCCAGTAACATGGAATGGAGACCCCTGCCACAGATATTATTTAGATAAAATGATAAAACAGTGAAAACTGTTTAAAGTGCATTATGGCACAGTTCTGAACAGTTCTGTACTTAATTTATCCTGATTTATGTTAATGTCTCAGTCAATTTTTATGCTTATGCGCGACTTTAATTCCTTGTGAACAGGTCCCCTGTGATTGACCTGTAAATGACACCAGGTGTTGAAATGTCAACCATCTCAAACAACTAATGACAGCTATTGGTTTGATGCCCATTCATTGAGTACTTCAGTATCAACACAGGCTCTATTGAGGAGTCACACTGCAGTATGGCTCTTTACCAATGCAAACAGCATAAACAAACGAACTTGGAGACATAAGTGCCCAAGGTTAAATCTGTGGGTGAGGCTGTATTATTTCATAGAGTATTCATTATCGATTTATTCTTAAACTAATGAATAGCAATTAATCCCCCATTTATGTGTGTTAAACAAGGTGTCTTTGTTGACAGGGTGGTGGGGGGGTGGAAGAAAAACAGTTGATAAGGTGCTTATGAAAATATAAATTTACTACAGATATTATCCTCATTCTGACACCATCTTTATGTATTATATTGTAATTTTATTTATATTGTTATATTACTATTATATTATTTTATATTATTTTATCATATAAATATTATATTATTATTATACCACTGATAATAACATTAATTTTCTATATTATATAAACGAATAATATTAATATAATAATAATATGCTTCATTATTATACTAATAAAATGTACACTATTAAAATAATGGTGTTTCACAATGCCAGTGAGGAACCATAATAAATGTTCAATATCTGTAGAACCTTTCTGTTTTACAAATGTAGTAGAAATGCTCTTTGTAGAAAAAGGTTCTTTACACTATTAAAGGATAAGAAAGAGATCATTATTTTAAGAATCTTTAACTGAATGGCTCTGTAGGGAACCAAAGTTCTTCTATATCATCATTGTGAAGAATTATTTACAAATCTTTATTTTTAAGAGTGTAGTTGTATGCACTGTGCTTTGGATGGAAGCACATGCAAATGTAGATCAACGTCTGTATATCTGAGTTTGATGTAAGTTCTAATTAATTTGTATTTGCATTGTAGATGCTTTATGTAAAGGGCTTCTGAGAAGTACCCGTCACTAGAATCTGTGGTGAGCTAGTAAAAACAATGACTGTTTGCAAAAGACATATTCATTACTACATGGGACCTTATGTGGTGTACAGGAACAGCAGGACATTTAACTAATGCATGACCAGATGTACAACTTAGCTCTGCTGCAGGGTTTTAATTAGTCCAGTTGCAGTATGTGTCCAGCCCTCTATACACACGGCAGCAGTGAGGGGTTAACCAGCCTGATAAATGGTTTCTTTACTGAATACAGGCTTTTGGCTGGTGGGGGCTCATTTTGTCTGATTCCCCCCACCCAGTCTCCTCCTCCTTCATGTCTCTGTAGGGTCAGTCCGTAAGATGATAATTGAGAGATTCCCAAACAGTAATCTCTTA
Organism: Chromobotia macracanthus; assembly: GCA_036877525.1. Taxonomy (NCBI): domain Eukaryota; kingdom Metazoa; phylum Chordata; class Actinopteri; order Cypriniformes; family Botiidae; genus Chromobotia; species Chromobotia macracanthus. The sequence continues at coordinate 830,665 of JAZGTH010000035.1, read as the reverse complement.
TCTGCCTGACTGACCTCATGTCCTATTCAGTAGAAAGGAACCCTGTGACATCTGTTGACTTCCTGAAAAGGACATCACAGACTGCATTTGTTTAAGTGGCTGTATGTCCTTTGTTATTGCTGTGTCCCCTGCTTCTATAAAAATGATGAGCTGTTAAACACTCTTGCTTGTGTTCAGTGGTGGCATTGGCTTTTCTTGTTATCAAGTGGGCAATCCACAGGAAAGTAGCTGAGCACAGTCACACTCACATAATGCTATTTATATATTTACATTTATCAGACAACATTTAAGGAACTTAAGATAGGCCTGTTAATTGTTTAATAAAGACACATTATTAATGGTGTGTTTATTGAAGACACTTTCATAGGAAATCATATTTGGACAAAGCAGGTAATTAATAAATTGTTTTAAAAGTTCTGAACTTCCAGAGCGTGTTGTTTTATCTTAGTTAGGGATGTGCAGTTTTTTCCTGTTAATTCTCAGATATTCTGTGAATAATGTACCTATAAACTTATAAACCATATACAGAAAATTATGTTTTAAATTTTACAATTTAAATTTTAAGCACAAAAACAATTTAAATTTTAAGCACAAAATCTGAAATAAAGCAATTGCAAAACTGAAAATGTTGCTCTCTTTCAAAGTGCAATGAAACTGTGTGCTTTAAACATTATAATGGTAACATTTTCGCATGCATGTGCTTACAAATGTGGGAAACACCCAATGTATGACCTTCCTGGATTTGACTCCTAAATGCTCCAAACATGTTGCGACCATTTCTCAATAAATCATCCGTCTTAATCAAAGTACCCCCCTTCATCAATATAGCACTGCCCCCCCCCCCCCCCCCCCAAAAAAAAAAAAATTTATATTTATTTTTTTTTTTTTTTTTTTTTTTTTTTTTCCTCTCTTGGAGGGGGGGGGGGGGGGGGGGGGGGGGGGGGGGGGGGGAGGGAGGAGAAAAGAGAGGGTTTTTTTTTTTTTTTTAAAATAAAATTTTTTTTTTTTTTTTAAAAAAAAAAAAAATTTTTTTTTATTTTCCCCCCTTTTCTTTTTTAAACCCTTTAAAAAAAATGGATTTTAAAAAAATTTATTTTTTTTTTTTTTTTTTCCGGTTTTTTGGACCACTCAAAAAAAAAAAAAATTTTTTAAAAAAAAACTGTGGGGGGTTTGGGGGGGGGAAGTTCCAATTTAAAAAAAAATGGATTTAAATCCAAAGTAAATACACATGGACTACCCATGCTCAGAACTATGTAAACTTTGTTATTATTTATATACAGTGCACAACTACAGAATGAGATGTAACACCAATAAAAAACAGGGAAATTAAAAATTTTGTTTATGAATTTATTTACTATCAAAATAGGTTTAAGATAATTTCCACCCAACCCACAAACTTAATTTAGAAACACGAATGTTATTTAAAATGGTGAACGAATCTAGGATTTTGACTGAGAATGGATCCAGAAAACATTTGTTGTTAGTCATTCTCTCAACTGTTGCAAATGTAGGTGTATGCTTTATGTTATTTAAACAGGTAGATGAAAGTTTGCTTCAAATTAAACAAGAGAACCTGCTGTTTAAATACCTGTCATTTAACATTCATTACCATGACCGCAAATAAAACTATAAACCAGATGTAAAATTATGCTTTTCTTACATTGAAAGACTTTTAACATTCATTGTCACTTTAGGAGTGTTGGTTATGTATGAGGATGACATCACTCAAGTAGCTAATGTGTAACTGGTTGAACTGATGGTGTTACTAGCCCCCCGATGTTACAACACTGCCCGCTGCTCCGTATGCCACTGTACAGCCCAATTAATTGTTTGCAGGATTATTTGAAGTGTAGGCCTATTGAATAAGAGATTTATTGCTTTTTAGGACTTTTATTTAAGTAGTAATAGAAGGCAATGAGCAAGATTAAATTATATTGAATTATTCCCAAGAGAGTTTTGTTTCTGGATGAGAATATATTTTCTTGGACCCTTTTTAGTGCCCTTGACTTAAACCCCATAGATCACCACCTATTTAAATACACCTAACAGCCTAGGCAGTCACTCTGCAAATTGGCATAGATTTGCAAAGCAAATATTAAATTTTAACGACAACCTTCCAGACAAACACAGAGATTTAATGTGTGATGTCATTATTACAGGAATTTAATGAATTCTGATGAAATCAGATTGTAATTTATGAATGACAGGTTTATGATATAAAAGCATAGACATAATAAGGACATAAATGGATCAGGGGCTGTACGCAAATGGTATGTTACAGAGTTTATTGAATCTATAGGGTTGTTCAATACAGAAAATGCTTGTGGTTGTGTAGACAGCTGCATAAATTAGTTTGGGAATGTTTTGGAATAAAATGTATTAGTATTTTTATTGTTTCTGCCTTTTTTTTTTTTTTTTTAAAAGTATAGAAAATGTTGGTAAGAGGTAAAACCAGGGAGAAGTTCTGAGTTATGACTGCATGGTCATTATTCTGTTCAGGATGTTGATAAAAAATATAGTTATTTGGTGGGAGTTTTAAAAGGTGTAACCAGGGGATGGTGATATCTGGATATCCCATAAATTATGTAAAATGAACTGTCATATTTAATTTGTTCACCTCTGACAGCCGCGCACACATGCAATCCTGGATGAGCTGGCTAGGATAGTCCTGGAAGATAAACACAGACCCTGATTAGATGTAGTAGTTATCTATCATGTCTGTCCTGTTATATATCTCCAGCCTGACCAAACACATCTCCATACACAAAGGGCATAGCAATTTGACCCAGCCTTCTGTGCATGTTGTTTTATTTTTGCTTTGCTAATTAAATTCCACCCTGGCAAATGAAAAAACGGCTATATTTTTGGAAGTGTGTGTTAATTTACATTTGGATATCCTATAAGTTGTAAAATGTGGCTTAGGCCATAATTTTGATTAAACTTTCAGTATTTGTCAAGGATGACCATTGAAAGAGTAAATTTTACTGGTATCGATTTTAATGATTGGTAATGCAGAAAATAAATTTTGGTGTCTTGTAGTGTCAGAGTCAGAGAACCACCCACGATGCACCACCAGCTCCTGATGTTGCCACAATTTTTGTCCAGAACAACAGATGTTTGTCGCAGCTCTGTCAGACTAATTATCCATCTCAGTTATGCTCTTTGTATAGTACATGCACGTGTGTGCGTTGAACTCTGTGCTTTGCTTTAACTCAACAACGGGAGGATTTGCCAGTAATTATCCAGTAACACACCCCTCTTGCCTCCACCATTGTCTTGATGTCCTGGTAACATAGCCATCATTAATCAAACGATTCAACACAGGTCTGAACTGGTTAACCTGCACCGCCCAGCTCTGGTTACTGAGGAAGTTTTCAATTCTCTCTGGTCAATCACAAGGACACAAGAGTACAACAATGGTGTGGTTATGAATGGAAATTAAAATAAGATACAAGCTATTCAATGGAATGCCTGGATCTAACATTCAGTTTTAAGTTCATAAGGCTGGAAATTAGAAAACAACAGATGTTATTTCCATAACTTTACACGAACCCTGCTATAGCATAGCACATGCTTTTTACATCTGACCTAGAGTAAGAGGTCAGACAGTTACGAAAGAGGCAGCCCATGTCACCATGTTGCATTTGTGTATGAATAGCTGTCCATTCAATGGCTCTTTTACAGTCTCTTGAATACAAGTGTTGGCTGCCTTCTGGACAGAATGCATAGAGCGTGCACTTTTGACAGGCTTGTTAGGCATCTGTTGCTCTTCTTTTTATAGAAAGAGGACATTTATTTGTAGATCTATTGTGCATTGCAAAAAAATTTTTTTAGTATTTTTATTTAACTTATTTCTTTACCTATTTTAATAGGTAAATAATAAATTTTAATGTTTTACATTAAAATTATATGATATATTATATATGTTATATATATACTGTGTGTACTTTATGATTCTGGCCTGCTATTTCAGTCAGATTTGCTTTAGGTTGTTCATGATTCACTTGCCAATTTTCCCGTTAACAACTGTCAAGTAATGACATTTTTGAATTGGGTTGGGTTTAAGTGCAACTTGTTTATTATTATAATATAAAAATAATGAGCTTTCACATGGCTCCTTTTGTGAGCTTTTATTCAACAGACCAGTGTAATGCTGTTCTGTGTGAGAGTTTTTAAGGATCAGCTTTCTAAGCACATTCTAATGGATTTAATTATATCTAATCATTAAAATAATTACTGTATGCTTATTGAAGTTATATAATGTTCTGTAACACATGTATGCATTTTATTCAACCTATTACATAATTAAATTGAATTTTATTTTAACTTAAGTCATTGTCACAGTTGTCTTTACCAATAAGGGTTATTATGTAGATTCTTTTTAATTCTTATTTTGGTACATGTTTTTGTTTCAAAGGTAGTAACTGGTCATTTATAATTATTTTTAACAAAATATACATTAAAACAAACCAGATTCGAGTCATCGACATATGCATGACTCTGCCAACAGGTGCCTACATTGTGGTGAAGGATTTTGTATATCAGCACTATGTTGTATTTACATAATGTACATTAACATTAGTTGACATACATTCTGAAATGTACATTGTGTCAAAATCAATGTTCAGATTCTCATTTTTTTCTCATCTCATAGTTTCTTTAATATCTAATACTCCAGGTTAACAATGAAAATAATGGTGAATAAGGCTATTTTACAACATATTGTTAATAGTGGCAATTCACACAGTTGAACCTTTTTCCTGTGTTCATTTTTAACTTTTAGCTGTTTCATACACTTGGATAAAATGGTTATGTATTAAGTCAAAAGCCAGAGAAAGTTAAAGCCAGGCAAAAGCCATATAAAAAGCCAGACAGTTATCGATACACCCTCAACCACAGCAGATATTACAACAAACCTTAACACCAACCATATGATTATATATAAAAATTATATTCTCTAGTAATTTTTAGTCTAATTTTTAGTCTCTAGTCTATTTTTATGTCGTTTTTATTTATTATTTGTCGTTTCCAAATAAAGAAACTCATTTACCTTTTTTATACCTTTTTTTACTTTTCTTTCCAGGAAGGAAAATCTTTTTCTTTTCAGCTGTGTATAAACTCTAGTTAATGATTTGCAAGTGGAAACCTAATAATTGACCTTTATCTTTCTAATGAACTAAGATTAATTATGATTTCAAGGTTCTGTCTGGAAGGCATTGACATACATTTGTCTACTAGCTTCAACATAATTAACATTACTGAGTGCATAAACAAGCTTCTCATGAAAAGAAAATATCCACGGAAATAAGTCAAATAAATAAATGAACATTTTTAGATGATGATTTTTACCAGCAGAGCATGCACCCTGTCTGTTATGTCGTATTTTATTTTTTTTAAAACGGAATCTTTCGTTTTAATCTGTGGCAAGGAAGTGTTTTCATTTATTACATTTATAGAAAGTATTTGTTTTTTTCTGCGTTTTCTCCCTGGCTCGTTACCCAGGACAGTGTATAATCTTGCATTTAATCTTTAATCCTCTTCTAAACGTCGCACTGGTTTACATGTAAATGTTTAGATGTTTAGACTGCGTCCACTGAAAAACCGCAGCCAGAAGCAAATCTAAACCGGCAGATAATGATGGAATTAGAGAGGCACTGCAGGTTAGGTTTATAACTTACACCTGAGACCACGTATGTTTTCATAGTTGTTGATTTAATCGTGTATTAGTGTGTGTTAGCACTTGATAAGTAATTGGGGTGAGTGGGTGGTCATGTATACATTCCGATGTATTGGTGTGGGAAAGTAAGGCGTCATCGCACCTGCGAGCTCGCTGAGTGGAAAAGTTCAACCTGTCAGTCACTCTTAGTCAAGGTTGGCGTAAATTAAATTAAACAAGGTTAGCGTTTGAACATTAGTATAAATTTCACGCTTAAAAGAAACCTGAAAATGATTTTTCAAAGAGTACAATAGGCTGGTTAACAGTGCCACGAGTGTCTATACAGTAGGATTTTTGACTAAATTCAAGCAGTGTGATTGCAATCCGAATATGACATATTACGAGGACCACAACATGTTTTTTTAACCTGGACCACTATTTCAAATTAAGTTCTCCCAGAAGCGGGTCATTGTTTTAATTTAGGATATTTGTTGTTATACAAATCTTTTAACATTCATGATTATTCTTTTATAGTGCAATACAGAATATAGGCTTATTATTATTCAAATCCATTTTATTATGTTCTATGAAATTGCGCTTCCATTTTTTGTTATTGTAAGTATTTGCTACTATTATATTTTTAAAATACGTAGTCATTCCTAACTACTATTTTACTTGTACAACATAAAAGCTATTCTCGTTATTTGTGAACTTTGCTATTTAAAAACAGTTGTCTACATGTACAAAGTAGTTTTCCCTATTCGTATATTAATCTGTAATTCACAGGCTTTCTAGTCCATACATATAGTCCATATTATTCCATAATTTTAGTCCATATTAATATTTTAATATGATTATGTAAACGGTTTCGGCGTGCTGTCCGTAATGGAGCGGCTTAAGAACGAGGACCCCTGATCTTGATTAAAACAGGATATGTTTCTATCGTTGTAATAGACCATTATTGCCATTATTGTTTTGCAAAGGCACCAAAATGAATTTCGGAACTCTTAATTGTAGCTCTGTATGTGTTTGGCCACTTTAATGTTTTAATATTTCATTAATATTTGTATGTTAATGTAATGGCTGATTAGAAAGCGTTCAGTATTAACAAGTGTGCGTAATGAATGAATTAGAATGCGTTGAAAGTTTCTCAACTCTAAGGGCGTTTAAATGGACCAATCAGAGTGTGTTTAGGAGGAGCGCGCTAGAGAGCAACACAGTCAAAAACTGACGTCTGCACGCTCTCAGCCATAACGTCACGGGAGCAGTGAGCTGTGATGAAAACAAACACGTTAGGAAAAATTACAAACACTCTGTTACAAACTGTCAGGTCAGTGCTCTAGTTAATTACTCAATTACTCATTTTAAGTGTAGGAAATAAAAAAAGATTTAAAAACTAAAACTTACAGTATTTAAAAATATATCTGAACTAAAATCTGACTTTATGGATAAGTCGAAGAACTTTCGAATTGATGCTCTGTTGTCTGAAAGCTCTCAGCGGATAATTCGGGAGGATTCAACGGGACTGTGCAGTGAAGACGCTGACATCCAGCGCCTGGCATGCAAACGGACAGATAACTCTCCTACTCGTGCGTTTCAGCTTCAGACAGGGGTCATACCCAGACCGAGCATGCTAAACATTTCTCACCCGGGAATAACGTCATTTTCTCAAGGGTCTATCCCAGGAATGTATCCCTCACCTATGTACTCAATCACGGCACTTGGTGCGCAGCACCCCACCTTCGCTTACTCTGGTTTTGCACAGCAGTACCCGCAGCACCTGAAAGCAGCGGCCGTGGCTGCTTCATTTCCACTGGAACACTGGCTCCGGGCAGGGCTCATAATGCCCCGCCTCGCCGACTACAGCGGTATGTGCTCTTAGTTTCTCCTGCGTAATGTTTATTCGTGTATATGGTAATATTCCTTTACATTACATGATAGACGTGTTTACTTTTCTAAGCATTTCCAGTTCAAAAGCTAATCTAAAACAGCCTGAGTAATGCCACTGTGATCTCAACGCAGAAACTTTAAAGGTCAAAATATTTATTTATTCAGGTACTTAAAACAGCAGTACTCATATTAAAGTTAAACAGTGTTCAAATATATACAGTAGATACTATATGATAACTCAAACATGCTATACAATTATGTATTACATAATTAATACAAAATAATTCATAATATTAAATAATTTGTTCACATTCATTGAACAGTTCAGTTAAACACTCATGCATTCTGTTGTATCTCTCAGCAAAAACACAATAGTGAACTCATGGGCCATAAATATTCTCAGGCATAATTGAATCAGTATTTACTGCTAACGTAACTATAATGTAGGCTTTCTTATTTTAAGTCTTTTCATAGCGTCATAAATGACAACTCCATTAAAACTGCCTTCATCCAAAGGAAAACCATAAAGAAACACTTAAACCAGTCTGAGCTCCATCAATAAAGTTTCCTGGTAGCATTTATTGAATTTTCATTAAGTTAATGGTGCTCTCTGGTGTTTTATTGTCCTGCAATAGCAATATCTCCCAGCCCTGTCATCAACAATAAACTGAAGTACAGCTGTTACCATTTGTTTTGGTGAGGAATTTGGTGGTCTGAATACTGTATGCATTTGTTGCTGCTTCTGCTTTATGTCTTTTGCACAAGTTTCACACATGCCTTTTCCACATATTCATATCTCAGGGGCACCTCAGCCTGGTCTGATTGGAAAGTGTCGTAGACCACGTACAGCTTTTACCAGTCAGCAACTGCTAGAGCTGGAAAACCAGTTCAAACTCAACAAGTACCTGTCCCGACCCAAACGCTTTGAAGTGGCCACATCTCTTATGCTGACTGAAACACAGGTGAGTGAGAAGAACCTACTGAGAACATTAAATAGGTTTTAAAAGGGAAAAGATCAGCTCTCATCTGCCAGTCTGAAAAATATAATCTTAACCATCGTTCATATTAAAAAGCTCAAAAATACTCATGGTACAAACCGGAAAAACCAATGATGAGGTTTTGTATTTTGCAGGTGAAGATTTGGTTCCAGAACCGACGGATGAAGTGGAAGCGGAGCCGCAAAGCTAAAGAACAAGCAGCGCAGATGGAGACAGACAGCTGTAAGTCAGGCAACAGAGCAAAGAAGACCAAAGATCTCAGTCTCTGTAGCACGCATGATGATGATGAGGATCTGAACCCAGAAGAGGAAGAAGATGATGATGATGATGAAGAAGAGGAAGACTTCCGAAAGTCTATTAATGTAGGTGTGGGTCTACCTCACCCCTCTGACTTCCTGCAGCACAGCTCGGAGCTTAGTTACAGTTCCCATGGCTCTTACTCTGATGATGACCTGGAAGAGATCAGAGGAGACCAAAAGATCAGACTAGGGTTATGAGGAATCAAAAACATCTGTTGTCTGTATGTCTGTTCATTAATTGGACAACTAACTACCTTTGAAAATGCATCACCTAAAGACTGAAACCATTGATGTCAAACTAAAAAAAACAAACAGTTTCTTTGTTTATGATACATTCATTAATGAATATCGACGGGTCATTTACAGTCATAAAACCAGTAATAGCATTTTAAAATAATTAATGATAATGGTCTTCCAGTTTATTTGCACTTAATATTTTTTCATGAAGGCTGCTTGTAAAATGCAAAGGTAAATTGTTCCAAACTAACTGTTTTATGTGATCAAAATCATTTCTCTGTATGTTACATGGCAATTTTGGTTGACACAAACTGTGTGAGCTGTTGAACCAAATGAGAAAGCCTTTGCAAGTCTCAGGCTGATACTCCTGCTGTACATAGATGAAACTTATTGGTATTTTGAATGTATTTTGTTCAATAGCATCTAGGCAAGCATGGATGCTGATGAATAGAAGATTGTCCAGAGGTCACTGGTGTCAGTTTTTCAGTAACCATTGACTGAGAAACACAGAGGAACTGTTGGATCCTTAGCAAATATTAAACAAGGACAAACTGTGAACAATGTATTACTTAGTCCATTAGTTTATGTCATGTTGTTACTGTTGGTGTTTTTAATGTTATTTAACTGTTAGATTATACCTAATTTATTCAGCTGAAAAGAGATCAGAACAGTATTTGAAGAATCAAATGACCTTCAAACATTGCTGGTGAAATATGTGCTTGGAGAAAAAGGGAAATAAACACAAAGTTCAAGATAAATGGACAGAAATCAGTTTGTTAGTAAATGATCTTTTGTAAGGTTGTGTAAGTGCTGCATATAAAAATGTGTTTGTGTGTCTCACACAGGCAAATCTGTTTATATCTCATGAGTGAAATGTTTAAAACTGTAAATGAATATATCCTCTCTATAAGGCCCCTTCAGCCCACATATTCATTATCCCTCTCTCTTCTCTTTTTTAACCTCTAACTGACATAGATGATGATTAAAATCTGCAGTGCATTATAAACAACACAGGCCCTGATATTTATGACCACAGCCTCTCAAATATGAATTACTTACAGGGGTTTACTGATAGGCAAATAATTAAGTTAATGAAGGAGAAGTAAAATAATCTGCTCCTTATGCTGATGTCACCGGGCCATTTAATTTGCGAAAGATGAATTACCTCAGTGACCAAAAGAGCATTTTTACAGCGGTGTGGTGTAAGGCCAGCAATTAAATATTAAAACAAAGAGGTGCAGTGTTCTGTCTAAGCCAAGCTACAAAACAACATCTTTATATGTTGATTAAATGCACTGCAGTTAAGTGAATACATATCTTGTCAAATCCAAGAAAAAAATCCTGAGGCAATCACTAAGGCAAATTGTAAACATTAAAATTTTACACCTGCTTCTCTCTTACCTGAGCTCTGTTATTATTAATATTATTATTATGATTATTATTATTACTCCATTGTTACTACTGACATTATTACTCCATTGTTTGTACAAATGCAAGTATTTAACATTTATGCCATTATTATGTATAGGCTACCGTACAAAAAAAGAAATAAAAGAGAATAAACAACTACATATTAAAGAAGAAAAAGAGTGCTAGGGGAGATATAGGCTATATTCAAATATAAAGATATTAAATAAATACTTTGTAAAGCTCACAAGGGTTTAATGTCTTGATAGCCTTCCTATTCAGAGAAGCTCTAATACTGATTATGTACAACCTTACTTCAGTCATCAAAATTAAAAATTGGGTTTCTTATTAGTAATTTGGATTTATGAATGTGAAACTTGGTTGAGTGTTGGTGTTGTATTTTCATACAGATAAATGAACTGCTGTTTGTAATTTGTTAAGGAACCCAAATATGCCACTGAAATATCAGTAAAAGTTTCAGAATAACAGACGTTTCACCTTCAGGATTCCCAAGTTTCAGATAAAACTAAATGCAAGAGGTACACCTACTGTGCTAAGCTATATTTTCAGTACACCCAAAGTAACATTAAAGTGAGTTTTGTGGTTGTTTTATGGTATTGAGGTATATTCTAACAAAAAATGATTAGGCTCGTACCTGTGAAACCTCATTCAAATAGTTTTAGATTTTTAGCAAGGATTTATTATTAATTTAATAGACAGTAGCTGTCAACTTATAATTGATAATAAAATTGACTTATATAGATTAAACAGAATAACATATATTCTGTTACTTACAACTTGTCTAAATGTCAGTCACTACAGAGATATAAACAGAAAATGCTTAAACCAAAACACCCACTGCATCACTTTAATAACTCAATAACATTTACTTTTACTATCCTCTCAGACAATCACATTTGCTGTCAGTGATTTCATTTAGGCAAATTACTTACAGAGGTACAGAATTGACTGGCAGGGTGATAAATTCACACCTGCTTCACAGATCCTGGTTTTGCTTTAAATAAAAGTAGCACTGTTAAATGTAGGTAGCATCTATTATTAATCTGTAAATACACATGATGCAATAAAACCAGAACAATTCAAATTATTTTAAGTCAGATTAAATTTAGTTTAGGAAATGTAGGATTTAGACCTGATTCAAGTATACAGCCATGTGTGATTGATCTAATTTGTATAAATAAACGAAAAATATTTCAAGGATACAAAATCAGTGTTATTTAACCTCAGCTGGTTATTTGTTTTAGTTGCAATGCTGACCTATTATCCAGTGCACATTCTGAACTCAGCCCACATTAAAAGGTAAGTGAAGGGTGTTTTTTAAAATGGAAGAAAACATTAGCTACCGCTTTGTTTTAATTATGCAGGTCAACATGTAAGACACTGGGGTTATTTTTTACTGCAATGAGTATCTCCTATACCTGCCCTAACTTTGATTAAAATCTACATTTATTATGTAGTTGATCCTTACCTACATTTCTTTCCATTTTTTAATTTTGTTTCCTTGTTTATCCAACAGTTATAACAAAAACATGATAATGGGATGTTAACAGAGGATTTATTTCATAAAAATGTATCCTACCGACAGTTTTGAAATATTTATAGTATTATTAGTACTTATATTTATTATTTAAACAAACATACAAAACCACTGCTGAGTACAAGCACTTTTTGTTTTCATCAGTCTGGTAACCTAATCTTGTTTAATTTCTTGTTTTATAATTTGTAGTTTTTAGTGACTTGCTTTGGCTGTTTGTAATTAGGCTGTTAAAATGTATTGCTGAGATATACTGCCATCTGGTGGTGCAAGAAAAATGGTTTAACGTGCAGTACAAGGAGGGCATTTCATGCCAATTGTGCTAATTTTTAATTATTTGTTATTTGCTCAATAACAAATATTATTAATTATAGCTCAATTTTTTCAGGACTCTCAAGCCTCAGATCAGGGGGGTCTCGGAAGAGAATCCAAAGCTGCTTTTTTAGGGTTGAGACCTGGGCTGAGCTTGGGAGGTTGGGAGTCAGGGCTAGAACATACCAAATCTCTTTCTCCTTTAAGATACATGGGAAATCACATTAACACCAGAAACTCAGCTTTAGGTCAGTCCTAAAACTGATACTGACAGATTTTACAGCTCCTGTGTCCAAGTTCTTCAGCACACTGTTTCCTCAGACCACTCTACATATGGAAGGATGATGCCTGACTAAACATACAGCTGCCACCTGAGGAGTCTTGAGAGGCTGTCAGCTGCATTACAATACACAGTATTTTTGTGAATGTATAGAATTTGAGAATTAAATGTTTTGTTTGTTCGTTTGTCTTCTAAGTAATATTATGAAGTTAAAAGTGGATCTAGTGTTCATTAGTATTGCTGGTGTCATGCCATGAACCCTGCCCCAACAGCAAACAGAACTGAACCGAACCGAACTGTGGCTCCAAAACCGTGATATGAACCGAGCCATGGCATTGGTGTATTGTTACACTCCTAATAATGATTAGATAAGGCCCCTTTGACAATTAGTTATCTGTCAATGAAGCTTGACAATTAGTTATCTGTCAATGTGCAACATGATGCTTTATTTTGTGATATTTCTTATAAATACTTGTTTAGGTCTATGCAGCCAGAGGTCAGACAAAGGTCAGGGCTTTCATTGTTCTGCAGACCTGCCTCCTCTCACCCATGCACTCACCTATGTATCACAGTATTTACCCTTAGATTGTTTTGTTAATGCATTCTTCAAATTTGTTGTTTAATCTAATGGAAAAATGGTGCAAAAGTCTTAACAAGAAGTAAGTGATCATTCCTCTGTCTCCTACAGTCTTCTAGATGATCCTCAGTTCCAGCAATCTCTGATAGAGGGCGACCCATTCAGCCCATTTAGAGCTTAAAATTTCATGAGCTCAGATTGAGTCTTTATTGGTCATATTCACTGTTACAGCAGCCTCATAGTAGATTCAACATCTTTGCTAAACTAGGACAAAAATTTGTGTTCACAAAGACAAGGAATTAACAGAACTAGTCTTTAATTGATCTCACAGAAAACAGGAAAACACACACATAAACATGAACACAGGAACACAAGGACACCATATACCAAAACAAACAAGGAACTAATGAATTAATTAATGGGGCAACAGGTGAACAGAATCAATCAATACAAACTAATCAATACAACACAGGCAATTTAAGTCATGGGAAAAAACACTGACAAACATACATGTGACATGTAGTTTTAAATAATGTTTAAGTGACAAATACTGTAAGTTTAGGCAACACTCATATGAAGAATTATTTTTGTGCATGCTTGTGCAAAACTGTGCACAATGTGCGGTGATTCATGTTTTCTCAATATGCTTTAACCTTTGGAAAGTTTAGTGACTAAGAAGTAGTGCAAAACCCTAAATACTTTTTGTTTTGTATACTTCATAATGTTTTATTTTCTTTGACTGAAATTTTAAATCTAAGGACTGCAATTTGTTCTCAGATTTGTCTTTTGATGTGAATGCACAGTCTATTGGTATATAATTTAAATGTGTTATGTACTTGCTCAAATTCACCAGCAGAGGTCTGACAAAGCTAGTTATTAAAAAGACTTAACTTTTCCTCAGCAGTGATCCAATATGAGCTTACCAAACATTTAAGCAGATGATATATAATGATGATTGACTACAGTGTTTTTCATAACTGTGTGTGATGGTGGGCATGATGGAATGTGTTTCTATTTAATGATCTTCTATCAGGTAATAAGTGAGTGTGATCATAGTTTCAGCTGTGCACATTGACCTATATATTGTTCTCTGCAGGGCCAACTGTGAGGGGCCAGAAACAGATGTGGAGCAGACAGACTGAGAAAGTTGTGTGTGCAGGAGGAGAGGGAGCTGTATTATAAATCTTCTCCAAGCTTGGCCCTCTTGCATTATTGAAGGCCAGCAGCAACACCTTGTTCTGATTATGTGTGTATGTGTCTCCTTGTGTGTGTCTGTGTGTGTCAGTGCTGGCTTTGTTGTCACATCCCTTTAGCAATTTCTGAAAATGTTCAACCATGACCAAAAAAAGCTTACATCATCTCAGGGTCTGTCTGTGAAAGATGATATGCCCCCATTCAGCTCCTCACAGACAGAAGACAAATAAGGGCATTTTATCCCAGAGTATGTTACTGTATTTCAAAATGACTATAATTACTGTATGGAGTCCAAATTGACATCAGCATCAGCTCTACAACTGGGTCAGCACCGTGTACTAACACCTGTCTTTTTATTTATTCTATTCTTACTCTTTCTACTTCCAACTCCTGCCATAATAAACTCCAGCTGTGTTTTTAAAATCACTGCTCATTTGGTAAAACTAAAAATCCTACTTCAGCAGAAAAACTCCAGTGGTCTAGCTCCTTATCTGAATGAATACACTGAATTGTAATTTTTTACCCTTCAGTAATGTGGGATTCTCCAATTCACCAGTGATGCTGTACAACAGGATGATGCATTCTGGCTAATAGCACACATTTATTAATTTTAAGATAAAGCATTTAGGATACCACAACCTTCAGTAATATTGTAATTTGAACTTTCACGTAGCAGAATGCAGTGAGCTTTATGAAATTAAAGTTAATTATTTCTGTGGTGCAGGCTTGAGACCTTCACTGGAATTATTAGTTTTACAACAGAAATAAAATGGCTTTGAAAGTTTTAGGTTAAAGCATTTAGTCACCTATTTGTGGCCCCACCCTGATTGCCACCTGTGTCTAGTCATCCCCTGATTGATGCCTGTATATATAGCCCTTGTGGTTCCCTTGTTCCTGGTTTGTGCTTGTTTCAGAGTTTATGTGTGTCCTGTATACAATTGCTATTTGTATGTTTCATGTAGCCTTATTTGTCATGGACCCAACAAAGACAGCTACAATGACTCTTGCAATGCAGTGTACCATCTGGCCTTTGGTTTTGACATTACGTCACACACCATACCACAGGGAATGACTACACAGGTAATTTACTGAAGTGTGTTGGATATTCTTACATCCAAACCATGTGTAGCCTCACTGACTAACTGTGGGGAAATATCTACATAAAACCAAAATGTTCCATTACTAACAGTTTGTCCCGGTGTCAATGCTTTACTTCCTGTAATGTCCACCAAAACATCCAACTGACTGATCAAAACATTATACTAAAATCTGAAAATCTGTCACCAATAATATAATCCTGGAAAAAGCAGCTGTATGTAAAATCTGTGTGTTTCTATATAAGAATGTTTAACAGATCAGGAGGGGAAGCATGTATGGTTTTCTCATCATAAAGGCACTTGGCAGGGAGTGCAGTCAGTTCTGTCTGCCTGCTTTGCTGCCCTGTGAGGTAAAACAGACCTGGAGCCTGACATCTCTCTATTTCCCTGTTATATTTGATCTGCTGGAGTGGTGTATTTCTGGCTGCAATTTACTTATATTTTATATGCCATGAGAAACAGAAAACTCATACAACATCCAATAAAGTTGACGCAGAACATGACAATAACAGTATATAATTATATAAGTATATAATTTGATTCCTTTAAGAAAAGCATTCTCGTTGAAATAAGCATCACAATTAGTTCATGTTTGATGCACAAATATTTGTTTGTAATCTAATTTACATTATTTTTTAGGTTGAGATAATCTAACTCTCAGCCTCATGGAAGCTACTGAAAATTCTGAATGGGTCGTATTTGGCCTGTGGGCCACCAAGAACATGCTAAGTCTGCTAAGATAAAGGTTTTGGAGATGCCTGTTGCTCAGTATCTGTGGTAATTTTTGCTATGGAACAAAATCTAAGTGTTTTTCTTTTTGACCTAATCAGTAAACTGAGACAGCACTAGCCACAGTAATGAATGACTTCCTGTTGTTTTGTTGATCTATGTTGGAGATTTCAGCATCATTGACACTGACCACAAACGTTAATTCAGAAGGACAAGGGTAACAACCTAGTAAAAATCTAGTTGATACTAGTGCACAGGCATTTCATGCTTTAAAGCTCATTTTGTTAATATAAACAAAGAACTCTCCAAAAGTTCAAGTAAAGCATGGAGTCTCTCAGATTGTCATCAGGGTGGACAAATGGAGACATTGTCTCTGGCCCTGTGATGAGCAGGGCGCACTAAATATAACTTTACCCTACTATTTGTATGGAGGTTGGGGTCCAGCCTTATAATTTTGTCCAGGCCCCATAAATTCTAGTGGCTTCACTACCCTTGAGGCCCTGTTTAGGGCCACTGTTGTTTTCCAGAACATACCTACCAGTAATATTAACAGTTTTAACAATTACATACCTGCTGAATATAAGTATTTTCTTAGTACTTTTACAGCAGATTTTTATGTTCTCATTTGTATGGCATTTAAAAAACACATTGCAATGTAACTGCCAGACAATATAAAGTAATGAACCTCTAGTTCTCTAATCATGCAGATGGGTTCAAGAAATATACATAAATTCTGATGTTCTGCAGTATATTACAGTCGGTCCCTGTGCACAGTGATTTCCTCAAGCTGCCATTTATTTGCTCATTTATTGTTTCACCGTTTTCATTTCTGAGAAAGTAAACTCTGAGATTTTCTAGGCAGGCACAAGGAACTGTTGTTTTATGTTGAAATAGTCTGGAGGGAGAATAAGCATTTAATATGATCCATGCTTCTGCTCTGAAGAGGCTCTTTCCTTACCAAGGGAATAGATTCTGTGGCTTAGAGCCAACAGTGATTGGATACCGGCCTCTTATTAACTAACATATATGTTGCAGTGATATAAGTGGATTTCAGTCTTTTTGAAAGTGAAGCACAGTTTCTATACTGTCTCCTTTTAAAGGGGCCCCAGCAAAGTTGTGGAAATCTCTCTGTTCTCTTATGTCTTCATAAAACAACAGAAGATTAGATAGTATTTTTACATCATAGTATAGCAAAGGAGCTTGTAGCCCTGGCCGTTTTGGATCACATACAGAGATTTATTACTTCAGAGAGCAAAAAGGTAGAGGTCAGTGTATGCAAACAAAAATTCTGCTTATCACATGTGTAAATCTTTCCAAAACCTGCTTATTTTACCCTGACCTGCTGTCTTTAATGAGCTCTTACCGTCATCATACTGAGATCCAGAGAGCCAGGATTTCTTCAGTGGAAACAGAAAAACCCAAGCATTTAAAACGCCACAAGAAGTAGAGTGAAAGTGAAGCAACAGCAGACACAGGAAACAAAATGATTTCTGGATTACATTGAACATTCCTTGGAATAACTGTAAATACATGTGTCATTAAGAATTACCACTTAATTGTCATGAAAGCAGATTTAAATAAGGCGGGGGACACATTTCCCTCCTACGTGGAGCAGAACCCAAACCCCAAAGTGTCAGCTCTGGTAGGGCTGATCAAGACTTTAACTGGTAGCCCAAATCAAACACACTTTCCTGTACTTTCTAGTAATCCTGAAGACCTTGATTAGCTTGTTCAGATGTGTTAGTATGCTTTAAATATTTTTTTTTGAATGAATCATTTGAATTCAGTCAAACTTATTGGGTTAAAAGTGATCTATATGTGCCCTATATAATAGTTGTATCCAGTGCCATCACATTCACAGTTAGTGGAAGGTATTTTGTCTGGGGTCATAAATCATGTTCAGTCTTCAATCTACTTTGCTGTTTCCTTCCTAAGCAACACAAAGGTCAGGTCACAGAGGTAGAATAACAAGTTTAAATCAATTCAGTTGACTCCTGGACTGTGTTCTTATCTACAGTCCTGCTCCGCTCTGCTTTATCTCACCACAAGACACTCCACAATCTAAACTGACCCCTTTGGCCAAGTCTAAATGCTCTCTCTACCCCTTCAAGAAACATCAGACTTATTTGGGTCAGTTGTCCTATTTTACAAGTGAATCCCATTATCCTCTGTTCTCGTGAGACCGAACCATATTGTATCTGAATCTGCACGTAAGCGGACTGGCATTGAATCAATGTTTTTAGTTTCTGATGCTATTCACTCATTTAAACTGTTTGGTTTAAACTGCTTTGAGGGGTGACACGATCTCTTTGGAGCAAAGCAGAACTCCAGATGTGCATGGAGGGAGAAATGGGAAGTTATATCACAGAGTGCAGGGAGAGAGAGGTGAACAGAGATTTGTTTAAAAGAGAGGCCCTCTGAATAGAGATAAACAGTCAGAAGAGAAGGCTTTACTACTCTGTTAAAAGTTGAGGTATTTGAAGAAGGCTACAGTTTGCATGACCCTTTAAATTAATTTACTTAATAAATGTCTTGACTTAACTTACAATGTCAAGTTGCAAGACAAGTTGCCACAAGAATCTGCCATTGTTGTAACTATTTAGAACAAGAATATTTCTTTTTGAAGAACATGAATATTTGGTTGTGTGTGTGTGTGTTTCAGAACTCATGCTCGTGTGATTGTGTGCGTTACTGAATTCATGCTGATTTGATTGTGTGTCTGTATGGGTGTTACATACCACATGCTCAATTTATTGTGTGAATGTATTTGTTACCCTGCAGAACTCAAGCTCATTTGATTGTCTGTGTGCATTACACAACCTATGCTCATCTGTGACCTTGCAATTCCGACATGCATTACAATAACATCATGCATATTCAGACTGCCACGTAATAGGAGAAAAGAAAAGCCCTTTAGAAACATCTTTACCTACTAATCTAGAAACACAAATTATGAAACAAACTTGCAGTCTTGTAAAAAAAATTTTTTTTTAATTTTCTTTTGAGATGAATATCAGTTTTCAGACAGTAACCCCCAAAGGTATTCGGAATATATACATTTTATTGCATTATATATAATAATATCAATAGCCATTTTTGCAATAATGTTTAACTACTGGTCCAAGGTGCCAAATCAGTTCCCCTGAAGTTCATGTAGGTGTCCTAGCATAAATAAGGTTCATCACTAGGACAACCAGAAAATGTTTAATATTTTCATCTTAATTTTCAATATTATTCAGTCTATGCTATTCAATACTTCTTACAATTTATTGTTTTGAAAATGGAAAAGCTTACAAACTACTATATAATGCAAACTCTGTGCATTTTATGCTTGCTGTAAAACATATTTTAGACACTGTAACACAATATTGTGTAATATGTAATACGCTTTGTGAACCTTTTCATGTGATTTTACTGTGGAGGTGAAGGCCCAGGCTGGTAAATGTTGGACTTAAAGCAGCCCAGTGCAGTGAATTTTAGGTTATAACTGAGCAGGAATCTCCCTTTTCACCACATGATTTATTGATGTATAGTGCAAGATAATTGCTAAACTCAGTACAAACACTAGTACATCTTTTACTCAAATGCCTTACAGATTACTGCTGCTACCACAGGAAAATACAATGTCTGTTGTCATATGAAATGCATTGCATGTGATTGGATGGTAGTCATTGTAAATATCAGTATTGTTAAAATGTTCTATAAAGGTTATTGTGAGTTTTAACTTTGATTTTGTAAAAGCAGGTCACAAATTACAGAGATTTTCAGAGTAATTTGGGCTCTGTAATTTACTGGAAATGATAATGATTAAAAAGGTCTGGTTAGGTTTTTGTCGAAGCATGACATATCTTTCAGTGAGGCGTAATCTTTCTTTGGTGGCCTTTCACCTTGGGCCATATGTTGGGGCAGATAGAGACAGAGATAGAGATGGCTGTGCTATGACTGTTACCTGTTGACTTTTATCTTATAGAATCCTCTATATTACCTCGAGCTGTCAGACATTGACTCACACACTTACGTCACCAGCCTGAGGCTAAAAAAAAAACCCACAAGTGTAAGCAAAATCATATATGACACAGAGGGCATCGCTGTGTCAAAAGATTCTTATTGTTCAAAGTTTGCTCTTTCATAGCTCAGAAGACTTAATTTAATTATTTTCTTCATACTGTACAATTTCTTTGGAAATTTAGAACAATTAAAACAGTTGTTGCCATACTGTAGAGTAAGTGTTTATATATAGATCTGATAGTGTAAACTTTGGCATCTTGCTAGTTTGTGCCAGTATTAAGATCTCTGTAAAAGGGTTTTCTTAAAAAATTCTGAGAAAAAAGTATTTCCCACAACTCATCACAGTGTAGAGGAAACTACTGAGATATTAAAGTGGTTTACTGTTCTACATAAAACAAACAGAAAAGACTTGACTAAAGTCTTACATTATCCTTGATTTAATCTCATTGCTGTTTTGGAGAAATATTTGAGATCTCCTCTGAGAATATTCTTTATTACTCTGTACACTTCCCACAATCATAACCCAGACTGTCCAGAACTGTTTCTCCTCAAACTGTTGTACTAATCTTAACTGTCACTTTATCCATTACCTAAAACATCCACTACACATATTATCCTACAAACTCTGACCACTGGCCTGCTAAAATAGTCCTTGACTCAGGTCACAATGACATCACAGGAAAAATATATAACCATGCCTGACCATTCAAGTAACCATGGAGATAGTCAAGCCCTTCACTGAAAATCTTCCATCCTGAGATGCTTAGAAAGCCTTCAGAGATCTGTATTTAAAATGCATTTTAAAACCACATTTTAGGAGTATCTCAGACTGTAGCCAAGCACGGAATCCACAGCTAAGCTAAGTTTGATCTATAAATACCCATAAAATGAGACAAACATGTTAGGCCACGCTTGTCCATCCTGCAGCTTTGTGTGTGTGTGTGTTGTAGACACACCCATGCTGCTATGAATGCAATAATTGATGAAGAGTTTCAAAAACTTCAAAAAAGCAACAAAAAATTTACGTAATTTATGTCCACCCTTGGGTTAATGAGAGTCAAAATGAGAAAACATCAGATTTGTGAACAAACCATTGTTTTAAACCAGACTTTTACAGTGAATCGGTTTACAAATTCTATATATTCTATATAATTCTTTATATATGATTCATTCATACACCTGCTTGAATCATGAATACTAATGAGGTGATGTAACTTTCACCAAGTAATCCTTGCTAAACACTAAAGATTATGACTTAACTGCCTATCTGATAATCTTTTAATTGGTTTAACAATAAACAAAGCTTTTGGTGTAAACTGTTTTCGGTCAATAAAAAAATAGCTCTCTATTATAGTAGGGTTCATTTTACGACAGTTCACATTCATTCTATGGTACTGACAATGGCTGTCACATTGATCGGCTTATGAGGTCCATATTATTGTTTTTTAGATGGGTGGAGAATAAACTTTCTAAAAAACTGAGAGGTAGGCTCTGTTGTAATGGCACACATGTTGCGTGTAATTTAAAAGATTTCTGGGATTGGTATACCTGAAGTATTAACAAAAGCTCATGAAGATATATCAATGAAAATGTGAGATAAAGAAAAATGGCTACATTTACTCTAGGTTGAACTGTATAGGATCTGAGCCAAAACTTTCCTCACACAGGAAGTATTACTCAGGCCCAACTGTCTGTCTGTTGACGTTTTTTGGTCCATTCTGCAAAGTCTGCAAAATGTCCATAACTACCATTAGTAATCCATTTACTGAGAATTGTCATCCCTGACACACAAGGTTCAGGGCAAGTTTGTCCTTATCTCTGATTTCTTTCCACTCTGCCATGCCTTTTCCTCCCACTGTCCAAACTTTTGCTTTTAACCCTTTATGGAGCTCAATTTCCTCTTGCCTCTCTAATTCTCACTTTCCCTGTAATTTCCCTCCTGTCGTTTACCTCTCTTACTCCATCTCAGTCTCTTTTTCTTTTCTGCCATGGGAGACTTTCCTTCCCCCTGTGCAGGGCCACTGTCACAGGGCCACTGTAATAAGTTTCACTCATCACAGTCTGTATATAATTGATTGCAGAAACAAGTGTGCCCTCTTCTGTGCCAGAAACCATTTTTATTGAGAACCGACCATCCGTTACTCTTTCTGGGTCTACAGACTACACTTACACACTCCAAAAATATTTATGTGTATGACATCAACCTTGTCTTTTTGCTCACCAGCACACACTTGGTGAGACAGTGTGGGGACCTCAGAAGAGGTCTTGTGCTGTGGTGTGGGAAATGACAGAGACTCTATAAACAATAATGCCAGCCACTGACAGCCATATCTGAGTACATGTGTAAGTCATTTTGTATGGCTTTGTGTGTGTGTGTTCTTTCTCTGAGGCATTTCTCTTTCTCACTAAACAATTGCAGTATTTGAACCCAAAATCCTGTGTCTTGTTTACTAACCATCACAATTCAGTTTATTCACACTCTATTTGTGCTACAATTGGGATGCTCATGAGTATTTCAGTCATAAGTCATTGTTATTCCTTTAAGCACAATCACGCCTCCATTTTCTGTAAATTAGGCCCACATTAAAGCCTTATTGACAAAAGTCATTTGCCTACTTAGAGGACCTCTGTTTAAAGGTTCCTCAGAGGATTCTGTCAGTGTAACAGCTGAGGAACCTCCAGAGTTCCTCCAGAGTCTTGTATTTTACAGTGCTATGCACATGCCCAGACGCTGCATTTTTGGGATGCTCCTCAGGTGCTTGGACTGTAATAGTGTAGTGATGCTGTACAATTCCAGTGGCAAATATCAGTTTGGGGTAGTCTGTTATATCTTCCACCACTTACTGTGCAATGCAAATTGTGCTCAGCACCAATTTTTTGGCTGCTTGGCCTGTTACCTAATTTGCATAATTCCTTTAGTAAATCAGACCCTAAAAGCGGACATCTGAATGCTTCTACCTCACAACATTTTCCTCAGTTTGACTGTTTACTTATAACAGCTGTTTTCTACCTTTTTTATTACTCACGGTAGCTCTTTAGTCTGCCACAGAGTACAGCGGAGCAACATGTGACACTAAGATGATAAACTATTTTGAAGAAGTTCACAAGTTTCAAGGGGACAAACCTAAAACCTTTTCCTATGGAGACCATAGGTACATAGGTTTCCATGGTACAGGTCCCTCAGCAATGAAAAGCTGCATGGAGACTGTGGGGGTGTTGAAAATGGCCATCAGAGACTGTTAATTTCCTGTCTGCTCACCATGGACTGATTGCCACAAGTTTGTTATTACTCTGGCCATATCCCCTTGGTAACTCTGAAAGCCCACACTGCACAAATACACAAAATCATGAATCACAAAAACTCAAAAACACGATCAAAATAAGCTAATATTACCTCAAATGAAACTTTGGCCAGTAAATGTTCAAGTGGGCTTCTTATAGTATGATTCATTCATTCAAGTTGGTCACAGGGGTTACTGCATTATGTCTGGCGGACGTCCTGTCCAAATTTCCCATGGAAAACCTTGTTTTATCTGACTGTATTTAAGACCTAGTGAGCACTAGGATTACTTTCTATTTTTGTGCTTGTTTTAAATGTAATGTAACTCCCAGGCTTTACATATTGCTTTATGACCATAATAATATACTAAATGTTGTATCATGGCCCATTGCAATGCTAAATTCATTTAATCAAAACACTCATAGATGTATATCCATGAAATTGAATAGCTTTTATTATGATTAGCCATTTTAAGAACCATACATGAGATTCAAAGTTTGTTTTTAAAGGAGAAGACCCACACAATGCAGTGTAATGCAAACTCTGTCTCATCCCTGGCACACAAATCTCATACATTATACCAGAAGGTTCCCTGGGGCCACATGATGAAGCACTATTGCATGTCACATCACTAACTAGCTCTAACAATGCTCTATCGACTGGAGCAGAATCCATGTGGGACTCTATATGCTAGTGTGCTAACAGGTTGGCTTTGAAGGTGTGTCCAGATGCTAATTTATCACCTAAGTGTGTTGATCTCTTTGTTCTTTGCTCTGCTTCCCATTGGGGGTGGGAACAAAATGGCTTTGTCAGGCAAGTCAAGGTCAAAGGACACACTGAGAAAAGAATAAGAGAGAAAGAGATTTCTGATTCTTAGTAGGTCACTTTGTGTTAACATGTAATGACTCATCTCTCACAGAACGGATTTTAAACTTCTGTAATTACTGCATTCCACCAGAAAGGATATGGAGAGATGTATGTTTCCTCTCTGTACATCCCCCGAAAATCACCTCAGCTTATTTTTCACAATAACAGCTCTGTCTCACTGTGGATCTGTTCTTTCTTGTTTCTGTTTTAATATTGAAGGTCTTCCATTTGCACAACTTTTGCATTTGTAATCCAATATCTTATCTAAGCCATTGACTGTAAAGTGCTTTTGCTTTCAATCTGTGTTTCCTAAAACATTGTCAGTGTTCTCCTAAATCACGCATGGAGAACTCCACCATCTGAGATGAGCATCCCCAGTTGAGTTCATTCCCTCCCAGAGTCCAAACAACTAATTAATCATCTTTTTATATCTGTGCCTGAAGGATCAAGAAGTTAGATTTGAATTTTGAAAACAAAATTATTTGTATTTCACAGTGAATAATTTGCACTATTAACACTATGGTTTACTTAAGTTTTAAATTACCTAATGTTTACCTCTGCAAAGAGAAAACACACAGCAGATAAATCCAATCTAAAGTCACAGTTTCCATTCACTAAAAAAGTGATAAGCACTGCTTAGTTTTCTTTTGAAGACAAAATATCCACAAATGCACACATCACTAATTAAGATACCTCCCGATATCTTTAGGCTTAACTTCCTGTAACAATGTCAAGTCAATGTGGCTGTAAACGTCTGGGTTTGTTTACATATTAGCAGAAGTGCCTGGGCAGCCGCAGCAGGGCAGAAACTTGATAAGGTGGAATCCCTGTGGAGCTTGGGATTCCACCTTATCAAGCATTTTCATCCCCTGGGGAGCAGCAATTGCAAAGAGCTTATCTAGATGTATCCACATGTGCTGACCCTTGAAGTTTTGGTTAAAGCTGATTTGCAAAAAAAAGATTTTTTACATCCCTGAGGAGCAGGACTTATATAACCCACCCTAGCTTTATCTCCAGCAGTCTATGAGATATGCATGTCAGAGAGTGACAGACGGTGTCATACTGCTAAACTCCTCTTGCCAAGATCTTCCTCTGGTGTTGATATCAGACCAAAAGAGGCCAATCATCACAGTGGAAGCTGTCCTTTCAGATGGGTCAGTGGGTTGTATCAGGAAGAAAGAAGGGAAAATGTGAGTCAGTGTCTTTTGTGAGTCAAGGCCATTTTGTTCTGTATGATACTAGCCAAAAGACAGTTATTAAAATGTGGAAAATAGAATATATTCCTGCCTTTGAGATGTGGTGGACAAGATGTGATAAATTAACCATGTTCAACAAAATTAGGAAACAATAGTTTTTAAGGGTAAATGTTCTGAGTGCAGAGTAAAAAGTAGGCAGCATATATTATGCCTGCTCTTTTCCCACTACATGATAAAGAAAAGTGCTTAAAAATCATGTGGTTGTGTTTATTCTTTTGACATATGGGGCAGCACAAAGGCGTATTTCCTGAGAAATAGAGGACACCATTACATTGTTTTACACTAGCAGTGCAAACCTGCTGATGTCCTCAACAATCCCTTAGAAAAATGACACAAACAAGACAATTGTTTTTACATACAGTAAAGTGAAGTGAAGAGCTGTAAAATAATGTGGATAGCATAACCCACACTGTGAAAATTTTGCTGTAAAATTTACAGCAACTTACTGGCAATTTTGGTTGCCAGTAATACTGTAGATTTACAAGAGAACTGTAAGTCATTAACTTCAGCTGTACTGTAAAAACACAGCACACTGCTGTATACATACACTGTAAAAATTGCTTGCCAATAATACTGTCCATTGGAAAATATCTGAACAAATATGAGCATAGCTGGAGTAAAAGTCTCCAGAGTAATACATTAATACTGAGTACTAGGAGTACATGATGATTTAAGCACTTTTATTCAATTGATTAACAACTGTGAAAGAGACAACACCTCTGCCACAGCCGTTGTTTATGAGAATATTACTGATAATAGGTCATGACTTTTACAGGGCTCAGATCAACAACTTTCCCTTTAACAGCTCTGAACTTTAGCCACTGCTTCATATCACCCTTAGAAAACAGAAACAAACACAGGGAGTTCAGGAGAAATCACTTTTCATGGAGACATTATGTAATGTTCCCATTCCAACCTTTGAACTTACATTACTCCTCCATGATGCTGAATGCCTTTAGACTTAATGCCTGTCACTTATGACACTCTAACCCTAATAGCAACAAATCTTTCATAAGAATGTTACATTTGTGGAAGTGAAACCTTGAACCTGTCCCCTTTTTTGCACAGCTGGGTGTTTTTTCTAGTCAAAAATGAAGGATTATAGTAACGACAGCTGTCATCTCTCTGGATAATCATAGAGCTGACATCAAGTTTTCAACTTTTGTCTCAAATTCTGTATATGCACAGTATAAACACACACAGCTCAGCTTCCTGTCTATGTTTTGCATCAGTCTTACACACACACTTACACGCATCAAGCACATAATGATAAAACATAACAGAACCTTTAATATATGAGAGCCATATGTCCATCATATGGCTCATATGTCCATCCACGTTATAAATGAAAAAGTAAGGTTTAAAAAATACTTTAAGGCAGGTGGGTAAAACCGCTTTGTAGCCTTGGTGGGCTCTTTACCCCAGGACCCTTTGGCCCTGTTTACAAATGATATTAACATTCATCCTGGGTGATCTGATCACAAGTTGTCAGGCAAGACAGATCACAGTTTACACTTTGTATTACAGTAACATATCTCAAATGTGTCTCTGAGGACCTGTTCATCATATGCAATATACTGTATTACTATTACTATTACTGTATCGCTTTATATAATAAAACATTTACCATCATTTGTTTCATGTTGTTAGATGTGTTGCTCTGTGGTCAGAAATGAAACTGGTAGCACAGGACTCAACATAAATCAAAACACAGTTGCATCTCTTATTGATATCTTTAGTCACTTTTCATTTGTTCCAAACCCCATTGTGGATTGTTTGTTGAGATTTTTAATGTTGGAAAAACAGCAGATGCTAAATGTTGGAAGGAAAACAACAGTGATTTCCTCCCTTACCACTACCACTAAGAAGTATAATTTTCAACTATATTATGTGTGGCAAAGTGTAGATATTTGTAATATATACATATTATCATGGGTGGTTGTAGTTTAAAGACCACAAAGATGAGGAATTTAAAAAAAACTATTTAATACATGAAAGTCACAGGAAACAGGAAAACACACACATCAATACTGACTTAAGACAGGCAAAGGAACACAGCTAGAATACATATCAACTTAAACAATAAAATAAAAGCAATTGGATATAATTAGATATCAGGCAACTTAAATGCAATGCCTAAAATGCAATGAAATGTAGAAAACAGAAAACATGTAATACACAAAATATTATTTATTTCTTAAGTCTTAAGTAAAAATTAAGTCTTCTGGGACCGTCATCCAGATGTACTTGAAAATTTTACTCAGAGAAAGGCATAAAGAAAGGGGACAAAATCCTTCCTTGAATCTTGGTGGGTGGTGAAAGAATCTTTTTAAGCATAAAAATGCGATGGTTCAGTGTTTCGAAGCAATAAACTCAGCACATTTTCCCCTGTATGTCTGTTAGTCTACACTATTGAATTTGTAAAGCAAGGAAATTCTCTCATTACTAACACTGCAGTTCCGTGACACTGTCTGGAATGACGTGCAGGTGTTTAACCACGTCTCAGGGTTTCCACACTGTCCAGCAGTGCTGTATGATGACATAACATCAGTGCAATTATGGCTCAGAGAAATAATTCCACTCATGTTCTTCTTTCATTTCAGTGGGTCTGTGCCTGGACCTGTACTGAGCTGTTGTTTATCTTATTTTAATGTTCATGGTTTTGTTTTGATTTTTTGCCAGTTTTTCTAAAACCTTTCCTAGTTACCATACTGTAAAATAAATCAACCCAGAAGATCAAGCCATATGCATCTGAGAAATGTTAAGAAACAAATTAAGATGATCTCGATACTGCATGCCAGTAACTAATAAGACTAGACTTTCCATAAAGCTCTATAAACTCAGATCTAAAGCAAACAAGCAAATTATCTATTAGGGTTTTAAACCCAGTCTTAATAAATATTTGCCATTGATCAATATGTAACACTAGCTGAGGAACTCACAAAACTTTGAATTGAATTATATACAGTTTGAAAGAGTCATTATTTGTTGCTGTACATTCATTACATAAATAATTATCTTAAAATGTCCTTCTCTAAGCCTAGAAGCAGTTTATATTTAGCACAGCACTATATATGGTCTAGATGTTCTGCTTTATGTGATAGTTATTAAAGTTAATCCAGGAATTGAAAAGTAATTTAGAATCTATCTCTGTTATTGTGTGATTTTTGACTTAAATGTGCAAACATCACTGTGTGTTTTTAGTGCTGGACCAGACTAATGCACTTTAAAGACGGTCTCTTAAGCTTTTATATGTGGATGAATTAGTACCATTAAACAGGATAGGGCAGAACACAGCCCAAAACAGCCAATAATGATTCTCTCTCTGCCCGTAACTTCATACTGCTGTTAGTAGCACATAGTAGCACACTGAAATGGTGGTGTTGGAACAGGTTTGCTGGAGGAAGGCAGGTGTGGATCCAGGTAAGTGACCTGCCTGAATCAGATCATCTACAAGGACAGAAATAAGCAGCTGTTGTTTCTGTCTGGGATGAGATTGGGATCAGTGGTGCAGGCCCCTCTCATCATGAATAAAGGACCCCCTTATCATCTCAGCAGGGGCGCTGTTAGATTCACTTTGGCCTCACCTATGCTGTTTTTTCCCTCCACCCATTCTTCTTTCTACAAAACATTTCTATTGTTGAAAGTCCTGTATTTGTGGTTTGTTCACTCCACCCCGAAAACTTTTCTTTTCATAGTATTTTAAATACTTTATCCATTCTAAACCTGTGTTTATAAACCTTTATATTTAGTTTGGTGATAGGCTCAAAAATCACGCAAGTTGATAATGTTTTTGTATTTTTATCATGTTTTGAAATCATCACAAAATTGCAGATATCTTCAAAAATTCTCTTATGTTTAGGATCTCATAGACCCTATGTATAAAAATAATTAATGTAATGAATTGTCATGTTTGGACACCCTGATTGGTAGACACACTGCATCCCTGTCAGTCGCATATCTGGGTTTGTTATATTTTTTGAATGTGTTTTTTGCTGTGGTTTAAACTGACTGAAACAGAAACTACAGTCATTACAGTGATTCGTCATAGGTGCCTGTCTAATAAGTGATACCACACAGAGGCAGGTTTGGTTAGGTCAGAGAAACATATTAAAAGAATTATTTCACATCTACAGCAGTGGGGTCTTTGGGACCCTATACATTAAACAATCAATCAGGACAGAGCATACAAAGGTTAATGGCGGTCAGACTATATAGCTTGTTCACAAATCACAGCCCAAATTTTGTTCTGACTCCCACAAATCTCATGGGTGTAGTGTATTGTTTCCTTACAGCAAAGCTGTGTGAGGGGAAAACCCGCCCACTAACTTCATACTCTTTTGTCTGTAGGAGATTTTCTCTGATATGATGGTTGTTTTTCACTAAAGATGATGTTCTTTTTGTGGCTCAACAACCTAGTAAGCATTCCTGTCTCTGAGGCTCTCTTAGTGTGTTTTGGTGTAACTACGGATACCTTCTTCCTCTTTGACCAGTCTATGGAACAGTTTTTCTAAGACATCACTAAACTGACTAAATCCACAAACTGGGTTGTCATGGTAATGAAACAGTGAATCCGTTCTTGGGTATGAAGTTTACAGTCTAGGTTGGGCTATAAGTCAGTATATATAACTAATATGTGTGCAAGACTTTAAAGCTATATTGTGTTTTTGCTGAGTGGATTTGAGTTCCCTGAGATCTGAGGAGAACTCACATAAGCACTCCTTGTTCACCCTCTGACCTCTCTGTAGCTCCATAAAAAACTTTACAGAGATCACACACACCAGCTCATGCTCATGTGTGCACACACATAAACACAAACAGAGATGCACAAACAATAATGACATCAAAACAGAAGTTGCTTTGGCATGATGGACAGTTTGTTCAAATAAATGAACGCCCTTCTAATGGCATCCAGTAACTAACTTGAAACTTCCTCTGGTTCCTCTGGAAAGTAATTTTATCATTTTGTGGTTTCCTTTGCCCATAGCCATAGAGAGCACTTCTGGTAGATTCATAGATGATAATTCATAGATGCATGCAAAAATTGTGCTATGACCATGTTATTTTTGCTTTTTTGTTCAAAGAAAAACTACATAAAAATTTCAGGATCAATTATGTATTTCAACACTTTGTATTTCATTTTTGTAAGTGTGGACAATTTACAATATCTTTCTTTAAATGACTTTTGTCCACAACAGAAACCAAATAAAGTTTATTTTAAAGAACTTTAGATGGTGTAAAAAGAGAAAGAGTTTGGGTCTGAAAGAGGAAAGAGTTGATTTTAGATTCAGTGGGGGTTGCAGGAGTTTAGTGGTGTCTGGGTAAAACTGATGGGGGTTGCAGCTGTACTCCGCCTCTGTCCTCTGGGACGATGATGTCATATACTGGAGCAGAGATGCAGAGATTACAAAGGCTTAGACTAGCTGTTAGCAAAGTCCCTTCAATGTAAGTCAGTTTATCTGGAGGCCATCTTGGCAACACCACCGATAAGCGTACTGTACAAGTACAGTTCCTATTAAATAAAACCATCCCCCGAACTGTTTGTTTAGATTACATTTTAAACATATTTCAAATCACCAATAAAATCTGACAATAGTGACAGGAACTGGCAGGAACAGGATGGATAAACCACAGATCACTTTAATATAATTTTTTTCTCATAGACAGCAATGATAGAGAACAAAGTGAGTCTTTTGAGATTTCTCTTTGTTTGCTATACAGTTTTATGTAAACAATTGTCTCATTTGTGTCTATTTTTACACTCAAATGAAGCATAGCTGAGCACTCAACTAAGTTGCCCAAGCTATGAAAGAGCAAGGTCTGGGTAAAAACTTTTACCTCTGGGAATTTATGTTTTGTATACATAGGTTGTCTTAGTCGAATGCCAGGGCTTACAGTCACCTATTCTGGGCTGCATTTCTCAAAAACATTGTAAGCCTAAATATATTGTTTCACCAATTAGCAACAACGGTCCCTACGATCAACTTAGGCTCACAGTGCTTTTGAGAAACGCAGCCCTGATTTCTCCCATTCATTCTTCTACAAGCTGTCCATCTCATCCTCCTTATACGGTCTGTCCTCTTACTCACATCACTATTGCAGTCAGTCTGTTAGTTTCCTACAGATCTGTTCATAATTATATAAACAAAACCACTACGTTATTTCTCCTTGAACAATTCCCAGCTAGTTTTATTTGAGAATTTTCCTAAACACCTCTCTGCTGTCAGAAGTATGGCTGTGTATGGCTGTGTTCTGGAATACAGTCGTGCAGCTATGCACAAAATCACTGGCTTTGAGTCATTCATTGACTCATAGCAAATGTAGCCAGATGTTCTCACATATCCAGAACTTTGCTAGAGGAGTCAGATCTCCTTGGGTTCACTGCTTTTACCTCACTGACTCAGCTATAACTTTTCTAATTCCACAAAAATACTTCAACAGATTTGTTTCACCACCCACTACTGCCAGTGGTTTAAGAAACTGAACATTCTGTGTAATCATCTGTTCTCATGAGAAACATTAGGCACAGTTAAGCTTATTCATAAAGAACTTGTACTTCATTGATTACAAGCTGAATTGCATTAAGAAACCACTAAAGCAATATGTTGACAGAGTCATCCAAATCATCTCAAAACACTGTGAACTAACAGACAAATAAGCTGGTTAAAGCTTAAACAAAATGTCGTTAAAAACTTTGTAGACAGAACTGCTTATAAACCCCTCAGGAGAAAGATATCTCGCATATCAGCTCATAAGCATAGATTACACCCATCCTGGGGGAGGGTAGAAAGGCTCGGGGCGGAGTGAAGGGAGAGTGCTCGGAACACATGTACGAATAAAGCAAACATCTGGCCTAGTGACAGAATTTCTGAATCATGTGTTAGTGGCCTGATCTGACTCATATCATCATATGAAGGATTAAACTTCATATGTGATTGTGTTCAAACACAGAAAGTACAGAACAGTCTAATGATGTTTAAATGGTAGATCTCTCAACACAGTAACTTCCATTCATAGAGAGAGGAGTACAGTTTCAAAATGAGATGGTGATGACATCAGTCCTGCTGTTTCATGAATGACCTGCAAATACCCCTAGAGATAAGAAACACAGACTGTCTAGGTTCACCTAACTGTAACAGAAAAAGACATTCTTGTTTTATTAAACACATTTAATATGAAAGTGACTGTGGTATCATTTGAAACCAAAACAGAACTAATGTGTCTTTCATTTCATTGCACTTACTTATTCATAACTACCTTAAAATCTTTACGCTCACACATATGGAGCTTCAGGGTTTCTGTGTGGCTGGTTGACGCTCTCTTACGTTTGTGTATGGATGGGTCCTCCTCCCGGGCGGAATGTGGAGGTCAAATAAAAGCGCTCCCCATGTCTAAGCGCTCCGCAGAGGTGCGCAAGACAGCAGAAGGGACAGGACGCACAGACAGAAAACAACGCATCGAGGGAACGTGGAGACTTGAAGCAGCTGTGGTAACCCCGACATCCACAGCAAGCAAAGTAGTGCGTTTCCTCAAGCTTTTCCCTAAAAAGAAGGTTTAACTATTAGTGGGCAACTTTTGTTTCATCTCTCCTGTGAAAATGACGGGTGGCCCTTTGGGCACGGCGTTGGCAGTGACTTTGCTCGCCTGTGCTGTGCAATGTATGCCGAAAGCGACCGGTAAACATAGAAGACAAGCGCATGAACATTCAATGTCATCCGTGTCCCACGGTAGGTTGATCTGCAATCCGTTTCTCTCCTTTTGTTTTTTTCATTGACAAAGCTGGTAAAGTCGCATCTTTAGGGTTTTACGCACGCAAATAAACGAAATCATATAAATCAATAAAACGAAATTTTATTGCTTTAAAACCTTCTTTGTTTAAAAAACAATATGTTTCGTTAATGCACACGGGTATGGGTCCTGGTTATTTTGTAAGATCGTTCGTTTTTAAGAATGCTGAAATGTTTAGGACTCAGAGGGGTGCTTTTGTGTCTGTGCAGACGGCTGCATTGAGAATGGTCGCTCTTATGGAGTTGGAGAGCAGTGGGAGCGCAGCTATCTGGGCAGCACGCTGCTCTGCACTTGTCACGGAGTCTCTGGCATTAAGTGTAAATCAAAGCCAGAAGGTGAGCTTCTTTTTAGTTTATTTCTGATGTTTTCTTTGTTGATTGCGTACATTTTGCATATAAATGGCACATACTGAGTACTGAGTACACGTTGAGGACATTATATATAGCATCTTTTAAGTTGAATGTCAATACTAAGTAGTATGATGAACAATGTATGTTTCCCAGCTGAGGAGACCTGCTATGATAAAGTTAACACTCGCTCCTATCGGGTTGGAGAGACTTATGAGAGACCCAAAGATGGAATGATCTGGGACTGCACATGCATTGGCTCCGGTCGAGGGAAAATCAGTTGCACCATTGCAAGTGGGTAGATTGAAAGTTTTCTTCACTGTACTGTATGATCGTTTGGGGAGTTCTGCTGCTGTTAACCTACTTGGCCTCTGTTGTAGACCGCTGTCATGAGGGAGGCCAGTCCTACAAGATTGGAGACACCTGGAGGAGGCCCCATGATACTGGAGAGTATATGCTCGAATGTGTCTGTTTGGGTAATGGGAAAGGAGAATGGACCTGCAAACCTGTTGGTGAGTTTGGGCATTAAGTTATTTATGGTGGTCTGAGACGTGAGGAACATCATATTAGAGCTGACACTGTCAATGGTCTTTTAATACAGATGGTAAATCTATTTTCCCCCTTTTGCTCAATAGCGGAGCGCTGTTATGACAATACAGCTGGAACGTCCTACATGGTAGGTGAGACGTGGGAAAAGCCCTACCAGGGCTGGATGATTGTAGACTGTACCTGCCTAGGAGAAGGAAGTGGACGTATCACATGCACATCTAGAAGTAAGCAAAACAACAGCACCTTCTTTAGAATAAGAGAAGTCCCAAACTATTTTATCTCCATTTCCAATCCTACATCTGCAATTAAACCTTCTAGCATCAGTGCTAGGACATTGTGAAGTGGGAGGAGAGGGAAAAACTTAAACTGAATTAAAAAAAAACTGTGTACAGACCGCTGTAATGACCAGGACACACGTACGTCTTACCGCATTGGGGACACGTGGAGCAAGACAGATTCTCGCGGGCACGTGCTACAGTGTTTGTGTACTGGAAACGGCCGTGGAGAGTGGAAGTGTGAGAGACATGCCTCACTACACACCACCAGCCTGGGTAAGACCCTCCATGATGCTGTTCTTAAAGGGATAGTACACCAAAAAAGAATTTTCCAGTAATAGTCTACTCATATTGAGTCACACTTATATTGTTGTCTGCGGAACACCAAAAAAGATGAGTTTTGAAGAAGGTTTGACATCTGGTCACAATCACGACCAGTGATGTTTGAGCTATTTTGACAGCTGCACTGTAAAGAAAAATATCGTAAATAACGGCTTAGATTTTGGTGTGTTAATCTGTAAGACTATCACAATACAGCACTAGTCACTGTTGTTGTATGACAAAGAGCTGTTATAAGATTTCCCAAAATTCTCTTTTGTGTTCTATGGAAAAAATGACAGCATACAAATTAAGAATACCATGTGAGGGAATAAATTATGATTCTGTTTTATTTTGTTGGTGAACTGTATACTGTAATTAACAAACACAAATCATGAGACCAACTATGTATTTTCATGTGGGTTTTTTTTGCACTAGGTACGGGGTCTCGTGTGGTTACCAACGTCCAGCCTGTGGTGTTGCAGCCTCTGCCACTGCCTGAATACCCTGCAGAGGGAACCTGCCTGACAGATGCAGGCATTTCCCACAGACTGGGCATGCGCTGGATCAAGACTCAAGGCAGCAAACAGATGCTGTGTACCTGCTTGGGGAACGGTGTCAGCTGCGAAGAGTGGGGTTAGAATCTTTATTGACATTGGTTAATTGTGTTTATTATAGATTGAATGCTTTGCACTCATCTCAGTTGTTTCTCATTCTGCAATGTGTGTGTGAGTAGATAGCAAGGCTCAGGTGTATGGTGGTACTTCAGATGGCCAGCCTTGTGTGTTCCCCTTTGCGTTCATGGGGAAAACATTCTACTCGTGCACGTCTGAGGGCCGCAGTGATGGACGGCTCTGGTGCAGCACCTCATCTGACTTTGAGAAAGATTACAAGTTCTCTTTCTGTACAGAGAAAAATGGTGAGATTACATTTACATGGAAAAAAATAAATATTGTGGGTACTGTAGTTGTGTAGTTATGGTACTGACATTGTTCAAGCGTCGTGGTTTATCTGTTTGTTAATTGACCTACATTGATAGAATTCTGCACACAAAGTCTGCCTGAAAGCACCATCATAATATTGGCATACTGAATTCTGATTGGTGTTTCTTCTCGCTTACAATTGCAAATTGAAATGTCTTTGGTCTAACTTTCATTACATATAGTCAGTTGCCTTTGAGCTGTATGTTAGACTGTGTGTATAGGTTAGAAGTGCTGTGTATAGTGATTAAAGTTTAATGCTGATAATTCCTGCTATTCCCAAAAGAAACAAACAGTCAACTATCACATTGTGCCATTGAGCAAAGAGTTTAACCTGGGGTACATCTCCTTGAAAATTGCTGGTTTCTTACTGATGAGTAAATTTTTATCTTCATTTTTAGACTTGGTCACAACCAGAGGAGGAAACTCCAATGGTGCCTTGTGTCAGTTCCCTTTCCTCTACAACGGTCGTAATTACACTGACTGCACTGCTGATGGCAGAAGAGATGGAATGAAGTGGTGCGGCACCACTTATAACTATGACAGAGAGCAGCAGTTTGGGTTCTGTCCCATGGCAGGTAAGTGCCGGCTTTACACTAGCAATAAATGTTGGAGTCAGAGATAGAAGCGGATTAGGACATGACTGCAGCTTGGCAGACAGGAAAATGGGTGAAATATATTGTTATTAAAGCACTTAAGCCCCGTAACTTAGGCTGGATAATAAAAAATTACCTTAAAGGAATGGTTCACCCACAAATAAGATACTCACTATTATCTCATTCTAAACCTGTGTTGTTTCCAAAAAAAAATTGTTTTTGACGAATTTTTGACAAATCTTTAGTATATTTAAGTATATTTGATTGTGACCCGGATTTATTTAGGAGTTTATGAAATTATGATTGTATAGCAAGAATTTGTTTTTTTAAAATAAATTTTTATTTAAATGTTACACTAAATCATTTGGGCGAACTGTTCCATTTAACCTGCCCATAAACCTTCAACAGGAAAACCTTGCCCCTTTCTTTAGGTATGTTAGAGAAAGATTTAGTAGAAAAATGTTGCTACATATAACAGCCTTTTAATTTTAATCTGTAACTTTTAATCTTTTAATAATCTCACAGGTTTTTAATTACCTTGAAGTCTGTGTGGGAGGAGATCTGGTAACAGTTAAGATGAGGATGTTAAATGTGAAACAAAAGGTCACTCAGCACCTTATCAGCCATATTTACATAAACACCTCATTCTGGCTGAGCTTTGATGGGTGTTCCTGACACTAGGGTGCCAGTTAGAGTCCAGATGAACCCTGGGGTTTATTGATAGTGGTGAGAATCAGTAATAGGACATACAAGCACACTTGGATGCTTTTTGAGTTGCTATGTAGTGTTTGTTTTGTAGGGGGTATGGATTCTGCCTTGCCACAGAATCCATTGTCATACATGAACTGATAATCTTCTTTATATTAAAGTAAAATCTATGTATTTTTATTAGTTAAAATAAAGTGTGACTTTTGATTGTCTAAGGGAAAGAAATTTTTTTAAATTTACACCACTTTGGAAGCAGTAGCTATTGTTAAAGCACAAATTCCCATCTGTCTCTGATAGCTGTCTGAGAGTGGCTGGAGTCTAGCTGGCAGTGGAGTATATATATCTGAGTGGCTGCCAGGGCAGCTGTGCTCAGAGCAACCTCCTCCTTCTACACTCTTCACCTTGGAGCTATTTCCACAATATCATCCCCTTTTTATTACCCAAATATGCTAAACCGTTTCATCACAGTTAAAATTATAAGGGCATTTGTGAGGAAACTTCCTTGAGCTTTAAAAAAAAACACTTAATTAAACTCCATTGATCTTTTACCCCACCCTAATTCAGTCTTAACCTTAAGAGCTCAAATGTAACTTTGATTTAACATAAAAGCTATAACAACTATCACTCCATTAAGATATCATTAACATTCCTGGGGTATTTGCAATACAAAACCCTTATTCTTGTACTTAGAGTAATTTAGGGTTCCTCAAAAACACAATATATACTCCTGTTGGCTAAACAGTGTTAAAGTTTAAACTGTTTGAATAAAGTAATTGTTCTACAAAAACACAATTCAAAACACTTTGTAGCATGGGCATTATTGGTCACACATATACATACAGCTGCAGCTTAGTAGAAGTATCATTTGCTCCAGATGTCTGGTTTGATATAACTGATGTTCTGTTGATCTATATCTATCTATGTTAGCCCATGAGGAGGTGTGCACCACTGGTGAAGGTGTGATGTATCGTGTGGGCGATCAGTGGGACAGACGCCATGATGTTCTGGGTCACATGATGCGCTGTACATGTGTTGGTAACGGGCGTGGAGAATGGAGCTGCATCGCTTACTCGCAGCTCAAAGGTGAGAGATCACAGCTGTCTGTGTCTGAAGCACAAGAACCAATAAACTTTCCTTTTGTTATAATGTCTCCTTTCCAAAGTTTGAAAGTGAAGTCACATGACTAGCAAAGGAATCCGTTGTGTATGTGTTATGTATGTCTACGTGTCTCTTTATCCTCCAGACCAGTGCATTGTGGATAATTTGACCTACGAAGTAAATCAGACTTTTAGTAAACAGCATGACGAGGGCTACATGATGAACTGCACCTGTTTCGGTCAAGGCCGTGGGCGCTGGAAATGTGATGCTATCGGTAAGCTGACATTTATCTTCACTGCTTCTGCAGTTTAATCAGTTAGAGGATAGTGTGCCTTTGGTTTTATGAGGTCATTGCAAAACTGGGAAATTTGATTAACTGAACTTAAAACAATTAGACTGTCTTTACCTTTAAATTTGGGCCTTAGGTTTAACAATTTTGTCCTTGTTAGTTACAAATGACTGGGCTAATAATTTGGATAATGACCATGTTACTCTAATTTCCATTGGTAGATCAGTGTCAAGAGCCAGAGACTAGAGTGTTCTATCAGATTGGAGACTCTTGGGAAAAAGTTATTCAAGGAATTCAATATAAATGTTACTGCTATGGAAATGGCATTGGAGAATTAAGCTGCGAACCTCAGCAGTCTTTCCCTGGTGAGTAAACAGCATCTTTTTGGGAGATATTTTATGGGGCATATGTTCCCTCAGTCGTACACACACACACACACACACACACACACACACACACACACAGCATGTTGGTCACACTGTGTACGGCTATAAGTCTTGTGGGCATGGGTGGGGAGAGGTTTAGAAGTCAAAAGCTTCCAGATGTTTACTGAGATCAAGAGTGCTGTTTCCCTTTTCTCCCAGGTGTTGTGTTGAAGTAACAATCAGTGTTTGCACTTCCTTGTTATCTTTACTTTTACAACTTTCAACAAATGCTGGTCTGCTGGCAGTGTTGGATGTTGGCTTTAGGATGCCCTCATCCACACCTTGATTTGGGTGGGTCCACGTTTGCGACTATTCTTTGAAGTTTTCTGGACACACACCCAATCAACACAACTGTCTCGATCACCCCCAAAGCCCTTTTGGTGTTATTTGTTTGTCTTTGAGATTGCTTCATCCTGTGTCGGGATTTTGTTTAATTTTCAACCAAACCTGTCTACAGCATCTGTAGAGTCGTTTGATGCTTGTGGGATCTCCATTGTTAAGGCTATTAGCTTACTTAAGTCTCCAGATTTCTGTAGAGGCAAGTTTTATGAAATGACAACTACATTTTTTGTTTTAATTTAATCCCCTTTAGCAGAAAAGGGATTTGTGTTTTCACATGCAATTTTATACACAAGCAAAAAACTCCCCTCTTTCTGAGCCCAGAAGTGTGCATTAATAATGTTTTGTCTCTGTTTCTGAGCGCTTGTTGAAGTCAGAAGTGGTTCCTTTTGCTCAGTGTGAGTGTAGGCAACCCCAAAGCAACAACCCTGGGTAATGGCATCCAGCTGTGAAAAGGCTGGGAATGGTGGGGGGTTAGACTGGCCCAGGCCAGTAAAATGTAAGTGGTGCATATAGACTACCCAGTGGGCTGTCATGGCAATAATTGGGAGAAATGGAAACCAGATTGTAATGAAACCTGGGATTTGATGATATTTCTGTATAAGACTGTATGAGAAACCTAAAAGGAAATCATTTAAAATGCAGTGTTGTGAAATTGGTTGTGTACATAATATAAAAGATTTACCACTTTAGAAATGTAACATGCTGTTAAGGTTTTCAGTATTGTTGTGATGGCTGGAGAGGTTTGTTTCCTGGATTTGTTTTTCTGGTTTGGAAGAGTGAGACAGTGGTAGTCCAATGTGCCAGTCTTTGTGCTAAAAGCATGGTAAGAATCTCACAGAGTCATGCTAAGTTTCCCATTTCTGTTTCCCAAAAGAAACAGACCACTCTCGCATGCTACAAACATTTTTACGTTTTTTGGAACACCTCTGACATGCTTAAAATATCATCTGGGCCCAGAAAACATCTCAGTTTGTCTGTCATTGTTTTACTTGCACAAATGCACAAATACTTGTTTCTTGTTTTGACAAGCTGTTTAGGGTCAGGCATGTCTGAAATGTATTAAAAGACATTATGAGACTGGATAACTGGATAATCTGGATAACTTGCTATTAAGTGCCTCAAAAAAATCTGTCCCGATAAACTTAATTGACAAATCAAGTGATAATTTCATCTTCAAAAGAACGAAACCTTGTAAACACCACATGTCCACACAGAGTCATAAAAACCTCTTTGCTTAGTTACGTTGAAGTTACGATGAAGTCTGCCAATCAGATTGTAGCTTTTCAGATTGTGAAAGTACTTTTCAGTTTTGTGTGACACATGCAACGGACAGTCAATAAACAGACTATGGATGTGCCACCTAAGACTGTATTTTAGACTTTTATATTAGAGTCCTAAAGACAGATTCCATTCTTCTGGGAACCTGGTCTGTACCCTGTATCATTATAGTGACAGAGATACTCTTGTCTGTCTGTATCAGGTGGTCATCGTCCAGTTCAGGTGCTTATAACAGAATCAGGCAATCAGCCCAATTCCCACCCCATCCAATGGAATGCCCCGCCCTCTGCACACATCACACAGTACATACTCAAATGGAGACAGGTGAGCCTCTTCTGTACTGCTCTTCATATTAGTACACTTTTGCCTTTTGAGTGCAAATGACTTTTGATTACATTGAGAAGGGTTATTTATCTAATATGCCGCTTTTCCAAAAACTGTAGTATATAATTGTGAAAGATAGTCAGTTGAACTGCAGCTTACTCATTTCTGAACAGAAAAACACTCATAGCCAGTGGATGGAGGTCAGTATTCCAGGCCATCTGAACTCCTACACCATTGCTGGACTGAAGCCAGGAATAACCTATGAAGGTCAACTTATCAGCATTCTGCGTTTTGGGCGTAGAGAAGTCACTCGTTTTGACTTCACCACCACCTACGGCTCCTGTAGGTTATCTACCAGCATAAACGGCTGTTTGGAAGAAAGCTTAATTTTGTCATATCCATAATAGTTTTGCCAATTTTCACCTTGCCATCTCTGTCCTAGTGTCAACTTCTGAGGGAGAGACCACCCAGCCCCCTCCAGTGGTGGATACCTCTGAGTCTGTGACCGAGATCACCTCCAGCAGTTTTGTCATCTCTTGGGTATCTGCGTCTGACACGGTGTCTGGATTCAGGGTGGAATATGAGCTGAGTGAGGAAGGCGGTCAGACTGGACAGCCCATTGTTTTGGGTCAGTATATGAATTTGAAGTGTGCTGTCATTTGTTTAGTCACTAGTTAGACTAGTAAGATTTTACAATGGCCTTTTTTTTTTATTTCAGTATGTTTAATTGTGTAGTGTAATGTTTGCTAACTTGTTTATCTGTTTCCAGACCTGCCTCATACGGCTACATCAGTGAACATCAGTGAACTTCTCCCTGGCAGGAAGTACACAGTTAATGTGTATGAAGTGACTAACCAAGGGGAACCTAATCTTATCCTTTCCACATCCCAGATTACAGGTGAGCCTCTCTATCTCTCACTCCATTTATTGCTTTTTTTACCCTTCTTTCTTACTTTCTCCTTCTCTTTTAGTTATTCTTCAGAAGCCAACAACTTTAAAGTAGTTTCTTTACAAGCCTGAAAGAATCATGGATTTTAAAAGCATATATCATTTTTTAGTTTCTAGTTAGCTGCTAACAAATACTTGCAGTATTTAAGTGTTTCATATTGTTGATATTTGTTTGTGTTTTTTTCATAGCTCCTGATGCTCCTTCTGACCATGAGGTGGAAAATGTGGAGGAGACTGCCATTGTTATCAGCTGGTCCAAACCTCTGGCACCCATCACAGGTAAAAATCAGCTACTGTTACCTTTAAACAAACCACAAATTAAAAATAGATGATGACAAGTATAGATCTTGTTTTTTAGGCTACCGTGTGGTTTATACGCCATCAGAAGAGGGTAGTTCTGGCAGCACAGAGTTGAACCTTCCTAACACTGCCAATTCAGTGACACTAAGTGACCTTCGCCCTGGGCTGCTCTATAACATCAGTATCTACTCTGTAGAAGAGAATTTGGAAAGTGAGCCTGTTTTTGTTCAGGTCACCACTGCTGGAGAACCACTGTCAGGTACTATATGTGCGAATCTCAAAAAAATCTCACAAAACTGGTCCAGGTCACCTTTTACCTCAAAATCAAAAGATGGGAAAATACATTGTGCATAAAAAGGAAGGCTTGCTTATGGGATAATCAAGTTTATTGCATTGTGACATTATTTTACCAAAGCATCTCCCCAATTTCTACTTACTGCAATGTGTCCATGTGAATTTATTTTTCTGTTATTCTCAGTTATAATTCCTGTAATACAGTCATTTTTAGAATGGTATCACAATGCAAAAATTTGTCCTTTA
The DNA here is from genome assembly GCA_036877525.1 of Chromobotia macracanthus. Lineage (NCBI taxonomy): Eukaryota > Metazoa > Chordata > Actinopteri > Cypriniformes > Botiidae > Chromobotia > Chromobotia macracanthus. The sequence continues at coordinate 787,918 of JAZGTH010000035.1, read as the reverse complement.
ATTTAGGCTAAATGTGATTTCTTTAGATTTTGGGGTGCAAAATGATCCAAATGTGTTTTTGACAGATTTTGTGTGACTCATTCACATGCTGTGACCATGTCAGGACATGCCTGACAATAATAAAGTCTGAATCGGCATCTCTGTGCCGCAATCTATACATCACGCAATGTCATCAAACCATAAATGTCTTTTATTGTTTGCTTTAGAGTTGATTTAGGTGTTTGGTCTGGTAGCAAACTGATAAAATCACCATTGAGTTGAGTCAGTTAGCAGAAATTCAAATGCCCAAGTGTGCTTACAGGGTAAAATGTCTAGATTCTGATTTTATGGGGGCTGGCTAAGACAGTGCTTCAGATGTCTGACTGTTTCATACTAATCTAGCAAATCTGCACACATTGCAACTTAACTGATGTCTGTACCCACATAAGAAGATGTTTATCTGGTTTTCACTCACAGACTTTTATACTATGTTCAAATTTATTTGTGGTGTCATATCATTGGTTCAAAAGCAACAAAAATGTTCAAAAGTTCAAAAACTTCAGCCTCTAGTATGATCAGCTACTCATGTAATAAAGTTTCTGATGTCTTTTGAAACATTACAGCTGGTCTAAAACAAAGTCTGTCTGAGAGCATGTTATTCTATGCCCTGTCTGGGGAGCTGGTCTACTGGTAGGGTGTCTAAATTCCTTTGCTCAAATGAGCAAGCCTTACACTGTGATAAAACACATGGATTGTTATGTCTGAAGAAGCCCTTCAAAGAAATCAGGTTGTGTGACTCAGAAGATAGATAAGTTTCCTTCACTTCATATTTCTTGGAAGCATTGATACCAGTAGAATGTTCACTTTTCATTTTTAAGTTTTAGTGATATGCTGTTTTTCACCCACAGAGGAAGTGCCCTCTCCAACTGATCTGCAGTTTTTTGAAGTGTCTGATTCCAAGATCACCATCACTTGGACCAGTCCATCCACAGAAGTCTCTGGGTACCGTGTATCTGTGGCTGAGGTGGGTCCAGATGGACTGAGCGAGAGAGAGCGGGTTCTGCCAATAACACACAATGCTTACACAGAGGTCACACACCTCCAACCTGGAACGCTTTACCGTTTCTTCATCTTTGCTGTCAGATCAAGAGAGGAGAGTGAACCATTGGTTGGGGAGCAAGCTACAAGTGAGTGGAAAAAAGACGATTTGCACACTACTACTGGTTTATTCAACAGTATTTCGTAAACAGTCTTGTTTTTTTTTTAAACTTCCAGAAAATGTTTTCAGGATTCAGTGAAGCAAAATATTTAGAATAAATTTCTGTAAGAAAATATATATACATTAAATAAACTAAATTATTTTTTAGTTTATTTAAACAAAATAAAAATTCTAAGTTTAAAATTATTTAAGTTTTAAACTTACAATTGTTGCCTAATCATGGCTAGTCAAAGCAGTTTGTTAAATGTGGAGTATGATATATCTTGGCTCTTTATTCCTGTTATTTTTGGCACACTAACCCTGTACATCTTTCTCCTCACAGAGCCTGATTCACCCACTTACATCCACTTCTCTAACATCACTGGAGGCAGTGCTGTGATCCTCTGGTCTCCTCCTAGAGCACAAATCACAGGTTACAGACTCTTCCTTACTTCTGAGGGCTCAAACCCCAAACAGCTGCGTATTCCTGGCCGCCTGTCACAGTACACCATCCTCAAACTGCAGCCGAATACTGAATACACTGCCACCCTGCATGCAGAAAAAAACAATGTGCTTAGCAAGGGGTCATCTGCTACCTTCACCACAAGTGAGTTCAAACTGCTGTGAATCATCACTGAAGCTTAAACTAGAAATGAATCCTTCAATTTAAGCATGAATTTGATTATGAGTAGGTCAGAAACATAATACACCTTTACAATGTCTTTTAATGAGAAGCAACACAATAAGATTTTAAGTTATTTGTCTGTCCACAATAAATACAATTAAAACACATTTGACATTTAGTATCTGGTTATGTGAAGCAGGGTTTTGCACTAGTAAAATTTCTGTGTGGGAAGGGTAAAATAATACAATGCAAAACAGAAACCAAGTGTCCAGAAAAAGGCCTGTCACTGTTTGCCAGTGTTAGAAGTACCGTACAATTTGTAGTTTTAAATGACACTTTTCCTGAATGCAGCTTATAGTAAAGACAATTGAGTACTAAAATAATGACCCTGTATTTTTTGTCTTTCAGTTCAGCCTATGGGAAATGCACCTGTGTTCAGCACGGATGTCACAGACACTGCCATCATCATCACCTGGACTCCTGCACCTAGAATTGGATACAAGGTACTGTTCAAACACACCAGAGGCATTAAACCACAGTTATAGGCCATCAGTTTTAGGGTGGTGTGAAAGTGAAAATGCGCTTGATATTTTCACACTGAAACATGTTTTCTTTTCTTGATCACTCTATACATGCTATCAAAGTCCCTTTAGGGCAAGTCAGCTTCGTTTGGTGGCCATATTGGGGTCTCCACCCAGCAGTTATTTCCAGTCATGAATATACAGTTCCTAACTACTTAAATAAATAAAGAACAAAATCTCTAAAATTGTTGGTCTAGATTATGTGCCAACAACACATTTCAAACCAGAATAATCTCTGACATGAATTGAAATGTGTATTATTTAGCTAAAATCACACAATAAACTACTTTTAAAGCTTGTCTAACTAATACACGTCTGTTCTGAAGTTAAAAAAAAATTGGCTAATTTAACTCGGCAGGACTATTCTTAAATATTGGAATGCCTTTATTACAAAAGGAAACCAGCTTTATTAATATTGTGGCTCTATTAATATCGTGGCTAATAACTGGCTCTATTTTTTTCTGCTCTGCAGTTGTCTGTAATGCCCAGCCAAGGTGGAGAAGCCCCCAGAGATGTGACCTCAGAGTCTGGTAGTGTCTACATCTCAGGTCTGACCCCTGGAGTGGAGTACACCTACAGTGTGCAGCCGATCATCAACGGTCATCAGCACGGCAACCCCATCACTCGACATGTGGTCACTCGTAAGTGGAAAACATGAATCTGTTTGTTTTGTGTGCGGAATTAAACACTGAATGAATATTTGAGAATATGAGAGAGATATTTCAGCTGTCTTATGTATATCTACAGCTCTTTCTCCACCAACTGATCTCAACCTGGAGTCTAACCCAAACACTGGAGAGCTGATCGTTCAATGGAGTGATGCCAAAACTCCAGGTTGGCACCATGCAACAAACACTTGAATGTTCCAGAAATGTGCTTATTGCTAAAGTGATAACACATTTGCAGTCATTTTTTAATAAATTGATGTATTAAGTATGACAGTGTACTGCCAAATTATAGACATACAGACATACAGTACAATCATGGGGAAGCGTAGAAAATGAGTTCTCAGGAAAACATTACAATAGCGCAAGTCAAATCTGCAATAAAGTCTCACAAAAATGGTAATATGGTAGCTCAAACTGCATTATAAAACAATTTCTCAGGCATGCGAGGATTCTAGATTAAAAAACACAAATGATACGATTCGCTTTTTAAATTAGTAGGCAGGACTTTTCCTGCAGCCTCCATATTATGATTTCTTCCGGTCACATACTAAATATGGAAGTGCTTAGTCTTATTGTATAACACTTAATTTGATCCCTCAGACATCACTGGCTACAGAGTGACTTGCACCCCCACCAGAGGGCAGCAAGGGAACTCACTGGAGGAGTTTGTGAATGCAGGACAGAACTCCTGCACTTTAGAGAACCTGAGTCCAGGGGTGGAGTACAATGTCAGTGTGTTCACTGTGAAGGATGACATGGAGAGTGTTCCTGTCTCCGCCACCGTCACTGCAGGTAGGTGTAAAAGTTCCTCTTCCACTACAGGAGTCTGGCCCTAGATTCCCATTTACAGGAAGTAAGTCAGTATTAGTAGGTCCATTGTCTCAGTATTTGCAGTTTAGGGCTGGTATTTGTTACATGATCACATATATGAGAGCCTTTGTTGTATTAGTAAATCTTTCTTGGTACAAACTGACTTTGCTGTGCGTGCTCTTTGAGGTCAATCATTTTGTGTCAGTACTTGTGCTTAAACTGCATAAACTCTGAAAGCATGTGTATTGTAATTACTGATGTATTGTAATCTGTGTGGGCAGGGCAAAATAATACAATACAAATCAGAAACCAAGCATTCAGCAAAATGCCCTTTGCCATTTGCCAGTGTTAGAAGTACCATATATTTTATAGTTCTAAAATACACTTGTCCTGAATGCAGCTTATAAAAAAGACAACTGAGTACTAAAATAATGACCCTGTGTTTTTTGTCTTTCAGTTCAGCCTATGGGAAATGCACCTGTGTTCAGCACGGATGTCACAGACACTGCCATCATCATCACCTGGACTCCTGCACCTAGAATTGGATACAAGGTACTGTTCAAACACACCAGAGGCATTAAACCACAGTTATAGGCCATCAGTTTTAGGGTGGTGTGTGACACATCTGAAAGTGCTCTTGAGATAGTTTACCACACATTTTCTCTTGATCACTCTATATATGTTATCAAAGTCCCTTTAGGGCAAGTCAGCTTCGTTTGGTGGCCATATTGGGGTCTCCACCCAGCAGTTATTTCCAGTGATGAACACACAGTTCCTAACTACTTAAATAAATAAAGAACAAAATCTCTAAAATTGTTGGTCTAGATTATGTGCCAACAAATTTCAAACCAGAAATAAAATCTGACATCAGTTTAAATGTCTTATTTAGCTAAAATCACACAATAAACTACTTTGAAAGCTTGCCTAACTAATACACGTCTGTTCTAAAGTTAAAAAAAATGGTTAATTTAACTCGGCAGGACTATTCTTAAAGTTAGACTATTCTTAAACATTGGAATGCCTTTATTACAAAAGGAAACCAGCTTTATTAATATAACACTGGCTCTATTTTTTTCTGCTCTGCAGTTGTCTGTAAGGCCCAGTCAAGGTGGAGAAGCCCCCAGAGATGTGACCTCAGAGTCTGGTAGTGTCTACATCTCAGGTCTGACCCCTGGAGTGGAGTACACCTACAGTGTGCAGCCGATCATCAACGGTCATCAGCACGGCAACCCCATCACTCGAAATGTGGTCACTCGTAAGTGGAAAACATGAATCTGTTTGTTTTATCTGCGGAATTAAACACTGAATGAATATTTGAGAATATGAGAGAGATATTTCAGCTGTCTTATGCATATCTACAGCTCTTTCTCCACCAACTGATCTTAACCTGGAGTCCAACCCAAACACTGGAGAGCTGATCGTTCAATGGAGTGATTCCAAAACTCCAGGTTGGCACCATGCAACAAACACTTGAATGTTCCAGAAATGTGCTTATTGCTAAAGTGATAACACATTTGCAGTCATTTTTTAATAAATTGATGTATTAAGTATTACAATGTACTGCCAAATTCGCTTAGGCAAGTCAGTTTGCTCGATGACCATCTTGGTAGTGTTCCTGGACAGCTATTTTCTATGATGTTTATAGGCATACAGTACAATCACGGGGAAGCGTAGAATATTAGTTCTCAGGAAAACATTACAATAGCGTAAATCAAATCTGCAATAAAGTCTGACAAAATGGTATTATGGTAGCTCAAATTGCATTATAAAAACATTTCTCAGGCATGTGCCTGTGAGTTAAAAACACAGGTGACATGATTCACTGTTTAAATTGGTAGGCATGACTTTTATCCTGCAGCCTCTGTTTTTAGCATTATGATTTCTTTCGGTCACATACTAAATACGGCAGTGCTTGGTCTTACTGTTTAACACTTAATTTGATCCCTCAGACATCACTGGCTACAGAGTGACTTGCACCCCCACCAGAGGGCAGCAAGGGAACTCGCTGGAGGAGTTTGTGAATGCAGGACAGAACTCATGCACTTTAGAGAACCTGAGTCCAGGGGTGGAGTACAATGTCAGTGTGTTCACTGTGAAGGATGACATGGAGAGTGTTCCTGTCTTCGCCACCGTCACTCCAGGTAGGTGTAAAAGTTCCTCTTCCACTACAGGAGTCTGGCCATAGATTTCCTATTACAGGAAATGAGTCAGTATTAGTAGATCCATCATCTCAGTAGTTGCAGTTTGGGGGTTGTATTTCTTACATGATCACATATATGAGAGCCTTTGATGTTTTTCACAGTGCTTATGAGTAGGTTAGAAGCAGAACACACACAATAACAATGTCTTATAATGAGAAGCAACACAATAAGTTTCCATTTTTAAGTCATTTGTTTGTCCACAATAAACCACAGCCAGTTAATATGTTTTTGGCATTTAGTATCTTGTTATACAAAGCAGGGTTTTGCACCAGTAAGATTTCATTGTGGGTGGGGCTAAATAGTATAATAAATAAAGACAACTGATTACTAAAATAATGACCCTGTTTTTTTGTCTTTCAGTTCAGCCGATGGGAAATGCACCTGTGTTCAGCACGGATGTCACAGACACTGCCATCATCATCACCTGGACTCCTGCACCTAGAATTGGATACAAGGTACTGTTCAAACACACCAGAGGCATTAAACCACAGTTATAGGCCATCAGTTTTAGGGTGGTGTGTGACATGTGAAAGTGCTCTTGAGATAGTTTATTTCTCAGTGTTTCACATTGAAACACATTTTTCTCTTGATGAACATACAGTATCTAACTACTTAAATAAGCAAAGAACAAAATGTCTTAAATTGTTGTTCTAGATTATGTGCTAATAACAAATTTCAAACCAGAAAAAAATCTGACATTAGTGTTTTTAAATGTGTGTTATTTAGCTAAGGTCACAAATTTTTCATGCTTGTCCAACTAATATACATATCCATTCTAAAGTCAAGGAAATGTGAATGGCTCTTTTAACTCTAAGGCGGGACTATTCTTAATGCTGCCATTTTGAACACTGAAAAGGGTTTATCAAAAAAGGCAACCGGCTCTATGAACGTAACACTGGCTCTATTTTATTCTGCTCTGCAGTTGTCTGTAAGGCCCAGCCAAGGTGGAGAAGCCCCCAGAGATGTGACCTCAGAGTCTGGTAGTGTCTACATCTCAGGTCTGACCCCTGGAGTGGAGTACACCTACAGTGTGCAGCCGATCATCAACGGTCATCAGCACGGCAACCCCATCACTCGACATGTGGTCACTCGTAAGTGGAAAACATGAATCTGTTTGTTTAGTGTGCGGAATTAAACACTGAATGAATATTTGAGAATATGAGAGAGATATTTCAGCTGCCTTATGTATATCTACAGCTCTTTCTCCACCAACTGATCTCAACCTGGAGTCTAACCCAAACACTGGAGAGCTGATCGTTCAATGGAGTGATGCCAAAACTCCAGGTTGGCACCATGCAACAAACACTTGAATGTTCCAGAAATGTGCTTATTGCTAAAGTGATAACACATTTGCAGTCATTTTTTAATAAATTGATGTATTAAGTATTACAATGTACTGCCAAATTTGCTTAGGCAAGTCAGTTTGCTCAATGACCATCTTGGTAGTGTTCCTGGACAGCTATTTTTTATGATGTTTATAGGCATACAGTACAATCACGGGGAAGCGTAGAATATTAGTTCTCAGGAAAACATTACAATAGCGTAAATCAAATCTGCAATAAAGTCTGACAAAATGGTATTATGGTAGCTCAGATTGCATTATAAAAACATTTCTCAGGCATGTGCCTGTGAGTTAAAAACACAGGTGACATGATTCACTGTTTAAATTGGTAGGCATGACTTTTATCCTGCAGCCTCTGTTTTTAGCATTATGATTTCTTTCGGTCACATACTAAATACGGCAGTGCTTGGTCTTACTGTTTAACACTTAATTTGATCCCTCAGACATCACTGGCTACAGAGTGACTTGCACCCCCACCAGAGGGCAGCAAGGGAACTCGCTGGAGGAGTTTGTGAATGCAGGACAGAACTCATGCACTTTAGAGAACCTGAGTCCAGGGGTGGAGTACAATGTCAGTGTGTTCACTGTGAAGGATGACATGGAGAGTGTTCCTGTCTCCGCCACCGTCACTCCAGGTAGGTGTAAAAGGTCCTCTTCCACTACAGGAGTCTGGCCTTAGATTTCCTATTACAGGAAATGAGTCAGTATTAGTAGGTCCATCATCTCAGTAGTTGCAGTTTGGGGGTTGTATTTCTTACATGATCACATATATGAGAGCCTTTGATGTTTTTCACAGTGCTTATGAGTAGGTTAGAAGCAGAACACAAACAATAACAATGTCTTATAATGAGAAGCAACACAATAAGTTTCCATTTTTAAGTCATTTGTTTGTCCACAATAAACCACAGCCAGTTAATATGTTTTTGGCAATTAGTACCTGGTTATACAAAGCAGGGTTTTGCACCAGTAAGATTTCATTGTGGGTGGGGCTAAATAGTATAATAAATAAAGACAACTGAGTACTAAAATGATGACCCTGTTTTTTGTCTTTCAGTTCAGCCGATGGGAAATGCACCTGTGTTCAGCACGGATGTCACAGACACTGCCATCATCATCACCTGGACTCCTGCACCTAGAATTGGATACAAGGTACTGTTCAAACACACCAGAGGCATTAAACCACAGTTATAGGCCATCTTTGGGTTTTAGGGTGGTGTGTGACATGTGAAAGTGCTCTTGAGATAGTTTACAATTTTGAACACTGAAAAGGGTTAATAACGCCAAAAACAGGCAATTACCCATGTGGGGTTTTTAAAAAAAGCAACCGGCTCTATGAACGTAACACTGGCTCTATTTTATTCTGCTCTGCAGTTGTCTGTAAGGCCCAGCCAAGGTGGGGAAGCCCCCAGAGATGTGACCTCAGAGTCTGGTAGTATGTACATCTCAGGTCTGACCCCTGGAGTGGAGTACACCTACAGTGTGCAGCCGATCATCAACGGTCATCAGCACGGCAACCCCATCACTCGACATGTGGTCACTCGTAAGTGGAAAACATGAATCTGTTTGTTTTGTGTGCGGAATTAAACACTGAATGAATATTTGAGAATATGAGAGAGATATTTCAGCTGTCTTATGTATATCTACAGCTCTTTCTCCACCAACTGATCTCAACCTGGAGTCTAACCCAAACACTGGAGAGCTGATCGTTCAATGGAGTGATGCCAAAACTCCAGGTTGGCACCATGCAACAAACACTTGATTGTTCCAGAAATGTGCTTATTGCTAAATTGAAAACACATTTGCAGCATCTTTTAATAAATTGATGTATTAAGTATGACAGTGTACTGCCAAATTTGCCTAGGCAAGTCAGTTTGCTCGATGACCATCTTGGTAGTGTTCATGAGCAGCTTTTTCCTATGCTGTTTATAGGCATACAGTACAATCAGCGTAGAAAATGAGTTCTCAGGAAAACGTTACAATAACGCAAGTCAAATCTGCAATAAAATCTGACAAAAATGGTATTATGGTATCTAAGAATTAAATTGTAAACATTTTCTCAGGAATGCGAGTATTCTAGAGTAAAAAACACAGATGACATCTATCAAAACGGCGATTCGCTCCTTTAATTGAGATGTGGGCCTTTTAATACTGCAGCCTCTGTATTTAGCATTATGATTTCTTTCAGTCACATATTAAATACAGTAGTGTTGGGTCTTTGTGTCTTATTTGTGTATTGTCATTATTAAATTGTGTATGGTCCAGTAATGTCACTACTAGTCTGAGCCTCATCACAAGCTTTTCAATGCCCAGTTTCTCCAGTGTAATTGTGCAAATGATAAATAAATGACTCTTGATTTACTGTATAACACTTATTCTGATCCCTCAGACATCACTGGCTACAGAGTGACTTGCACCCCCACCAGAGGGCAGCAAGGGAACTCTCTGGAGGAGTTTGTGAATGCAGGACAGAACTCATGCACTTTAGAGAACCTGAGTCCAGGGGTGGAGTACAATGTCAGTGTGTTCACTGTGAAGGATGACATGGAGAGTGTTCCTGTCTCCGCCACCGTCACTCCAGGTAGGTGTAAAAGGTCCTCTTCCACTACAGGAGTCTGGCCATAGATTTCCTATTACAGAAAATGAGTCAGTATTAGTAGATCCATCGTCTCATTAGTTGCAGTTTGGGGGTTGTATTTCTTACATGATCACATATATGAGAGCCTTTGATGTTTTTCACAGTGCTTATGAGTAGGTTAGAAGCAGAACACACACAATAACAATGTCTTATAATGAGAAGCAACACAATAAGTTTCCATTTTTAAGTCATTTGTTTGTCCACAATAAACCACAGCCAGTTAATATGTTTTTGGCATTTAGTATCTGGTTATACAAAGCAGGGTTTTGCACCAGTAAGATTTCATTGTGGGTGGGGCTAAATAGTATAATAAATAAAGACAACTGATTACTAAAATGATGACCCTGTTTTTTGTCTTTCAGTTCAGCCGATGGGAAATGCACCTGTGTTCAGCACGGATGTCACAGACACTGCCATCATCATCACCTGGACTCCTGCACCTAGAATTGGATACAAGGTACTGTTCAAACACACCAGAGGCATTAAACCACAGTTATAGGCCATCGGTTTTAGGGTGGTGTGTGACATGTGAAAGTGCTCTTGAGATAGTTTACATTTTGAACACTGAAAAGGGTTAATCAAAAAAGGCAACCGGCTCTATGAACGTAACACTGGCTCTATTTTATTCTGCTCTGCAGTTGTCTGTAAGGCCCAGCCAAGGTGGGGAAGCCCCCAGAGATGTGACCTCAGAGTCTGGTAGTATGTACATCTCAGGTCTGACCCCTGGAGTGGAGTACACCTACAGTGTGCAGCCGATCATCAACGGTCATCAGCACGGCAACCCCATCACTCGACATGTGGTCACTCGTAAGTGGAAAACATGAATCTGTTTGTTTTGTGTGTGGAATTAAACACTGAATGAATATTTGAGAATATGAGAGAGATATTTCAGCTGTCTTATGTATATCTACAGCTCTTTCTCCACCAACTGATCTCAACCTGGAGTCTAACCCAAACACTGGAGAGCTGATCGTTCAATGGAGTGATTCCAAAACTCCAGGTTGGCACCATGCAACAAACACTTGATTGTTCCAGAAATGTGCTTATTGCTAAATTGAAAACACATTTGCAGCATCTTTTAATAAATTGATGTATTAAGTATGACAGTGTACTGCCAAATTTGCCTAGGCAAGTCAGTTTGCTCGATGACCATCTTGGTAGTGTTCATGAGCAGCTTTTTCCTATGCTGTTTATAGGCATACAGTACAATCAGCGTAGAAAATGAGTTCTCAGGAAAACGTTACAATAACGCAAGTCAAATCTGCAATAAAATCTGACAAAAATGGTATTATGGTATCTAAGAATTAAATTGTAAACATTTTCTCAGGAATGCGAGTATTCTAGAGTAAAAAACACAGATGACATCTATCAAAACGGGGATTCGCTCCTTTAATTGAGATGTGGGCCTTTTAATACTGCAGCCTCTGTATTTAGCATTATGATTTCTTTCAGTCACATATTAAATACAGTAGTGTTGGGTCTTTGTGTCTTATTTGTGTATTGTCATTATTAAATTGTGTATGGTCCAGTAATGTCACTACTAGTCTGAGCCTCATCACAAGCTTTTCAATGCCCAGTTTCTCCAGTGTAATTGTGCAAATGATAAATAAATGACTCTTGATTTACTGTATAACACTTATTCTGATCCCTCAGACATCACTGGCTACAGAGTGACTTGCACCCCCACCAGAGGGCAGCAAGGGAACTCTCTGGAGGAGTTTGTGAATGCAGGACAGAACTCATGCACTTTAGAGAACCTGAGTCCAGGGGTGGAGTACAATGTCAGTGTGTTCACTGTGAAGGATGACATGGAGAGTGTTCCTGTCTCCGCCACCGTCACTCCAGGTAGGTGTAAAAGGTCCTCTTCCACTACAGGAGTCTGGCCATAGATTTCCTATTACAGGAAATGAGTCAGTATTAGTAGATCCATCGTCTCATTAGTTGCAGTTTGGGGGTTGTATTTCTTACATGATCACATATATGAGAGCCTTTGATGTTTTTCACAGTGCTTATGAGTAGGTTAGAAGCAGAACACACACAATAACAATGTCTTATAATGAGAAGCAACACAATAAGTTTCCATTTTTAAGTCATTTGTTTGTCCACAATAAACCACAGCCAGTTAATATGTTTTTGGCATTTAGTATCTGGTTATACAAAGCAGGGTTTTGCACCAGTAAGATTTCATTGTGGGTGGGGCTAAATAGTATAATAAATAAAGACAACTGATTACTAAAATAATGACCCTGTTTTTTGTCTTTCAGTTCAGCCGATGGGAAATGCACCTGTGTTCAGCACGGATGTCACAGACACTGCCATCATCATCACCTGGACTCCTGCACCTAGAATTGGATACAAGGTACTGTTCAAACACACCAGAGGCATTAAACCACAGTTATAGGCCATCAGTTTTAGGGTGGTGTGTGACATGTGAAAGTGCTCTTGAGATAGTTTATTTCTCAGTGTTTCACATTAAAACACATTTTTCTCTTGATGAACATACAGTATCTAACTACTTAAATAAGCAAAGAACAAAATGTCTTAAATTGTTGTTCTAGATTATGTGCTAATAACAAATTTCAAACCAGAAAAAAATCTGACATTAGTGTTTTTAAATGTGTGTTATTTAGCTAAGGTCACAAACTTTTTCATGCTTGTCCAACTAATATACATATCCATTCTAAAGTCAAGGAAATGTGAATGGCTCTTTTAACTCTAAGGCGGGACTATTCTTAATGCTGCCATTTTGAACACTGAAAAGGGTTTATCAAAAAGGCAACCGGCTCTATGAACGTAACACTGGCTCTATTTTTTTCTGCTCTGCAGTTGTCTGTAAGGCCCAGCCAAGGTGGAGAAGCCCCCAGAGATGTGACCTCAGAGTCTGGTAGTGTCTACATCTCAGGTCTGACCCCTGGAGTGGAGTACACCTACAGTGTGCAGCCGATCATCAACGGTCATCAGCACGGCAACCCCATCACTCGACATGTGGTCACTCGTAAGTGGAAAACATGAATCTGTTTGTTTTGTGTGCGGAATTAAACACTGAATGAATATTTGAGAATATGAGAGAGATATTTCAGCTGTCTTATGTATATCTACAGCTCTTTCTCCACCAACTGATCTCAACCTGGAGTCTAACCCAAACACTGGAGAGCTGATCATTCAATGGAGTGATTCCAAAACTCCAGGTTGGCACCATGCAACAAACACCTGAATGTTCCAGAAATGTGCTTATTGCTAAATTGAAAACACATTTGCAGCATCTTTTAATAAATTGATGTATTAAGTATGACAGTGTACTGCCAAATTTGCCTAGGCAAGTCAGTTTGCTCGATGACCATCTTGGTAGTGTTCATGAGCAGCTTTTTCCTATGCTGTTTATAGGCATACAGTACAATCAGCGTAGAAAATGAGTTCTCAGGAAAACATTACAATAACGCAAGTCAAATCTGCAATAAAATCTGACAAAAATGGTATTATGGTATCTAAGAATTAAATTGTAAACATTTTCTCAGGAATGCAAGTATTCTAGAGTAAAAAACACAGATGACATCTATCAAAACGGCGATTCGCTCCTTTAATTGAGATATGGGACTTTTAATACTGCAGCCTCTGTATTTAGCATTATGATTTCTTTCAGTCACATGTTAAATACAGTAGTGTTGGGTCTTTATGTCTTATTTGTGTATTGTCATTATTAAATTGTGTATGGTCCAGTAATGTCACTACTAGTCTGAGCCTCATCACTAGCTTTTCAATGCCCAGTTTCTCCAGTGTAATTGTGCAAATGATAAATAAATGACTCTTGATTTACTGTATAACACTTATTCTGATCCCTCAGACATCACTGGCTACAGAGTGACTTGCACCCCCACCAGAGGGCAGCAAGGGAACTCGCTGGAAGAGTTTGTGAATGCAGGACAGAACTCATGCACTTTAGAGAACCTGAGTCCAGGGGTGGAGTACAATGTCAGTGTGTTCACTGTGAAGGATGACATGGAGAGTGTTCCTGTCTCCGCCACCGTCACTCCAGGTAGGTGTAAAAGGTCCTCTTCCACTACAGGAGTCTGGCCATAGATTTCCTATTACAGGAAATGAGTCAGTATTAGTAGATCCATCATCTCAGTAGTTGCAGTTTGGGGGTTGTATTTCTTACATGATCACATATATGAGAGCCTTTGATGTTTTTCACAGTGCTTATGAGTAGGTTAGAAGCAGAACACACACAATAACAATGTCTTATAATGAGAAGCAACACAATAAGTTTCCATTTTTAAGTCATTTGTTTGTCCACAATAAACCACAGCCAGTTAATATGTTTTTGGCATTTAGTATCTGGTTATACAAAGCAGGGTTTTGCACCAGTAAGATTTCATTGTGGGTGGGGCTAAATAGTATAATAAATAAAGACAACTGATTACTAAAATAATGACCCTGTTTTTTGTCTTTCAGTTCAGCCGATGGGAAATGCACCTGTGTTCAGCACGGATGTCACAGACACTGCCATCATCATCACCTGGACTCCTGCACCTAGAATTGGATACAAGGTACTGTTCAAACACACCAGAGGCATTAAACCACAGTTATAGGCCATCAGTTTTAGGGTGGTGTGTGACATGTGAAAGTGCTCTTGAGATAGTTTATTTCTCAGTGTTTCACATTAAAACACATTTTTCTCTTGATGAACATACAGTATCTAACTACTTAAATAAGCAAAGAACAAAATGTCTTAAATTGTTGTTCTAGATTATGTGCTAATAACAAATTTCAAACCAGAAAAAAATCTGACATTAGTGTTTTTAAATGTGTGTTATTTAGCTAAGGTCACAAATTTTTCATGCTTGTCCAACTAATATACATATCCATTCTAAAGTCAAGGAAATGTGAATGGCTCTTTTAACTCTAAGGCGGGACTATTCTTAATACCGCCATTTTGAACGCTGAAAAGGGTTTATCAAAAAAGGCAACCGGCTCTATGAACGTAACACTGGCTCTATTTTATTCTGCTCTGCAGTTGTCTGTAAGGCCCAGCCAAGGTGGGGAAGTCCCCAGAGATGTGACCTCAGAGTCTGGTAGTATGTACATCTCAGGTCTGACCCCTGGAGTGGAGTACACCTACAGTGTGCAGCCGATCATCAACGGTCATCAGCACGGCAACCCCATCACTCGACATGTGGTCACTCGTAAGTGGAAAACATGAATCTGTTTGTTTAGTGTGCGGAATTAAACACTGAATGAATATTTGAGAATATGAGAGAGATATTTCAGCTGCCTTATGTATATCTACAGCTCTTTCTCCACCAACTGATCTCAACCTGGAGTCTAACCCAAACACTGGAGAGCTGATCGTTCAATGGAGTGATTCCAAAACTCCAGGTTGGCACCATGCAACAAACACTTGATTGTTCCAGAAATGTGCTTATTGCTAAAGTGATAACACTTTTGCAGTCATTTTTTAATAAATTGATGTATTAATTATAACAGTGTACTGCCAAATTTGCCTAGACAAGTCAGTTTGCTCGATGACCATCTTGCTAGTGTTCCTGGACAGCTATTTTATATGCTGTTTATAGGCATACAGTACAATCATGGGGAAGCGTAGAAAATGAGTTCTCAGGAAAACGTTACAATAATGCAAGTCAAATCTGGTGAACAAAAAAATGGTATTATGGTATCTAAGAATTAAATTGTAAACATTTTCTCAGGAATGCGAGTATTCTAGAGTAAAAAACACAGATGACATCTATCAAAACGGGGATTTGCTCCTTTAATTGAGATGTGGGCCTTTTAATACTGCAGCCTCTGTATTTAGCATTATGATTTCTTTCGGTCACGTATTAAATACAGTAGTGTTGGGTCTTTGTGTCTTATTTGTGTATTGTCATTATTAAATTGTGTATGGTCCAGTAATGTCACTACTAGTCTGAGCCTCATCACAAGCTTTTCAATGCCCAGTTTCTCCAGTGTAATTGTGCAAATGATAAATAAATGACTCTTGATTTACTGTATAACACTTATTCTGATCCCTCAGACATCACTGGCTACAGAGTGACTTGCACCCCCACCAGAGGGCAGCAAGGGAACTCACTGGAGGAGTTTGTGAATGCAGGACAGAACTCATGCACTTTAGAGAACCTGAGTCCAGGGGTGGAGTACAATGTCAGTGTGTTCACTGTGAAGGATGACATGGAGAGTGTTCCTGTCTCCGCCACCGTCACTCCAGGTAGGTGTAAAAGGTCCTCTTCCACTACAGGAGTCTGGCCATAGATTCCCATTTACAGGAAGTAAGTCAGTATTAGTAGGTCCATCATCTCAGTATTTGCAGTTTAGGGCTACATGATCACCTGCAGGAGAGCCTTTGATGTCTTAGTAAATCTTTCTTGATACAAATTGAATTTGTTGTGCATGCTCCTCAAGGTTGATCATTTTGTTTCAGTAAATTTGCTTAAACTGCATTTTTATTGAAAGCATGTGTATTGTAATTAGTGATGCACTATAATGAAAAACTGAATGAAAATATATACTATATCTATCACTATAACGAAAAAAAATCGAAACCGAAATATATTTTTGACTTTAATATTTTCGTCATTTTTATCTTTCAGCCAAAAATGAATGATGCCATTTTTGATGGCCAAAATTTCAGCACATGCCTAATTGTAATCATTTTATACTTCATTTTAATGTCTGGTTTTGTATGAGACATTAAATACAGAGAATAGTGATGTAAATTACTGAATACAGTTTGTCAATAATTTTGCCACAAAAATTGACAAGCAACAATACCATAGGCATGTTTCTAGGGTGCCATTGTTAATAGTGTCCTAATCAGCAGATGAATTGATTTTCAGGATATTTTTCATCTGATTTGGCAACACAGCTTTGACATTACTGATTAATTTGTGATTGTGCTATTCTTGTGCTATTCTAATCACAACAGCAAAATCACAAATGCCTAATGCTCATATTCATGGTTCAGAATTGTTTACAATATGAACCATGAAGGATCTATTTATCTCAATAGATGACTTACCATCGCCTCTGTGTTGTGTCTGTGTCTGTACTGGGCCTCTGGCAACTTCATTCCTCCAGATGTGCCCAAAATAACTGACCTTAACTTTATAAACATCACTGATTCCACCATTGACGTCACCTGGAAGCCCCTAAACTCCACTGCTGTCATGGGGTACCGCATTACTGTGCTGGCTGCTGGAGACAGTCTCCCAATCATTGTTGAATTTGTGGAGCCCACAACAGGCTTCTATACCGTGCATGGTCTGGAGCCCGGTATTGATTATGACGTCACCATCACTACAATCACAGAAAATGGCGAGAGCGAGCCCATCACCATAACTCAGCAGACAGGTGAGAGTCAGTGTGTGATGTAACCATACTGTTAGGACAAAAAAATGTTAAACAAAAAGCAAAAAATTATGTAAATCTGTAACAAAAATATTTGAAAAATCTGTCTCTGTCATTTATCTTTAAAGATCTGGAGTTAATGTTCTGTGATCTTGTATTCTGTGTTTCACAAAAGATTAAGTCTTTTGGGAGTCCAATTAAAATCTTTATCATCACATGGCCAAAGTTGATAGAATTTGTTTTGTCTTAACAAATTATGATGCAGTTTGTGTACCCACATAGCTAGGTAATTGTGTATGTTGTTGTAAAAGTGTGAAGGGTGAATTTTCCATTGAGTAAATGTTTTATGCCTAACAGAGGGTGTTTTATCGAGCAATTTTGGTTGTGAAGTAAATTAATTGTGAATCCAATTTAAATTTGGATAGAGTAATTGTGTCCAAGACCACTGTCACCTCAGCCATCAAAACAAGTCCCACAAAAAATGACATTTTTTTCTTATTTTGTTAACACTTGACATTTTAAACACTACATTATTTTAGAATTGTAAGAAGGGTCTGTGGTCTGTCTAATGAACTATTACCCTATTTTTTCGGCAGTAACTCTTTGTCTTTGTACTTGTTGAATATTTCATTTCTTTGTTGTCACAATATTTCTGTCATATGAGCCATATGGAATCCATATCCTCATTTGAAGGCTCGCTGAGGAGAAACAAGCAGCTGGGTCTTATTTTTAGGCTCTTTTTTGTAATAGAAATGCCTGACATGTGGAAACACATGGCATCAGTCTGTGTGATGTCTACTTTCTCATTAACAGATTGTTAGGCAGACTTGTTTGGTGCTTATTTCTCACTCTCTTCACTGGTGGTTTTACCCTCTTATGTTTAAACAGGCTGTGAAACCAAAGGTTCAATATGTTCACATCTTTATTTTTATAGATTGCACTGCCAATGACCATGTTGTTGTCATTATGCTTCCTTCAGAATTCTTGTTTTACCTCTACAGCTGTCCCTGCCCCATCTGGTTTGTCATTTGAGGAAGTGACTGCAGACAGTATGAGGGTAGCCTGGAATCCCCCTCAGCTGACCAAACCATTCGATATTGAGCGATACGTTGTCCGCTACCACCCGGTCGATGATGACGATGACACTGTTGAGCGTGTTGTGATGGGAAACGCTGATTTTATTATGCTTTACAGTACGTAACAACCAAACGTGTCCATAATTTTCCTATTGTTTGTGTGAGCTTAGTAGAAATAAGTCTCTCCGTGTCATTTTTAGATCTTGTGCCCAACACTGAGTACCTGGTGAGTGTACAGTGTGTCTATGAAGGTAGAACCAGCTCACCTGTGATTGGCACTGAAAGAACAGGTGAGTTTTTGGCAGTTCTTGTAAACAATGTCTATTAGTTCTTAACTAGCACTTACTGGGGTTGACTAAGTCTTATACCTTTTTCCACAGTCCTGGATTCTCCCGTTGCCCTGCGGTTCTCAGATATTGGTACCAACTCCTTTACTGTACGCTGGCAGGCTCCTCAGGCTGTTATCTCAGGATATCGCATCCGCTATCAAATGACCAGGGGTGGGCGTGCCAAAGAGGAGAGACTGCCCCCATCGAGAAGCCACTTCACTCTCACAGGCCTGACCCCAGAGACAGAGTACAGCATCAGCATCTATGCCGTCAGTGGGGCTCGCCAGAGCCTACCATTGACTGGAACTCAGTCCACCAGTATGATTGTTTTTAGAACTACTTCCTGTTTCGTCACTTCCTGTTGTTGATTGTTCAGTTTATTTTCAACATTGCTCACTTTAGATGTTATTCATACTGATTATGCTTTACTATCACTGTCTGATAGTCTCTGATGCCCCCACTGATCTGGAAGTTACCTCCTCAACGCCAACCAGCATCACCGTTCGCTGGGACGCCCCCTCTGTCACTGTGCGGTACTACAGGATCACACATGGAGAGTCAGGTGGGTAAAAACAAACCCTGTCTTTATTGTTGTCCTTCTCAGTTTTTGAATTTTGTATGATTATTGAAGATAAAAACCTATTTTTATCTAAAATAACATTTTAGTTTATTCAAATCACACAGATCATCAGATCTTTTTTTTAAACAACATCTAATGGTGCTTTTGCTGTAGGTGTTGCTATATGTGTGCTAAATATTGCTGTAATTATTCCCATCCAGGAGGTTTTGATGTTCCTCAGGAATTTACTGTCCCTGGCTCACAGTCCACCGCCACCATCGATGGTCTGCGGCCCGGAACTGATTACACCATCACTGTTTATGCTGTGACTGGCAGAGGGGACAGTCCTGCCTCCAGCACCCCCATCCATGTCATACACAGAACAGGTACAACTGCCATGCTACAGGTCTTTGCTGATTGGTCAGTCAAACTTGTATAGGGTTTAGTGAAATACTGTTAAAGGGCACTTTGAGGAAAAGGCTCAATTGAACACATTTTCTTTATAGATATTGAGTCTCCCTCAGAGATGGAGGTGACTGACGTCAAAGACAACACTATCACTGTTCGCTGGAGTCCAGCAGCAGGCCCCATCTCTGGGTATCGTGTGACAGGAACCCCGCTAAATGGACAGGGAGCCATCTTCTCTGAAGTGGTGGCACCAGGTGATTTTATAATATTGTCAACAGAACAGTTTTGGTCCAGTATCAGTTTGTCTTCTGTACATTGATATAAAGGAGTACACATGGAAGTTCAAAGCGAGAGTTAGATAAAGTGTCTTTTATGTGTATTTGCAGACCAGACGGAAATTACTTTCTCCGGCTTAATGCCCACAGCAGAGTACACGGTTAGTGTGTACGCTCTGGGTCAGGATGGAGAGAGCCCCCCATTGGTCGAAACTGTAGTTACAAGTAGGTGTACGGACTGAGAAATAACTATAAAAGTGCAATAAAAATACGTTATGCATCAATGCATCAAATCCATTAATGAATCAATTTGTGGATGAATAATAGTGTTTGCAAGGCAACATTCTGACCAGTTTTTGTTTAAAACTTTTAACCCCAAATAACAAACTTCTGCAATCAATTTAGCCTGAATCACAACAAACTTCTGCAATCAATTCAGCCTGAATCAATTCAATTTTATTTATATAGCGATGGAGACATTGCTTCCTAGCTGTTTTGTATCGCTAAACATACAAACCACCTTCAAACTTGAATAAATAATTTCAGCCTCAGGTGTATTAGCTTTTCTGTTATACTTTAAATGTTAATATATACTTAAAGTTTACAAAACTCACATTGTTTACTCTGGTAGAATGTTCAGCATTGAAAATATACTGTGATGATATCTATATACCAAAGTGCAAGTGGTCTTCTTTCTTGCTCTTATAGTTTTAAAAAAAAGATTATCACTGTTCTTTTTGCTGCCTTGCAAAAACTTTTAAGTGTTAAGGGTTTTCGAATAAGAGCAAGTATAGTTAAAACAGAAAAATAAAGAGTTTTAAATGTTTCTCTCTCTCAGCTGTAGATAAACCTAAGGACCTCACTTTCACTGACGTGGACTCCACTTCCATGCGCATCTCCTGGGAGAGTCCTGATGGTGCAGTCTCCTCTTACAGGGTGTTATTCTACAGTCCAGAGGAAGGAGAGAGAGAGCTATTCCCTGCTCCACGTGGAGATGATGAGTCTGCGGTGCTTCATGGCCTGAGACCGGGCACAGAGTACACTGTCAAAGTCATTGCCCTGCATGACCGCAACCCCAGCACACCTCTGGTGGGCACTCAGACCACAGGTATGACATTACAACAACTGTTCTTCTGCTCTGCTAGAGTAATTGGCCATAGTTTGTTAGCAGTTTATTGTAAATTTCAACCTTAAGTATGAAACTTTGGCTGGTTACTCATGCTGCACTCTTTATCATACTGATATGAATGACACATTACATTGTGCAGGTTACTGAGTAGAGCTGTGTTGGTACTTTGCTGAGTTATCAGACCTTTGCTTTATGACTGGCAAATAAAATACATATTGGAAACAATCTGATAGACTTACAGACCCATATCTAGGGACAAAAAATTCATAAAGACTTCTTTGACTTTGGGTAGTAAGTAGCCATGGTAACAACTCAGAACACCCTAGCATCTTTATAAAACTATTCAGAACACTATACCAGAACATCACATTGCTTACCCTGGTAACCCTGTCTAAATATCACTTAAATTGCAACATCTGTTAGTATAATTCCTGTTTGGTTAAAGTTGTGTCTTCTCTTCCTGTAGCTATTCCTGGCCCCACCAGTCTGGATTTCTCCAAAGTGAGTCCAGCATCCTTCATCGTCTCCTGGCCCTCTTCCAACGTTAAGCTGACAGGTTACCGAGTGGCCATCACCCCCAAGAGCAAGAGTGGTCCCACTAAGGAGGTCAATATTGCCCCTGACTCCACTGAGTTCCACGCCACTGGGCTCATGGTAAATAACCATCTCATACCGCAGAAGTTCATTTTCACTGAACTCTAACCTCGCTGATATTAGTCATGGTAGAGAACAACTATTTGATCCCATCCCCAGAGCCTTGGTGAAGGAGTTCCACTTCTGCAAGCTTTTCCCATGTCAAAAAGTAGCTCTCAAAAAAAGCAGCACTAAGGGGGTTTAGGATAAATCTTTATTGAAACAGCTGTGCTCTGGTCTTGCTCATACCAGCCCTGATTTTTAACTGCGGCTCACTGATTGTCTGAGAGCAGTGTCAATCTCATCTAGAAAACTCTATACATTACGTACCTTGTCATTTTGGTCAATGGGTAAATCAGGGATCTAAGCATTTGCCAGGTTTTTTCAAGTTCAATTATAAGTTCAATTATTTTTCAAGTTCAGTTTTTTTTAAGTTTCAATTATATGGTACTTTTCTAGACTAGACTACACTAGGCTTCATTTAATTTCTCCTGTATGTGTGTTTATAGCCTGGCACTGATTATGAAGTAGAGGTTTATGGCGTGAAGGATTCTCTTACCAGCCAACGCATCAAGGGAGAAGTTACGACCCCTGACAGTAAGACATCATGCCCTTAAACATCTCTAAATCAGATCCAAACCAGCCAATCAGATTCCTTTATGTACTGTCCAACACTCAATGAAGATCTCATTTCCATAGACATCAGTCCACCTCGACGTGTTCGTATATCCAACGTGAAAGACTCCTCTATCACTCTCACCTGGCGCTCTAAGATCGAGGCCATCTCCGGCTTCTTAGTGGAAGCCACGCCCACCACCAGAGGCCATAATCCTGTCCAGAGAACCATTGAGCCTGATTCACGCACCTACACAATTACAGGTACAACATCACTCGGCTATAATAACCAGTTATTTGCTAAACAGCTTGTATTGGTTATTACAAAGATCACCTAGAGTGAAAATTTATAAATAATTAACTAAAACTAAATAATTTTGTTTCCTGTAGGTCTAGAGCCAGGAACCACCTATAAGATCAATATGTATACTCTGAATGGAAATGCACGCAGTGAGCCGTTTACACTTACAGCTACTACAGGTGCCATTTTCACATTATCTATGCCAAAGATGTCAATAACATTGTTTATATGCATTTTGAATCCCTTTTATCCACAGTGCATTTACACTACAACTCATTTTGATGGTTTAAAGTATTTGCAACATTTGGATGTAATGTTCTAAAACAAAGGTTTAGAATCATTTGTTTGCAGCCACATGGTTTAATTATTCTGTATATAATGCAATGACTTTCATATATTTTAAGTGTGACTTAAGTGTCTAAATGCTTTATGAGTTACTGTACATTGATATAATGTGAATATATATATTCTATTCTTCAGCCAAACCAGTAATTAGCCCTCCAACAAACCTTCACTTCACCTCTCTGACCTCCACCACGATCTCCTTCACCTGGGAGCCTCCACGCAGCACCATCACTGGGTACTATATCACTTATGAGGAGGCTGGTGATGTCCCAAAAGAGCTGACCCCTAGACCTCAGGCTGGCAGGACCTTTGCATCCATCTCTGGTATTCCTCGATCTCAGCTATCTGGCTTTCCAAATGTTCCCTTTATCCTTCCTCTCTGCACACTTTTATTTTGACTGTATCTTTGAGAGTCTGCCATTTAATTGTCTTTGTTAATAAGCTTTTTTGTTTTGTGTGTTGTGTGTCTATGTAGGTTTAAAACCCAGCACTGAATACATTATCAAGATTGTTGCTTTAAATAATGCTCAGAGAAGCACTCCATTGATTGGAAAGGCAAGAACTCGTAAGTATTTTTATGAACCTTCCATTTCATATTAAAATGTGTATTGTAAGTAGTGTAATGGGTTTAAAACAAATTCGAAGAAATTAGTCATTGTGCCATCGCATAATACATTACAAGCACTTTACATACAGTGCCCTCTTCTGGCACAAACATGCTATTGCATTACTCATCTGCTTGCTTTATCATAATTTGTCACAATTTTCCTTTTAGAAATGGAAAGTCAGCAGTTGCCCCCACAGCTGCCTGAGCCCAGCCGACCCCGTCATGACATCCTGGATGTTCCAGAGGACAACAACCACTTTAACAACCTTGTGCATATGTTGGGGCCAAACAGACACAACACACTGGGACAGCAGGGTCAACATATCTACACCGAATACCAGAGCTTGAACCTGGGCAACAATGGCCAGCACCTCCACACCCCAAACCATCGTGAACCCCTGGTCTACATCCCCCTTCCTGGAGCCGATGGTCAGAGAGTACCAGTGGTGAAGGTGAACGAGGGTCCTGAACCAGGCTTTCCCTTCAGAGACCTTTACAATGAGACAGATCTGCCCCAGGAAGCTCAGACCCAGACTACAATTATCTGGCAGCCTGTGCCGCAAACATCAGAGTATGTTGTGTCATGCAGTCCCATTACAGAGATCAATGAGAAGAGCTTCCAGGTAAGTTTACAAGCCTACCATATGTGATAGTCAGTGTGAATTTGATCCTGGTTTAATGGCAGGGTTAAGCTTAGGCTAAGTTAGTGGCTTGTACAGAAAATATTTAGGGGTAACATATGGTAAGGATTTGGGACATTGTCGGGTTATAGGTTAGGACTGTGTTCCTTTGATGTTGTTCCATAACTTAAAAATTATGTTGATCCATGAACACATCCTACATGGCAAAATCACTGTGATCCATATCTGAACTGTACTAAAAGACCTTGTTTGAAAAGTACGATGCAATTTATTGTTTTTTTTCTTTAACTCTATGCATATCATCAGGGATTTTTTAATACAGTTATCTACCTCTCTCTCTCTTGCTATGTCTCCCTCTCAGATGCGTCTGCCTGGCACGTCTACTAGTGCTACACTGATCGGTCTCACTTCTGGTGCCTCCTACAATGTTGTTGTGGAGTCTGTCAATGGAGACCAAAAACAGAAAGTCTTGGAAGATGTTGTAACTGTTGGAAACAGTGGTAAAGCTTTAATTAAAAATGCATTAAAAAACGTATTAGTAACTGAAGCTCAGAACCAAAAGAATACACAGTTACTGTTGTTTAGCTTATTTTCAAAAGTGTATCTGCTTGTGCTTATGTTCATATGCTTTAGTTCCAGGGGCTGGAGTGATTCCCACTGGCAGGGATGTGTGTTATGACACATTCACTGCCACCTATCATGAGGTGGGCGCCGAGTGGGAGCGTATGTCAGAGACAGGCTTTAAACTGTGGTGCAAGTGTCTCGGTCTTGGCAGTGGCCATTTCAGATGTGATTCATCCAGTGAGTGAATGAACAGCGCTGCTACACACTAAATACCAAACCTCACACTAGCATGGCCAGCTATTTGGCTTTAAAGCATGTTTTATGGTTCACAATTTTCATGTATCTTTGAATGCAGAATTTACTTTACTGAATTAATCTTAAGAACATAAAACAAAGCTGGTTTAAAGCTAGTCTCCCAGCCTGTTGGTGCTGGTCTGATTTGTTGATTTTTAAAGCGAGTTGGACCAAATGTAGCTGGACCAAATTAAACCAGCTACAAATAGAGGAAAAACACAATTTTATGATCAACAGCTTAAACTTCATGCTGTTGTCCATGCTAGCATTTTTTGACATGTTTGTAGAGGTCATCAAACATGACAGCCAGACAGGAGGTGTCTTATATCTCAGATTCGTATTGTCAGCCTCTAACCAGATGATATTAAACTCTGAGAAAAGCTTAGTGTGTGCTACAACCACTGTATGAATGAAATTTTCATGAATCATGAGATCATGATGCTATGTGTGCGTGTCTTTCTCCAGGATTTTGAGTGTTTTGAGGTTATAATGCTAATCCACACACATCTCTTCATCTGCAGGGTGGTGTCATGACAACGGCCACAACTACAGAATCGGGGAGAAATGGGACCGCCATGCTGAGAATGGTCACATGATGAGCTGCACCTGTCTGGGCAATGGGAAAGGAGAATTTAAGTGTGAACCCCGTAAGTTTAAGCCACTTTCAGCATCAAGTATTTTTTTAGTTAAATCAAGTTCTTTCAGTTGCATGTCTGACTTGTTGCGCCTGTCTGCTGCAGAGGAGTCCACCTGCTATGATGAGGGGAAGTTGTACCAGGTGGGCAACCAGTGGCAGAAGGAGTATCTCGGGGCCATCTGCACCTGTACCTGTTACGGAGGACAACAGGTGACACAAAGTTTTCCACACGTTTTCTTTGTTTCTGTTGTGTGTGATTACGTTAAAAAGATTCTCTGTTATGAACTTATGGAGGCCCCAAAAAGATTTGGACTTTTAAGCCATACTGAAAATATTATAGATCAAATATATAGAACTAAGGGGTTTGTTTAAAAATGTAGAGCACAAACACACTTCACAAGCAATACATATCCAAAAACTATTGTTAGGTTTTAAGTTTTTAAATATTAGACAAACTGTAAAAAATGAAGACATAATATAGAAAATATAGATACTTTCTAGTTAACCTTAATGACTATGTCTGTAGTTATTGTTATAAACTACATGTATGGTTACTGTGTTAGAACATCTCTGTGAACTTAATGAACAATTGACTTCATTTGCTGAAAAAGAGGCGAGCTGTGTAAGGGTAATTAAAAAAATAGCTAAGAGTTCTGGGAAAATTTAATTCTGGGAAAAGGTCTAGAACTTTTTGTTTGCAGATGCCACTTGATTCGAAATGTTTGATATTCAATTAAATGTGTTCATTTTTTATTGTAACTAAAGTGTCCAGTTATGTAGTATTGGATAGTATACAGCAAATGTATGCAAAGCATAATGTTTTGTGCTTTTATTATACAGTTTACTGATGTGTAAGAAGGTTATTTTAAAGCATGCTGTTTCCTCAGGGTTGGCGCTGTGAGAACTGCCGTAGGCCTGGAGCTGAAGTTGACATGGACCTTATTCAGCCTCCAGTGCGCACAGATGTTTTTGACCGCTACAGACAGAATGCCCTGCGGAAACTAGTGAGTCTTTTCAAACAACTGATAGCCAATAATTAATTTAACTTATTTATATAGCACTTTGTAAAATGTTGCATTGCTTCAAAGCAGCTTTACATATAATAAAAAAATAAAACAGACAAATGATTAAACATTCAAGAGAATAAGAATAATCTCAGGTGAGGCTCATTTTGGGGTAAACCTGTAGCACTAATGAATATTAAACAAACAGGCGGTTGGGGGGTCTGATAAAGGGTATCCGGGGTATCAGCCAAGAAGGAAGTTGTTTTATAAGCAGATTATTAATTTTTTTAGGTAATGTGCACAAAAGAAGAAAAGAGCACAGTAAGACCAGGAGCATGCATTTGGAAAGTACATTTAGAAAGGGTCACTTTTGATCACGTATCTGGAAACTTGGGATTTGGCTAACAAATACCTATGTATGTTTCACTTTTCCCTACAGAACATCCAATGTCCTATTGAGTGTCTCAGACCAGACCTACTAGCAGATGCCCAGAGTCCTTAAGAATAAATCATATCAGTTTTGGCTAATACTGGAGAGGGCATGGCCTCCAGAGACTGTTATTAGCTCCCTCAGTGTCCTACTCTTCACCCACACTGCACACTCTGTCCTGCTGCTTCCACACTGCCGCCCACCTGTGACATCATGCCAAAGACACTCTTTTGATTGGCTGAGTCTTTAGTTAGTTGATTCTTTATCTCTTTCTCAGAGGTAATCCATAGATTGAATTTGAAGCTTGGCCTCCAAATTTTTGTGGAAAATCTTAACCAAGTCCACATTGAGACCTTCCACATCTTCTTGAATTTATCTGCAGAGAGTCAACACATCTTGCCTTTGTTTCTCTGTAATCACCAGACAATAATACTATGTTTTTCTTTCTTTTTTTAATAGATTTTGTGACTATTTTTGTCAGTGATCAAAATGTTTATTGGTGAACTTTTCTAAAACAAGCACTGTCTTACAATGAAAATCTTTGTGCCTTGTAGGCATCTTTTTGTATGTAATAATCACAGCTCCTTAATCTGATTGGTTGGTTAAAATCTGTGGCCTTTGTGTCCTCAAGGAAACAAAGGAAAGCACTGTTTTAGTGAAATAATTTTTCTTTATTTATCCCTTTTATGTTTAAGTTTTGATGCAATTCAAATGATGGGTGTATACTGTTTTATGCTTGTGTTTTAGGTGCCAAAGTCTTAACTACTGTGGACAAAAATACCTTTTAATAAAACATTTTTTACAAAAAAAAACTATGTAAAAAAAGCCTTTCATTTGCTGGAAACCCATAGAGAGAGTTAAGTAACATCTGATATGACAAGAGTTCTATTGCACTGAATATAAATACTGCCTATAATTTAATACGCAGATACGTAGATAATCACATCTTATTATGAGTTCCATATACAAGAGGTTAATATGAAATAAGTTTACATTTACTTTTTTTATTTAAGACACAATATGCTCTCTTATTTTGTCTCCACTAATAAAAATAATTCCAGACGAAGCCAAACAAATCAACCACTGTGTGTCACTGGGTAATATTGTGAATACTGACTGATCTCTTGATCCAATCTGACAGAAGGACATAAATGACCTAAAAACATTGTTCATTTCTTACTGTGGTAAAAAGATGTTTAACCAACATGTGCCTTTTTATATCCTCACTAATACTGTATGCTTACCATTGGTCAGCAGAAGTTCCCACAGTTCAGACTGATCCTGTTCCTGATCCTGATCACAGTTCCTGACCTTCCCACAGGAAAAAAAATACAGTTGAGATGTCTTTAATATCTCAATTATTTCTCCTAGACCATAATAAGATTAAATAGAGAGCAAATGGAAACTTTTGCTGTCTCAGATATTTCACCAGAGAAAAAGATCCAGAAATCTCACAAATGTCTTCATTAGAGTTTCAGAAGAGATCTCAACAATGTTACAAACTAAGCTCAGATTTGCCAAGTCTGCAATCAAATGTCAATATTACTGAAGATTTCAACATGAACTGAAGCATTTCTCATCAAATTTACCCACACACAGATTATTTTAGCTCTATACTCTTTAATGTATTTTAACAATTGTTTCATTTGTTTCTAATTTTATTTCTCCTAAGCAATTTTAGGAGAAACATCTGAGACAAGGTTAATACAAATGAAAAAACTGAAATCTTAGTTTCAATCAAATTTCTTGAGCTTTGATAGAGCAAAATTACAATAACATTTTCCTCTGGGTTCTCTTAAAGAAACTCCTGCTTTTGCTTTTTTACTGCTTGTACATTTACATGTAAAAATAACATCCTTATTAAGTATATTTTCTCACATTAGCTAATTATATTAGATTGCTGTTCTTTACAACATTTCCTCAATTTTCACTTCATGATAATTTTGTTTTAATTTTCTACCTCCTAAAGATTGCAGCATTGACTAAGAGGTTTAATACTTCAGCATGTTTTAAGATAATGAATGTTGTCAGTTTAAACAGAATATATCTGTGATTGTCAAGCTATTATAAGTAATTGATTACTTTTATTTGCGAAAACTTAAACAAGCAATATCAAATATCAACCTTCTGTTTTTTCTTGTGAGTGTGACCAAGTGTGCACAGATGAAAGATGTTCAGATCCAGTGTAC
The DNA here is from genome assembly GCA_036877525.1 of Chromobotia macracanthus. Taxonomy (NCBI): domain Eukaryota; kingdom Metazoa; phylum Chordata; class Actinopteri; order Cypriniformes; family Botiidae; genus Chromobotia; species Chromobotia macracanthus. The sequence continues at coordinate 758,481 of JAZGTH010000035.1, read as the reverse complement.
TGATTCTGTTGCTATGGTTTGTAAGAAAGACAGATGCCTTTTCAAATAGGGGAGTTATTTCAATTTTGTAAACTAATAACAATGTACTAAACTAATTATTCTAAACAAAACAGAGAATATAATACAAAAAATACAAATTAAAAAAAATCAAAATACAAAAAAGGTAATAAGTGTGATTGCATTCACAGAGTGCATTTGAAATCAAAATACATTGACAAATTCTTACTTAATGGAAAATTGTCAGTACAAAAATAAGTACTGGTTCATTCTCAGGAAACTGTCAGCTGTGTGCAAAATGTGTTCAATGATAAAGACAGGATGCTGAACTGGCCATATTATTTGAAAGCTTTAACTCTGTATTTTAATTAATCTTATTTTAAAATGAATTAGAATATCAGCCAGATGTGTCCCCAACATTTTTTGAGTTACACAGCCAACAGGAACCACTTTGGAGTATGACTGCACCAAATACCACCCGCTGCCTGAAGAGAGTCCCAACCTAACCACTTCTATTCTGACCAGAACAATCCGACAGCACTACCTGTCAATTATACAGTGAACAGAACTGAGAGTATTATGTCCTCACTGACACCAGTGCTAATGATGGATGGCTCATTGGTACTTCATCAGTATTTGGACAGCCATTTGAAGGCAGAAACATGACCTTTTTGAAGATGGGCTATACCAAATTTATTTACATGTATTTATGATAGTCATTTCAGTATCAGGTTATTACATGATACTGCAGCAATGGTCAAACAAGTATATTATCATTAACTGTAAAACCTTTGGATTATATTAAAGCATTATATATATATATACCATACCAGTGCTGTTCTGATGCAATAACAGCACTCATGAAACACCTCTTGTCCAATCAGATTTTAGGGCTGAAACTTGCTATGTTTGTTCTTTTCAAAAGACTTGTGACAGATATAACAGAGATGAATTAATCTTATGGTTTAGAGGTGCTTTAAGCAACAAGGAGCTGTCTGTTTGAATGCTCTCAGATTAATGTTAATCCTGATGGCAAACAGAAGAAAGCTATTTGAATGGACTATGGAATACATGCCAGGGAATGGATTGCTTCTGCTTTCTGCCAATGGTTTGTCAAAGAAGTGTTCCAATGAAAGACCTCACAGGGGTGACTCCACTCGATGGCTGTGATTGTTATTGTGTGGACCTAAATCAGAACTTCCACACCCCTTAGGGCAGTGTGACACGCTTACAAACCCAATAAAATTGTTTTGTTTATTTTCATTTCTTTTTCTCTTTTGTCTCTCATAGCGATTGGAGTCTCATCTGATTTCTGTGCTTTTAACTATCATGGTACAGCTGCAGTCTCACAAAAACATTCTGGCTAAATTTCTGGCAAATAGGACAGATGAAATTTTCTGCTATTCCACCATTCACTCATATGGACAACAGATTCTGCTTTTATATGGGCTGCCACATGTCTCACCACCAAACTACAATGAACTGGTGACTCAAGATCATGTGTGGACTAAAATCAGCACTAGATGTTTATCTATTATTTGTTTGTATAAGTAAATAGGGATGGAAATGTATCAATCAAAGTTTATAAATATAGGACAATTCCTGTAGCTCAGTGGTAGAGCATTGCATTAGCAGCAATAAAGGTTGTGGGTTTGAGGGAACACATGCACAGGCAAGAATATGTATAACTTGAGTGTACTGTAAGTAACTTAAGTGCCTGCAAAATGCATAAATGTAAATGTAACAATGCAGTGGTATTTCTATGAATGGGGAAAAGTGCAACGCTCAATACAGCCACTCTAGCAAAAGAAGTCCCGTATTCCAGTTAAAAGAGCCAGTTATTAAGGACTAACAATTCTCTGGGAAAGGTGCGCTGTACAAAGTGTTGTGAAATATATGTTGTCAAAGTGTTGTCAACCTTTGTGCGTGCACAGTACAGCAGCCTAGAGAAAAGTGTTTTAGCACTATTTGAGCTTACAAAAAACGTGTAATCGTTTGGAAATGTTGTTTTATTGTAATCTTAGCAAGAGAATTTAAAGATATTGGTTCTCATAGGTCTTGTGCAAATATGATCGCTAAGTGAAGTGACATTCCTAGAAAGGAACTTTGATCAGTGCATTACAGGCTCAACATGTAATGATTCAATTTATAAATCAATTTCTATAATCATTCAGCATTCTTTTCCTACCTGAAACCCTCTTTACCACTTTGATTTTCAACCTATTTTAGTTTTAAACTGTTGCGTATCAAACGTATCAAAATAATGAAATTAGATTGATCCAAATTATGACCAGATTTCATGACGTACTGCATTATTTATTAAGACATGGAGTCTAACTATTGTCAGAGCTGCAAATAATTTGTTTGGTCGTCACATACTTTGTCTTCTGATTTCTTTGGCATGAACAGATGGAGGTTGGCTGCAGCTAAAGCCATGCAGTCTGTACATGAGATGGAATATAAAGTGGAAAGAGTGCAGATATTCTTTGTGAGTGAAAACCATCTCTTTGTTTATTTCTCACTGGAGATAATACCAATTCTTGCTCACAAGATCATTGGCTATCAGTAACACTGCCATGATCTGTTCAAACATCCACTCTCTGGCAAATTCTCAGGGCTGGGCTTATTTGATTGGAATCCCGTTTTCCTTCACATTTGAGCTTTGAGGCCTAGGGGAATTTGCCTTTGAGCTTTTGTAAGAGCAGATCCAGCCTTGTGTAAAGAGGTTTATGTTGGGATGTATGACATCATCAAATATATCCATGACAAAACCTTTTATAATGGTGCAGATTCATGTAGTCGTTTCATATAGCTTGATGCTCTGAACCATCGTAAGTAACCATCGAGTTTCTGCTGCATCAATGTGTTATTTTAACATTGATGAATAGGTTATAAGCCAAAAACGACTAAGGGCACTAAAAAAAGAAGTTGCTAACATCAAACACATACAAAACACAAGACAAGACTGTACAATGTGCGTATTTTTATAAATCGGTAGCACTTCATTTAACAGTGCTGTTTTACATGCACATACTATGTGCTTGCTATTAGAATAATTGTGTAATGACTAGATGCCATTGTGTATTAAGCATGAGGCAACATCAATAATGTAAAAGATATATTTTTACCTTATGCAGAGCATAAAATGTAGAATTGACGCGAACCATTATCTGATTCTGCACTTGATTTTGCACACTAATAAAGAAATATCACACTTATACTCATATGTACATAACAACACCACTGCAAGTGTGATATTGCTTTAATAACTGAGGTTTTATTACCCTGCTTATAACTTTTTATCTGTGTGCCTCTAACACTTATGCAATTTTTTCATGAGAGATGACTGGGTGGTTCAATCCAAACCCAATTACAAACACAGACAAAACAATCTCAAAATGAATTTGTAGGTATTCTGTAGGACAATGGCCCCGAGGATATATCTCTTCACATAACCATAATAATCCACAGATGTTTTCCTGATGGAATGAGGAGAGACCATCTGATGTTGCTTTTAAAGTGTATGTTTGAGAATAGAACTATGACTGCTAACAGCTATATCAGTCATTGTGTTATTATTTTGTAGGACAAGTTTGCTTGATGATTACACTAAACTTATATGATACTCCAAGTTTAAACTACTCAATACCAAATATACAATGTAAAATGTAAATATAGTTTCATGTAACCTAAGAAGATAAGCTAATTTGTATTAAAATTTAAATGGTTCATCATAAAAATGATTTATGTGACGGAATAAACCTGACTACATTAGGCTACACAAACAGAAATCATTTTAAGGGGCATATGTTTCAGAAGTATATCATTAGGCAAAGGTTTTGCCATGCATTGTTAGCGTAAGAATGGAGAACTGCACATTTGTTAGAAAAACAATTTTCATTTACTACTGCATGTCAAATATGCAGTAAATGAGTCTCTGCAAAATTACATCTTCAATTACACGAAATAACACATTGTTTTTAGTTTTATACACCAGAGGGCAGTATTGCTCTTTACACAGTTATTTTACACCCTGTGGTCTTTGGGGATTTGTTAGGACACATTTTTTAAAAAACAGTTGCATGCATTGCATTTTGTTTTATTCTGACATATGTTGCACAATTGCTTATTCAGTATAAGGACTGTGGAGACAGATCAGTGGTGTTGAATCATGGTTTTCACCCCAGTTCATTGAGTTGTGTTTCTACATTGTTGATCTAGGCTGGTCTTATTTCCTGTGTCATCAGATCCAATCTGGTTCAGCTAAAAATCTAAACACACCATGACTGAGTTGGCTGAGGTGCAGCCAAAGAAAATCACAGCATTCTAAACCATACTGAATAGAAATGTCCAGTTATAATAGCATCATTAAAATGTACATTATTATCATTATTATTATCACAGGTTTTGGGGTTGAGTATTACTTGGAAAGATTAAAGGGGTTTCAATGACTGATTATTACAAAGGAAGTGCCTGTATTGCAGTTTCTCTTGCCTGTGAACTGTGTCCCCTTTAAAGTAAACACCAGAATCTCTTTTTCTCTACTGCTGTTCACACAATTATGTAGATCATTCCCTCCGATTTGATATTCATTTAAAAGTGTTCTATAATGCTAAAAGGCCATTTATAATGATAATCAGATATCCATAAGTTTATTTTGAATTATAAGAATGTTGTTTAAAGTCACAAAGCATTTCATGATGTTTAAAAAGCTTGTAAGAAGTAAAATAGTAATTTCCAAAGTGTCTGAGATTAAGTCTCTCCATTGCCAATATACTCTCATTCATCTTTAGCAATGTGATTGATTAGTCTGCATATCCCAGCTTGTCCATCAATTAATTTATATGCCATTTGGGTGTATGACCAGCATATTTCTATTAATCTTTCCCTGCACCCTCACTGTTTTCCTGGACTCGTGCATTCAAGTATGGAAGTGATCAATGGTCCATGCTTTTGTGTAAAAACTGTTGAGATTTATGAGTCTGCTGTGGTCTGAGTGATGAATGCTCTGGCTCTCCCTGTGCATATGATTTCATTACATGTGATTGGTATAAATGATTATAATCAATACTAGCTCAAAGTAGAATCTTCTGTATGCTTGACGCTTGTATTTCCACCAAACAGCTGGACAGTCTGAAGTGCAGTCTGTGAAGGTATGTACTGTATACTCTGTACCAATCAGCTCTGTGGAGGCCACACCTATAAATATTTGGTTCACTAGATATGTATTATGGGATGTTTTCCACAGACCTGTTCTCTTTTAGTTAATTTCATCCTCTGACTGGTGTCCATTACACTGTATAGATCTTTAAAGGCCATTTTTATTCATTCAGCTTGTCATGCATATATCCAAAACGCAATAATTGATAACCTTTGACCCCTCCCCATACTTCTACAGTATATGATTGTTCTTTAAATAACATGGATTTTTATTTATAGCAACGTAAATTCAACATGATGCACCAAGTGGCTTTGGCATATCTTTCACTCTTTAATTGAACAGATATATAACTCTGTCAAATACACCACTTTTGGTACAAAATAATCCCTTGTGATTTAATAATTCAGGCATCAAATGTAAAATGACCTTTTCAGCTTTGCATTTGACCCACGATATTTATTGATCATGTTATATTCACTTTGCTCAATGATGATTCACTGTTTGTTTGTTTGTTTGTTTATTTATTTCCTGGAATTGTATTATCAGTGAATCAGAATGGCTTTGAATCCGCAGCGTCCGGTGCATCTGGAACCCTTGTCTTTACACTAATTAAATTCTCCATTCATTTCCGTACCACCTGCTCCTGTAGATCCTCATTAAGGAAAATATATATGAGGGGTGTAAGGTCATTGTGCGTTGATCTATGGTTTTACAAGCAAGCAAGTCATCAACTTTTTTCTACCTTTAAAATTCATACACATGTGGGAGTTGTAAATGTTACCAGTCAAAAACGCTACCCGAGTTTTTGTGCACAATTCGACATTCAGAATGTTAAGAATTTCACCAGGTCTTGAAGGAAGTTCATTCTCTCAAAGCTAAAAGGGTTACACAGTTTGTGATGGGAGATGGTCTACATCAATGTGACACATCAATGTGACAACAACACTGGTGTCCCAGAGAGACAAGAGAGGTTGTAGATCCCCGTACCCCCTTGCGTCTGACTGTAACAGGTCTTGATAGATTACTCACAGAGTGCTTTGGCTGCTGGCCTGTTATTTAAGCCCTGTGAGGCGGTCTCACCCTCCGGCTGGTGATTTACTGCCTTCTGCCTCTGTAAATCAATCTGTGGTGAGTCTGTGGGCCTTCCTCTTTTCCCTGCCGTGATTCGCCGAGCTACTTAATGTCACATGCTCTGTGATGTATGGAGGGCCAAATATTTGATTTACCAAAGCACTTAAAAATTATGCAAATTCTTCCACTGTTTTGGTGCAAGGTAGTGTTTAACAAAGTGGCTATTATTTCATGGAGTTGATTAAAACACATAATCTGGGGAGTTGAAGAAGTAGGATCTCAGTTCCCCTCAGTAATTCAGTAGATTTCATCTACATCAGTCATTTTTAACCATGATGCATGTTTTGATAAGGTCAGCAGTAAAAATATGCTAAATGCATAAAATAAAACGTAACTAACCATATAACTGTGCATAGTTAGTAGAGCAAAATATAAACTGTAGGTTTACTGACTTGGGAAAGGGAATATTAGGGAACAAAAAGGGAACAAAAATTCAGTCAAACTGAATAAATTATATAAGTCTATGTACTTGAAGTCACATAATCTATAGGTTGCTGCTAATAATATAACTAATAATAAGATACATGCAGCCAGCTCTCCTCAAACTCTGGCATTTCAAACGTACGAAGTTGACCTAGTAAACGATTCACACTCAGAATGTGTGAAATAATCATTTGCATAAGCAATATCTCATATTTATTTCTGTATTAAAGTTTGGGTTAAATGCAGGAAAGTGTTTTAACATGAAAAATGACTATTAAAGTGGTGATTAACATTTTATCAGCTGACCTAAATGGTAATGTAACATTTACAGTAGCCAGTATGACTTTACTGCAAAATTCAGGGGAGCACACATATAGCCTCTTTCATCAGAAGCGAGAAGGCTAAGAGCTGAAATCTAGCCATTTTTCTCTTTTTTCTGTTTTACCCAGCAGGCCCATATTCTAAGATTTATGCAGCAGAATATGGACTGATAACCCTTCATCTGTTCACTGTGTGAATTATGCTCTGCTCTCACTATCTCTCCCACCCTGCACAGCCTGGCTTCATATGGCTGTATGGCAGAGGGAAAAAATCATGTCCTTCACAGCATCATGGCCAGCAGCTAAGCACCTCCCCAGATTGCAGCACAGACTGTGAGACATTAACGTATTCATGCCACATTTTTATTCCTTCCCTCAGAGGTGTCATGAAACAGGGTATTAAGACATTATTAAGAGGGAGTTTCATCTCTGAAATGAAATACTGAATCAGGAGAATATTTTTGCTTGTAACGGGTTACTTTTTGAATTTTTGCAGTTTGGATGACCTGTCATGAAAAGGAAAATGACTCAACTCATTTTCTCTCTGTTAGGTTATAGATCTGGTTGATTAGCCCACTGACCCAATAGTTCCTTAGAGGACAAGCAGGAAATTGAGACAGAATCATATATTTATATCTTTTAATATTAGCTGACCCCAGGACAGAGTCTCTGTCGCTAGAATGTGAACTTAAGGATAACAGAATCAAAAACTACTCAGAGCCAGTTAAACAAACCAGTGTCCATCTAAATTGACCTTATGGTTGTACTTTAAAATAAAGAAATAAAAAATAAAGAAATAAAACATTTTGTGCAATGGTTGGGCATTACCAATTTGTGCAAAAAGGGGTGGTTTACTAATTTTGTCAAATTTATTATGACACATTGGATTGGCAACAAAAAACAATATTTATAAACATATTAATTGTACAGGTTGGAGGTTGGAGAAGTGGGGTTGAAATTGTTAGATTAGAATTTTGGGAGTTCTCCCTCCCAAAAACTATGCCTGTGTGTGATGCTGCATCCTCACAACGCTGATTCCTATATTGGCCAGTGCGACATAAAAATACTTCTCGCCTCTATGCCAAGAGCAATACGCCAAAAGAGTAGTTTGTGCTAATAAGCAGTATTCATAACATAATAAAAGCTACCTACTGCAGCCGCCAAAGTGTGCACGAGGCCACAGGAGTAACGTGGAGGAACTGTCATATTCACAAATGACAGATAGTATTTCAGAATGTATTCATACTACAAACCTGCTCACTGGCCTGCACTTCAGCGGTCGAGATAAGCACTTAAATGCACACTGGCTGTCACACGATTTCTAAAGCGGCTGCTGTCTGCACCTTAAAACATCAAACTAACGTGAAAGACACACATGCAGACAATCCAGTCCTGCAAAACACAGCCAGCTCTTTTTATTTGTCTTAAAAATTTGTCAGCTCCAGTTGGATTAAAGCACATTCTCTGTTTCATTTATATTTTAACAGTACCATTGAATTTTTTCATGCGACAATAATTTTTGCCACATCATTTATTCTCTTACTGTTATGTTTATCAGACGCCATTCTGGTTTCACATCAGTCACACCATATTTATTTAATTTGGGGTAACAAATGCCAAGTTACTTTTTAATTACATGTATGAATCGCTGTGTTATTAAAAAACAAATTTGTTCCCAGATTGAGGGTATAATGAGCATTATTAGGTGGTTTCATTACTAAAATCCAATCTTGCTTTGGCCAATGGGGGAAAATAACCTTCCTGCACAGAATAACTCACATGGTCTGAAATCAGTTTTGATGTCTCTGCAGTCCAAACATGATGCCTTTGGAATTTCGACCACTTTTGGAACATAAATTAGCATTTAGACAAACCAAAGCCCAAAACAGAGTCTCACATGTTATGCTGAATCTAAATGGCTGTTTGGCTCCAGTATGCAGCAGGTTGTTAGTCTGATGAATTTTGGTTTAATTATGCACCATTTATTTTTCCAAAGCCAACATTCATCTCCCTTCTACACCTCATCACCGCATGCTGACATCAGTCACCTTTATATACGAGGCATCAGACATTTCTAATGTCATGCATAATCCTGACAAACAGTTATTTTCCATGCATGGGAATATACTGCCTGAAACAAATACACAGGCTTGCTGTTTCCTCCACTGTGGTGTATTAGTTTAAACTGAGATGATCGTGATGATAACAATGACTACTGGGAACTATCACACCTTCAATATATGGCTTAATGTTACAGGGAAAATGATCATTACCACATTTCCAGCACCACTCACTCCCAATTGAGGTAAACGTGGCTCACCTTGAGCTGTTTGGGTTTCATCCCATTACGCATTTTTAATTTTGCTCGGCTCCTTCATTAAACTCTGAGAGGAATGAACAAAGACGAGTAATTAAAGCCAACAGGGCAGATCTAGTCGCTATTCAGCTCACTTCAATATACCTGAAGAATTAATAATTAGAGCATGATATTAAAAATGAAAAGATAAAAGCCAAATTGTCTGTCATGCTCAGGGATGTGTTGAAATAAAAAAGAGGAGGAAAAAGGTTATACAGGTAAGCTGGCATTGAAACAAAAATCAGTTGATAAGATTTAATTGTTTTCCTGTACATGGCTAAATATATCCATTGTACCCGTAAAAGTAAATTTTCTCTGATTAAATTTGAAAAACAAAGAAACAAAATGCACATTGGATAAACATAAAATGCACAATTTAGATTTGTAAGAAATCTAATATGGTTTGTAATTCTTTATAAATCAATAACTCAAACTCTTTCTAGGCTCTTTCTAAAGGTCACCCAGGCACATTTAATGATGGTTGTATGCTCAGATGCCTACATGGTTAACCACGTGTACTCTTACTTTCATACTTCCATATTGGTCAGTGCTGTTGAGGTCTCTTGGGGTCTCTTGATAGGGTTTGGAATGGCTGTTAACGCTGCAGTAAACACCGCTGACCCTCTTGCACAGGCTTTCCAAACAGGACTCAAGAGCTACAGTCAGACCTGAACTTTTACAGCGAACCTCCACAGTCTCATAGGAGAGAGTACAAACTCAGCCTGTCTATCTGTGATATCGCTGAAAGTCAAACAACAGGAGCTTTAAAAACAGTACTTAAACAGAAACATTCTGTAGTACAAATCTGTTAATTAACTAACAGTCAGTTAACATACTATACAAGGATAAATTTAAGATACATTTTACAATATGTACACATTTTTTGTATCACTATTATACCATATTTAAAAAAAAATCAATAGTTGTTGCAAGTGTTATGCCTTGTTTTCATGTCTTTTATTTTTAAGTTTTCTTTGTAGTTGTAGTGCTAATCATGGTCTTTGTAGTCCTTTTAATGTTTCCTCGCCCTAATTGTGTCCAGGTGTTCCTCACTTTCCCTTGATTAGTCTTATATATAAGTCTTATATATAATATATATACATACATACCCCATTTGTTTGCCGTTTTCTGTCATTGTCAATGCTTGTCGTATGCTAGTGCTTTGTGCTGGGGGGTTTTTTCCCCATGTTTTCAAGTTTATGCCATGGATTGTGCTTAGGTTTCGAATCGTAAAAATGTCTTTAATCTTCTAATAGATCCAGCCCCCTCATCTTGTTCTAATAATGTTACAATTGTTTAATCGGTTAACATTATATTAAGTTATTATGAGGTTGCTTATAAGCTGTAAAATACACAGGCACCAAAGTGTCATCCCATAATGCCTAAAATTTAAAATTTCATTTATACAATGAATTTCTGGCAACCACACTGGCTATTTTCCTAGAGTAGACAGAAGAGACTCACTTAGAAGCATTAAAGTTGTTGGTTTTCTTTTGTTAAGAAGGCAGACTGTTTACATAATGTGTACATGAGAGTCCATTTACTGGTGAAGTGATCACGTCAACATATTACATATGAAAGCAATTCCATTTGCATTTTTGAGACTTTCCAGAGTCATGATGGGTGCTTGGATACATTAGCACATGTGGAGTTGCAATCAAGACTTTAAGCTTTTGAAGTGGGATTCAGCTATATTAGTTATTGTTTATTAATATGTCAGATGTCTCACTTCCCTGATTGCTTTTTAATGCTCTGGTGTCTCAGTCAATAATTTAAGCTTTTGATGCAGTCTTTGATCCAAAAATGAAATAGAAACATGAAGTGGACACAGGCACATGTGTGCTAAGCTTCAAGTTTTAAGAATTGACAGTTCACATTACGTCATCTATTATAACTTTATAAAAAAAATCCACATAATGGCAAAACAGAATTACCTCATAGAGCCTTAATCCAGTTTTTTAGATAACACGTAACCTACTCCATCGACATGGATGTTCATCAAGGCAATTCTCACAGAGTTGATATTCTAACACTTAGAATGTCAATAGCTTTTCTAAAGAAATCAATAGAGCACAGCCTCTCCTTTAGGAGTGATGAAGCTTCACTTTGAAGTTTGGTTGTCACTAATTTGTATCTAGAGAGCAACATTTTCACCTCTTGTGCTGCCATAGTTATTTACTCCTGCACTCATCTGCCCATCTCTCTCTTCACTGAATGAAATATTTAAGTGATTTTAGGGAAGCAGCAAAATGAGTAAGCTCTTCTCTTTGAATGGGTGTCAGAGGGGTTAGGAATGGACCAATTTTGATGTACCCGTGCAGACTGGGCTCTGTGCCAGCACTGTGTAAGTAAAGAAAGTTGACACAGTCTGCCTTACGCCCTCCAGCTCAACTTGTCATTCACCCTGCTCACCCTGCACAGACCAATAATTACTTTTCTAGTCATAATAGCCCAGCATCAAACCACTGGTACCATCAATCTAAAACACACTGCTCCACACACCTCCTTTACTCCTCACTTTCTGTTTCTTCTTACATTCTCTTTCAGTATGGCTCTCAAACTCATGTGCCTGCTGAAAGGGTGTATGTGTCCTAACCAGGTGGAATGTGATAAAATTTAAGTGACAAGCAATTTGTGTTTACACTGAAACAAGGAACTGCTTTGCAGTGTGACAGTTACAGCCATAATGTTTGATGTTCTGTACTGTGGAGCTGGTTTTAGGACTATAGGATATCATGGTGGGTAGTGCTATCCAGCATGACGCCACAGAAATTAAAACCTTTTAAATACTGATTAGTTCTGGTAGCTGTGCTGTTCACCAGCAAAGCCTCTGTTCAGACTGTTGTGTGCTTAGCTTGGGAAGAACATTGGTTAGGATACCAGCATTTAAAACAAATCAAGAACTCAAAAGCAGGCCTAGTATTTTCAGTAGAGGCATTAAGTCAGTTGTTGAAGATATTTTACCCCAGCATCCATACAGTATGACGGACCTGCATAACAGACTCTTTTTCATTTCAATATTAAGCAACAATTCATAAAACAATCTTTTTATATATTTTAGATATATTTTCAATATTGTTTTGTAACATTTTACATTGATTTAACAATTATTGCCATACATTTGTGAGCTTGTTGACAGCCTGGCCTGATGGGTCTGATCCAGTAGCCCACTTTAGATCTCAGAGCTGAATCCAGACCTGGTTTACCATTAACCTCAGCTTAAAATAGTGCATTAGCCTATAGCTTAAGAACCTGTCAACAGCATGCAGAAAAAGAAGAGGAGTCTTTTTATCTTTTGCTGATATAAAAATTCAAGCCTTTATTAAGGTATCTCTGTAAGAAACAGAAGTAGATTTGTTTTTAGGGTTAGGGTTAACATAATTCCTTAGTACAGCATATCTGTACCTTGCTGACTGCATGGTACTTTATATTTGTTGCACTTTGTATTATTTGCTCAGTTTTATCACACATGTATTGATTTGTTATTGCTGATGCACTGGCTTGTGGAGGTGAAAATAGAATTGAGACAAAAAGAGAAAGAGATTAGACGTGTGAATGTGCCTCTAAATTTAAGACACAGTGCCAAGTGTGTGTGTGTGTGTGTGTGTGAGAAGAGTAACTTTTTGCTAATGTGTTGTTTTTCAAAAGCAAGGCTTGTGTATGATATTAGTTTTGTCTTACTGCGGTACAGAGGAGATTGCTGAGGAGCAAACTGTCCAGAAAACTGTTTGAAGACAATTCCACTCTTTCCCCACTATTTCCTTTCTCAGATGGAGAAAGAAATTACCGTGAAAAGTGACACTGTTTTATTTGCTCTGTGATGGTGGACAGTATAGGCAAGAAATGTGGAGATGATCCTTCTGTGTGTGTCATTAATGACTACACCAGCTCACTCTGTGCATGTTATGAGCTTTAGTTAAAAGTGAAACATTTTTATCTTACTCATGATCATGCTTTATGTATAATACTTTACCTCAGAGATGCTTTTGTATAAGAATCCATCTTATGAAAACCGGAGTCTCGTGATAATTTCCATTGTAATTGACTCATCGGGGTTTGCGGTGGGTTGACTAGGTACAATCTATTCCCCAGGGCCTCCACTGTTTGCTCCTGTTTATTGTTTCATCTTTCCCACAAAGAATCAATTTAAAGGGCAGAGATGGGATTTTTACTCTGGGGGGAAGAATCCTCAGGTGCCAACACAAAATCAAGAGCAGATATCTTCTTCAGGACTATAAAAGCCTTCAGAAACCATTCAATCAGTATTCAGACTCCAGACAGTCAAACCGAGGGCCTTCTCCAAAAGGCAAAGACCCACAAAGTCTCTGCTAGCCGTGCTGAAACATCTCAGTTTTCTGACTCAAGACATTTGTAGGTTCTTTAAGACACACATCAAAGGCCAATCAAAGCTTCATGCAACTGCCAGTTCCTTCTTCAATCACATGAGAGAGACGTGCTAAATATGTTTACCTATGTGGTAATGTTTACATAGATTTTTAGATTTTAGAACAAAGTGTTTATCAGGTTACAGAAAAGTCTGTTGGAAGGGAATTAAAGTAGGCAAATGTCTGTCACTGTCATTTTACAGTGGGGGGCTTGTTAGGGAATTTCTTGGAGTGCTCAGCACTTTAAAGATGGTATCATGTTCTCTCTCTTCCTTAGCAGCATCTGGATTTGACAAATATTTGTTAGGATCTACAGTGCTTCATAGACGTCTACATATATTTGATTACATGGAAAACTTAGAAGTTACAGACTAAGTATATTGATGGCTAGGATTTATACAGGAGAGATTTTGAATTTGTAAGTCTCATATACTTTATTAACAAATAGGAAAAATATTCCAAACAGCTTTGATCATAATTAAAGGTATTATATCCTCAAATGGTTTTCTTGAGCTTTAAAAAATGATAAAATTAAAATAAATCATTATAAAATATAAATTATGAGTTGGTTAGATACCATTGTTCATAATACTTTATTAGAAGATACTTTTAGTTGGTATACATTGTTAGAAAAGAGAGACATCATCAGGAGAGTTTGTGTGTAACTGAATTCAGTACATTTTATCTTATTATCCTGTCATTATACAATGCAGGCTTTACAAAGCTGCATTTTGAATGAAGGGGCAGTGTAAACTATATTGACATGACAGCAAATCTTATTTTACGTGTGTAGAGGGAATTTATATAGAAGCCTAAGAGTGAGACAGAGAATGTAAAATGGTCAAGTGCAACTAAATTAAGACTGTTAGTGCAGTTCCTTTAAAGATTTGAATATCTGTATGTTATTCATTCACTATCAATACTCACCCAAATAACTTTATCATCTAATAAGTAACTGCCTTCTTTTTTGGTAAGTTTGCTTAGATTGAAGGTTCAACAAGAAATGCTAATAGACCCTCTTTTGGCTATGATGATAGTCTCAGGAGAGTGATTGTAGTTTAAAAGGTTCTTAGCACAATGTGTGATCAGACTAGTAATGTCAGGATTAAATAAAGTTCATTAGCATGACCATCATCTCTCTGACAGGTCCAGGATCAGCTCCCAGATACCTATGAGACCCCACATCTACTGTGTAACCTTTCAGGAGAGGAGATAAATGCAGCAGAGGTAAATCTGATGACTGTGATTGTTGAATGCAAATGCCAGGCCTTGTGTTAAAAGTTACCGATACTGGCTCATTAGTCATGTGGTGAGAGCGCCTGTAATTGCTGACTGTCTGAAACAAGGACAACACCCCTTGGGCTATTCAATAATGACAAAATGATCAGGATTGGACCTCATGGTTCTTGTGATTGACAGACCCAACTTGCAGGGCCAGGAATTTTTAAGCTCAAAGACAATTTGCACTGAAAACTTACTGGCCAGAGGGGCCTCACAGACCTTTTTATTAAAACTGTTAATGGGTCTCATTATTATTACCAATTATTACATACAAGTGTTGTATGTGCTGAGTTTCCACTGGATTCAACAGGTTAATTCACACATAAGATTTGTTTATACTCTTGTTTTAATGTTAATAGATGCGTAGTGTAGTAAATAAGGAAGTGCCCACATGCAGTTGTAAGTTATTAGCAAAATATATGCACAACACATTTTGTTTTGGCATTTTATTTGAATGACTTTTATATATGCATGAATTACTGTATAGACACATAGTTATTTACTTTAATATAAATAATGTAAATTATAATGAATATACAGTATATAAAAATTGTCTGAACATGTTTAATGTTTATATGACCAGGAGTAATTAATGTTTGCAAATGTTTGGTTTGAGTCATAATTAAATTTTATTCTAAATTTAGAACAAATTGGAATCATGATTTTAACATGAAAATGTTTGCACACAGATACCCCCTTTAAACCCCCTTTGTCTGAAATCAGGTTACACTGTGCATGGTTACTGTGTGTAGTGTGAAAGCTGCAATTGTAAAGTGAAATATTTAAAACCCAGTGAAATATTTAAGGCCACCCCTGTGTTTTACCTTCACAAAACATGATGAGAGACGTAAACACATCTGCTGGCTGCCACATGAGCTCTCACAAGTAACTCAAACATAGAGCGTTTGTAAAATGTGCTAGACAAGGTTAGCACACAGCATATGGCCAACATAAGTCTTGCAACCCCACCTGAACTCCCAGCCGACTTTGACACGCAGGAATGTGACGAGCTCTCATCTAAGACAGTAGAAGAAGTCTCAACAGTTCAGGGAGTATTGCTGTGTGCTTCCATCAGGCATAGGAGAGAATGTCTTATTAATTCCATTGTATATGATGCTCAGGTTTAGAAATTTGGGGGCATTGACCTAGTCCTATTAACAATTGTTTCTCATTAGTGGCTCAGAGTTTGCACAGATCAAACTGTAGATGATGGCTTTAGCGAGATACTCTGAAAGCTTAAACAGTTCACTGCAGCCCTTGGTTTTGGAAAACGCACCATTTACAAATAAATTCCACATTTTTACTCCAGCAGTTCTAGATTAGGCACACGTATGCATATCACTGGCCCTCATGACAGGAAAAGCATCATGCATGCCAAAAACATCTCTCTAATAGGGTCCTGTGCTCCATTTCGATTGGATTTTGCTAATAGGCTGTATATGGGCCCCAGGGGAGCTTCAAATTGGCTTCATAGTGTCTCTAGCTTTGTTCCCAATAATCAGCACCCATCTGGCCCAGAGAATAGGAGGCAAATACTCCCCAAATGCACCCCCCCTTTCTCTCTACCGCCAGCTGCTCTGGGTCTCTTTAACGAGAGTGGAGAGAGCTGATCAGCAGTAACCACTGTCCAGAGATGCGCCACCTTCCTCCCCCCACCACCACATGTAAAAATACAGTATGTGTTGTGTGTATCCACTGTGTATGTGTGTAAAGATAGATCATTAGAGGACAACAGCATGTGGCAGGAATACCCTGAGTAGTGCTGTGTCCATTGGGCTGTAAAGACAGTTGGTGAAGAAAAAATGCAGATTTTAGGAACTGTGTGTAGGTGGTTATTATATTATAGCCATATGTGGTAACATCACATTCCACAAAATGGGAAATATCTTGGTCCAAAATCACAAATTGCAGATGCAAATTTATGGAAATGAGATTTGTTTGTACATCAACATCATCTGCATTTTAATATGTATTTTTTGTAGTCTATGAAGTCATTACATTTTTTGGCTATATGATAATAAATATATTGTTACTATGGCTTTATGTAGGCTATATGAGTTCCTGGTGTGGCTCTGATCAGCTGCAGCACTGCTTTGTTGTCATGATACTCAGCACACAGTTGGTTTTCTGTCCCCATACATGACAATCTGCATATGATAAATATGTTCCACTGGTTTGTGATACATTGGATTATCATACAATTTTATGTACACTAAATGCATTTATGACACTTTTATACCATAGACCTTTAAGTCAAATTCAAAGGTTTATGTAAAGGAGCGTTTTTTACCGCCATCTGCAGCAACAAAACAATGAAGTCATTCATTTTTAATGACATGAGGTGTTTTTCTAAGGCATGAGTGTCTGCTAGTTTATCAAATCTACAATTTATGTAAAATGTCTGCTGAGCCCAGGGTACAAAGTATTTTTGTTTGTTTGTTTGTTTCTTCTTATCGGAGTAGAATACTATCCTTGAACACTGGTTGTGATGTCACTTGGGGCATGTGTTGTGATATACAAAAAATAACAATTGAATGAAAATGGTAAAGAGGCAGATGTCAGAATCAATTAGAAGAATGTGCTCTCGACAATTGAAATAAATCTCTCATAATACCAAACAGGGTCATCATCTCAACAGTTCATTTGATTTTTATTGTTGGTGATACATTAATGTTGTTGTTTCCTATGCAAGACTTTTACTTTTATGACTTTCATCAATCGCTCTGCAACATGAAATGAAATTTCTTTAGCGTGAAACCAGCAGTTGATGAATGGAAGATGGATGGATGGACCACAAAAAGTCAGCAAATGTCAATTACACATACAAATACAACGGCTATATCACATGTGCCTGGTCAAATATGATTATTTATTGCTTATAATTTATTGCTCACGTGTTACTCCTTCATAGCTCATGAAATGCCATAAAGTTCTCAGCTGGTTTCATTAAATAACCTTGTCTCAGATGTTTCTCCAAAAAATAAAGTAAAACAGTGGCTGACAGAGTAAGAGTGTAGAGAGGTAAGATGAATGTGGATATAACAGCTCAAATCATTTATTTTTGGAGGATTGTAGTCAGGGATTTTCATTTATTATATTCTCATTGCTGTATAGGATATACAGAGAATAAGAGAAACCTTTGGATTTACACTTTATTTCGATAGTCCACTTTAGACTTTTCCAATTTCTGCTAACTTAAGCAACTTTGCAACTACATGTCAAGTAACCTTCATTAAAATATTAGTAGACTGTTAGGTTAGGGTTAGTAGAATAAGTTGACATGTACTTGCAAATTTACTTATAGTCAGTAGAATGTCTGTTGTGGGACCACCAAAATAAAGTGTAAGTGGGTAATAAGCAGACAGTCTACTAATACTCTAATGACTAGCAGTTGACAAGTAGTTGCAAAGTTACCCATAGTTAGTAGAATGTGTAAAGTGGACAATTAAAATAGATATTAAGAAGATCTCAGGGTTTTTTCTTGGGGGGTGCCTATTTATTCTGCAATTACAGTATGAATTTCTCTGTTAGTCTTATGTCTCTAAACTTTTGCATGCAGATCGTGAGGATCCAGGGAAACTTTGATGCTGTGAGGTCATAAGCGATGTTCACTCTTTGCCATCTCAGTCGTACCACTGCATCAACCATACATGCAAAAGTCATGCATCAAATTATGCATAAAACTTCAATCCCAGGGGGCTGCACTCTCCGGTACACAACAGAGCCCAAATTAATCTCTGTCATTACTAATGCAATCGCAGCCTCTTTGTTTAATAAACAGTTTGTCAGTGATTTATTGTAGGGTGACTGTAATTTGATTGCCACAGGAACAGGGTGGATATGCATATGGCAGCCGGTTCAGATAAACAGAATTATTAGTGGCTGTTAGCACGAAGCAGAGATCACAGTCACACCATACTGCAAGCACAGAGGAGGGACAGGGGGCGGGAGGGGGTGCAATTACCCTCAAATTACATAATCAGCCCCTGACGGATGACTTTTCTCGCCCGTTACAGCCCCCGCAAAATGCATCCACACAAACGTAATAATGTCAAAGAAATGGAGGAATGCCTAATGACTTTTGCTGTGTTTGTATTGCTTTTCTCTCTCTCTCCTCTCTGGTTGATTTAAGTGCTGAGGCAGTAAGGTCTCTCTGTTTGGACTCAGTTAATACAGTGAGGAATGATGATGACTTTTGAGCGTGCTTCTGAGAGGAAATGCACAATTAAGCTCTCTGTTTACTTCACTCTTGCCAAACTTTAAGAGCACGGAAGAAACCCACTAGTACCAGTCTTGTTTCTCCGCTGGGATTTGTGACAGGTGTAAGCAGGCATTCAACTTGCATGAACAATGGAAATTGTGTTTTCCCCCAACTTCAGT
Organism: Chromobotia macracanthus; assembly: GCA_036877525.1. NCBI lineage: Eukaryota > Metazoa > Chordata > Actinopteri > Cypriniformes > Botiidae > Chromobotia > Chromobotia macracanthus. The sequence continues at coordinate 739,047 of JAZGTH010000035.1, read as the reverse complement.
TAAAAAAATCAGAAAAACAGTTTGTCAGTCCATTCCATTTTGCATGCATACACAGACCGGTTTTTGCTTGTTACAGTACAGGAATTTAGGCTTAATTTTAATTGTCTTTTTGGGAGTTTGACAGTCTGTGATGAAACTATGACAGTGATTAAGAATGTTTAGGATGTTTAGAATAAAGACGTACATTTTTACGAATATTTTCATAATATGTAATACAAAAATAAAATAACTACAATGCTTTCCACTAGGTGTTGGAACATAGCTACAGGATTTGCACCCATTCAGACACAACAGCATCGATGAGGTCAATTCATCCCAAAATTGTTCCGGTTTAGACTTTGTGCAGACCAATCAAGTTCTTACACACCAGACTGAGAAAATATTGTTACAATGGAGCAGAACTGCCCAGAGGAAATGTTGCTCTTTCAAAACTCTGAAGACTTGATGCAGATCTTAGTTGTGTTTCATTTAAATATCAATTTTGTCTTGCATGTTACTCCTAAAATTGCTTAGGAGAAATGAAATATTTTCAAATTGTTAAAATACATTAAAGAGTATGGAGCTGTAAATTAATGTAGATTGTGGCTAAAATAATCTGGATTTAATTTGATGAGTAACGTTTCAGAATGTTCAAATTCAGAGATCATACTGCAATCTTCAATAGTTCTGACTTTTGATTGCAGACTTGGTAAATCTGAGCTTAGTTTGTGACATTGTTGAGCCCTCCCAAGATGTAGAATCACACATTCACCATAACGTCATTGTATGCTGTAGCATTTTATGTCTTTACCAGAATTAAGGGGACTTGTGAAACCTATTAATTAGAATGAGTGTTTACATACCTTTATCCATGTAGTGTAGAAAACATGTTGCATACTTTATGTTGCTTTGCTTTTTTACCAGTCACAATCTTCAAAGAGTTTTTAATGATTGCTTAGTATTTCGAATCAAAGAATTTTTTACAGTAATACATGTAAAAAAACAATAAACCTCAGTCTGCCTGACTTCAACACACTCAATAAGTTTGTTTAAAATGAAGCTCTTCAAAGGTAATCTTCCACACAGTTTACAAAAGGATTAAAGAAGTGTGTCCACATCACAAACTCAACAACAATGGACAAAAGAATTTGTGCCCTCACTCTCCACCACCAGATGGCACTGTGTAACAGATGGGGGTCACTCCTCAACCAGCTAAAAGACAGAGTATGGCCCCGGGTCTCTGAATATTATCTGTATTAAACCAGTAGTATACACAATAACCTTCCTCCAGTGCCACCTGACTTAAAGTGTCCATTCTGGTTGGCTGGCGGAAGTCTAATTTTGTCTTTGCAGGAAGTGCATTGATCTGCAGAAATAAACACTGGATTGTAAATAAATACAACTCTACATTTACTGTAATGCATTCTCCAGCTGCCACTGAAAAAAGAATAATGAATAAACATTAAGCAAACAGTGAACAAATATAGGCTATACACAACCTAATTACCATGACTGGAGACATTTCATAGATGATCTATATAAGATATTGCTGGTTGAAGGTGGAATCCTGCTGTGAATGTTACTTTTTACTCAAAAAGGCACAATCTGCTCACACAAGTCCTCTGATTTATGATGCTTTAATGTTTAGTAAAGGAATGGGTCATCCAACAATAAAAATTATATTTATCTATGATATAAAACCCAACAAAAAAATATTTTATTTTCATTTTTGCCTCTCTTGAGCTTTTGTATTATTTCAGATGACGTGTAGCAAGTTTATTGGTGTTGTTTTGAGCTTGACAGATGTGATTATTGTCAACTGTTGCTTCATTAGTATCCAGACACTGCAGTGGTTGTGGCTATGGCTTCATTCTAAAAATTTTAAAATAATATGACATGAATATTATTACTATTATACATTTATTCTCATAACATAACTTTGTTCCTGTAATGCTAAAACTTCTCAAAACTTTATTTTCAGTTATGAAAATTATGAGTTATGAATTTTTTTCTAATAAAACAATTGTTGAAAGTTGGCTTGTATTCCAGTCTTACAGACAAAAAGTAATTTGTGTATAGTCATGTATTGATGATTGCGATTTGAGACCTTAATATAAACACAATATATACCAACAGCCATGCTCAGTGAAAAAACTCCTCTGAGTCTACCAGTGTAGATTTATAGGTTTGGAAGCAAAATGAGTTTTATCCTGAACATATTTCTAATACCTATTTGTCACCAGTGCAAACCAACTACCATGACTGAATCAATACTGGTTTAATTTCATTTATCCCTACACATGGTAAAAGCTGTTGTCACCTTTGCCGAATCCCATAGAATTCTTGCATGCTAAGCAAAATTGGTCATCCAATGATCAGATCAATGACGTGAAAGAACAGTAGCATGGAAGACAGATACCGAAAATGAGACCAAAACTGATGTACACCAAATTCCTTTTAAAAACATTCTCAAATGTAACAATTATCAACACCCACATCCTGCCCACAATTACACATACCTGCTATTTCTCCCTTCACAAATTGTAATCAGCACAAGTGATGGCATTCTCCAGAGGGGGGAGAAAATGTTAACAGTGTGCTGTTTCTTAAGACTGAATTGTCGAAAGCATAAGCTCCATCAAACTGATATTCTACCAATTTCACATTTCATGTCTTTGAACCAACCGTCAGATGTTTGGGCAATTGGTTTTGTGATTAATTTTGTGAGGGTGGTGCTGGGCTAGTAGCTGCATGTTTTCCCAGTCGAGTGCCACCTCAGAACCCCCTTGGGTGAAGACATTTCCTGTCAAACCACTCATTAAACAAGGAGAATCTACAGCAGTCTCTGCTCCCTCTGGAACAAGAGACAGCTGTTTGCTTAAGAAAAACAAAGCAAAGCTACAGACGTGCGTGCCAATAATGTTCAAAAAGAAGGTCTGCACTCTGTTCTGTGGTTGCCATGGTTATGAGCCTTTCCTGGCAGCCTATGATGGCAACTTTGTAGTACTGCTCAGCGTTACACCAACCTCCTCCCCTCCCAACCCCTCCCCTTTTTCATTCTCTATCTAGAAGAAACGTGCAATCCAAATGTCGACCCTGCTGAGCTAGACAGTCTGAAATACAGTCCACTTAAACAAACTGTACTCGCTGAAAGGCCCTGATTGGATCTCCTGCTGCCATCAATCATCCAATCACATGTAGTGCAATCCCCTCCCCACTGAGCTTGTCTGAAGCTGAGGTTTTGTCCCTTTGTCCCTACCGCACTCCGGGTTCATGGCGAACAGGTAAACAGCTATCCTGTGGCTGCCAGAGCTGAATTTCAGAGACTGTCTCGGTCGGACAGGCTGGCTCATTTTGTTTCTCGCCGTGGCATTCTGATTCTGTCTAGGCAGGGGTTGGGCTTACCTCTGCTTCAGAAGTGGCTTACAAACACGGTGATTAGTCCAGACATCTTCCAGGTCACAAGTGATGGGAAGTAAGAGGATAGAAGTGGAGGATAGCGAGCTTCCCTCCTAAACATTTGCCCTATTATCTCAGCACGGTCTATAATGAGAGCATCCATGCAGAGTTCATTAGCCTGGTGCACTTACCAATCCAGTAGTGCTTAGTAGGATAATAGCAGCATTAGTCACCAGGAGTTGGAAACAAGCTAATTTATTTATCAAGTGCCACTCACCACCTCAAATTACCACTGTACTCTTAAACTGTGACGTTAGAATTGTACTTGAAAACAACTGTTCACTACCAAATGTTTGATTCTTATGAAGTTTGTAGATTTACAGTTCTGCCTTCTGCATTCTGAATGTTCTGTTTTTTGTGTGAATCTCAGTTCATGTGCAGTACTCTCTGTACTATTATGTATGCCAGATCAGTATTAGTATATCCCTAGGGTGAACAGACATCATGCTTTATCCAGGATGGTGTTCTTTTTTTGGTGTATTTTCAAAGAGTGCATCCACCCATGCTTTTCAAACTAATATTACCCACAAGCCCTTGCAGTATAGAAGGGTTTGCTTGATTTAGCAAAAAATAGCCAATGAATGGTCAAAGCTGGTTTAGTGTTTAGTAAGGTTGAGTAAGAATGATTGGGGTACTGAATTTAGTTAGTGAACTTAGTAACTTAGATACTGGTATTATGTACATGACAAAGGGAGTCTGTTATATCAAGATAAAAATTTATGATGCATTAATATGTCCCAATACTGCATACTTAGTAAACACATTAAAGCACATACTATACTATATTCAATGCAGTATGTAGTTTTGTCTTATTTACTTCCTATCTTAACATTACTCAGTAAGAACCTTGTACATAGAGTTATTGAGAATATTGGTTGCCTGTAAAGGCTACTTGCTCTCCACACTACAATGTGTCTTCATGGACATATCTCTTGAAACCTCATTCAGGGTGACCTGGCTGCTCATTTAACATATTGGTGCTTGCGGGCAGACATTTTGTACTGCCCATCTCTCTCAAGGTAAAAAAAAAAAAAAAAAAAAAAAAAAAAAAAAAAAAAAAAAAAAAAAAAAAAAAAAAAAAAAAAAAAAAAAAAAAAAAAAAAAAAAAAAAAAAAAAAAAAAAAAAAAAAAAAAAAAAAAAAAAAAAAAACAAAAAAAAAAAAAAAAAAAAAAAAAAAAAAAAAAAAAAAAAAAAAAAAAAAAAAAAAAAAAAAAAAAAAAAAAAAAAAAAAAAAAAAAAAAAAAAAAAAAAAAAAAAAAAAAAAAAAAAAAAAAAAAAAAAAAAAAAAAAAAAAAAAAAAAAAAAAAAAAAAAAAAAAAACAAAAAAAAAAAAAAAACCCAAAGAGAAAAAAAAAAAAAAAAAAAAAAAAAAAAAAAAAAAAAAAAAAAAAAAAAAAATAAAAAAAAAAAAAAAAAAAAAAAAAAAAAAAAAAAAAAAGACGAGCGCCCCGGCGGGCGGCCACCCCCCGCGCCCGAAGCGAAGGGAAAGAAACCACCCCCCGAGAGAGAAGGGGGGGGGGGGGGCAGAAAAAAAAAAAAAGGGAAGGGAGAAAGAAAGAAAAAAAAAAAAAAAAAAAAAAAAAAAAAATAAAAAAAAAAAAAAGAGAGAGAGAGAAAAAAAAAAATCAAAAAAAAACGACAAAAAAAAAAAAAAAAAAAAAAAAAAAACAAAAAAATAATAAAAAAAAAAAAAAAAAAAAAAAAAAAAAAAAAAAAAAAAAAAAAAAAAAAAAAAAAAAAAAAAAAAAAAAAAAAAAAAAAAAAAAAAAAAAAAAAAAAAAAAAAAAAAAAAAAAAAAAAAAAAAAAAAAAAAAAAAAAAAAACAAAAAAACCAACCAATCCCCCCAAAAAAAACAAAAAAAAAAAAAAAAAAAAAAAAAAAAAAAAAAAAAAAAAAAAATAAAAAAAAAAAAAAAAAAAAAAAAAAAAAAAAAAAAAAAAAAAAAAAAAAAAAAAAAAAAAAAAAAAAAAAAAAAAAAAATTAAAAAAAAAAAAAAAAAAAAAAAAAAAAAAAAAAAAAAAAAAAACAAACAAAAAAAAAAAACACCAAAAAAAACACACCACAAAAAAAACACCCCCCCCCCCCACCCCCCCCCCCCCCCCCCCCCCCCCCCCCCCCCCCCCCCCCCCCACCCCCAACAAAACCCCAAAAAACACCAAAAAAAAACAAAAAAAAAAAAAAAAAAAAAAGAAAAAAAAAAAAAAAAAAAAAAAAAGAAAAAAAAAAAAAAAAAAAAAAAAAAAAAAAAAAGAAAAAAAAAAAAAAAAAAAAAAAAAAAAAAAAAAAAAAAAAAAAAAAAAAAAAAAAAAAAAAAAAAAAACAAAAAAAAAAAAAAAAAAAAAAAAAAAAAAAAAAAAAAAAAAAAAAAAAAAAAAAAAAAAAAAAAAAAAAAAAAAAAAAAAAAAAAAAAAAAAAAAACAAAAAAAAAAAAACCACAAAAAAAAACCCAAAAACCCCCAAAACCCCCCCCCCCCCCCCGCAAACCAAAAACCCCCCCACCCCTCCCCCCCCCTTCCCCCCCAAGCCAAGGGAAAACCGAGGAGGCCCCCTCCAGAAGCGGCAGAAAAAAAAGGAAGAGAAAACAAAAAGAGAGAAAAAACACAAAAAAAAAAAAAAAAAAACACCCACAACCCCCCCTCCTCCCTTTTTTCTTTTTCCCCCCAAACCCCCCCCCCAAAACACCAAAAAACCCCCCCCCCCCCCCCCCCCCCCCCCCCCCCCCCCCCCCCCCCCCCCCCCCCCCCCCCCAGCAAACCCAACCCCCAAACCCCCCAACCCCCCCCCCCCCCCCCCCCCCACCAAACAACCCCCCCCCCCCAAAAAACCCAAAACACAAAAAAAAAACCCAAAAAAAAAAAACCCTTTTTTTTTTTTTTTTTTTTTTTTTTTTTTTTTTTTTTAAAAAAAACACAGGGAAAAAAAAAAAAAAAAAAAAACCAAAAAAAAAAAAAACAAAAAAAAAAAAAAAAAAAAAAAAAAAAAAAAAAAAAAAAAAAAAAAAAAAAAAAAAAAAAAAATATTTTAACAAAAACCCAAACACCCCACCCCTTTTTTTTTTTTTTTTTTATAGAAAAAAAATTTTTTTTTTTTTTTTTTTTTTTTTTTTTTTTTTTTTTTTTTTTTTTTTTTTTTTTTTTTTTATTTTTTTTTTTTTTTTTTTTTTTTTTTTTTTTTTTTTTTTTTTTTTTTTTTTTTTTTTTTTTTTTTTTTTTTTTTTTTTTTTGTTTTTTGGGGTTGGTGGGGGGGGGGGGGGGGGGGGGGGGGGGAAGAAAACCCTCTTTTCTTCTAAAATACAAAAAAAAGAGGGGGAAAAAAAAAAACCCCCACTTTGGTTGGTTTTGAGGTAAAGTGCTTGTTTTTCATCTAACCACGACTGCTTCTCTAGAGGTCTTTGAAATTCTCCTTTGTATCCAAGCAGGCCTGTTTATTTCTGCTTGTCCCTGGTCTTCATCATGAACCTGAACACACAGGCCCTACTTTCCATTATTGGCAGACCATCAGGCTGGATAAGAGCATTGAATGAAAAGAAACTTAAACAAGACGAGAAGGACTCGTCTCCCTCATCAGCAATCAGCCACTCTGGAGGAGTATGGGTATTATGCTCTTTTCATGGAGGACGACTCGTACTCTATAGCCATTGATTTACATCCATGAATTGTGATATTTCATTATGGGGCATTTGCAATTTCCTGCAGGCTGAAACCATTACTGCAGCCCTGCGTCTCAGCGTGTTGACCATGAGCCGTGATGAGAAAAGAGCGTGTGAGAGGTAGAGAGGGGCCTGAAAGAATAAAGGGGAGAGGAAGTGAGGAGAGAGTGGGCATTAGGTGAGCCATTAGACTGTAAAATTTAAATGAAACAAGCGAGAATGCCAAAAAAGCACACAGTATGTGAAAACACCACCTCTCATCTCTGATAAGATATAAAGGGGATAAAAGCTCAAGACTAATTTAATCAACTCTTTGTTCTACCGAGCAGATGTGACATATTCTTCCTCTCTGCCTTTCTTTCTTTTCTTCTTTTTCCTCGAACCCATTATGAGAAGGACATTTTTTGCAATAGAAAGGTAAAATGTGCAGTGTTTACTCTCTTCAGTGGCTTTCATACATTAGAGTAACACTGTTCCAGGTCACTGCATTAGTCGGCTGTCATTGCAAAATCAGTTGTCTGTTAAAAGCAACATACAGTTGTGTGATCTATCTATAGCGCACAGGATTAATTAAAAGACATTTTGTGAAAAAAAAAATACATTTCACATGGGCTGTAGCAGATGCTACCAAATTTTGCTCCTATAGCCCTAGTACACTAACCAAAACAGCATTAATTGTCTTGTAAAATGGTGTCCTTTTAAATACAAACTTGAAGAAGTATGGTACTTAATGATATAATTAAACATCATAAAATAAAAGTGTTGGAGTGCACAAAGCAAAAGAATCAGGAACCTTTTTTATTTTTTGTTTCAGACCATTGATTTTAACAGATCATTATGGAAACTGGAGCCCTTTGTAAGTGATTTTCCTGGATTTTTTTAAAGCTTGGAATATAAATAATAGGAACATCCAGGCATAATGCATTTAAAGTAAGTAAAAATATTTGTGTATCGATATATCAGGTTTGTAATTGAATTGACCAGTCAATGCTGCCTTTCTCTCTGCTATAAAATCCTATATTGTTCTGATCTGTTTCTATCCAACAATAAACTGAATGTGCATAAAAATGTTATTTGGAGTTAAAAATGCTTGTACACATTGCAAACCTTATAGAAATCTTAGGAAGGACAATACCATTAAAGTTATTAAAGCATGCTAGGGCTAAGTAATTTTCTAACTTACATGGTAATTAAACTCATGCTAAAAATGCAATATATTTATATGAAAACCCGTTATTTAGTGTACAATGCTGTTTTGCAAAATGTCTAAATAATACTGTTTTAAAAAGAGGGTTGTGTCCTGTGGAGTTTTGAGTGTGCATTGATTGTTCTCTTGAGAGTAATTATACAGCAAAAGGCCGCAGTGTGTAGCTTTAGCTGTACCTGCAGAGCTTCCTCCCATGAAACACCTGCCCTCATCTTACTGGAACCTGCAGCCTCGATTTTAACTCTCGACTTTTCCCCAAGAGCCAGACATGCTGCTGTGCGGTACTGCTGGATCTCAAATGCAGGCCTGTTCAAATACAATGACTCACACTGTGCCAAAAAAGAATTTACCAGCTTGAATCAGACATCATGGGGTCTGCTCACAGTCTTCCGTCCATTTGTATTGTTTCCCGTGTTAATGAGGAAGGCTTGTCATTGGTCTGGAACTAGAATTGAGTTGAATTAAACTTTGCTTGCTCATGAGAAAAGAAAGAAAATTAACTGTGCCACTAACTGTGGTAAAAGTGTGATGCAGTTTTTGTTGAGATTGTTTTTTCTCAGGTATTTAAAACTGATTCATTGGGAGACCTTAATTGAATGCTTGTTCAAAATCTATTCAAAACGTAATGTTTTGATATGATGAAATGTACTAATACAAAAGCACTGTTTTCCATGCATGAGCCCCCAGACTTTGGGTAATTAAGCACTTTTTAATTATGTTTGCAGTGTTGTAATGTGTTATAATATTGCCCAAGGGCACTTTGATTTATGTAGTTTCTGAGTAAATGTACATGCCAAGGGTGAAAAACACTTATTTCTTAACTACAAATATATATACTGCAAAACAACATTTATAAAAGCACAAAGATTAGAGTCATTTACAGTGAGTATTTTTCATTACAGCATATTACCGTAGATATTAAATTGTAAATACTATATATAAGGAAAACCACTCATGGAGTAATTATCGAAACAACTATTTTCATCTAATCTGTAAATAAATACAAATGTTCTAAAATCTAAATGTTAACACCAGACAGCAACTCGTGTGTGATTCATTACCACTGAAGAAGACGAACTCTCGAACAATTCCACAAGTCGCATTCTCGCCACCTTATGCTCAGTGTGTTTTCCCAACCCTCACCCAGAATTTACAAGCAAACAGGATTTTCACAGGAACCTAAGCATGAATGTTTAATTAGCGGCAGCTGTTGTGTAGCATGCGCATCAATAACTCTCTCATAGCAACCTCGTTTATGTGGCTGGATTTCACTTCGATCACTATTATATGCATGCATGTCTAATTTGTCAGGCTCTCTTGCTTATTGGAAAACAATATGTATTTAAACACAAAACACCTTGGTTATTTGGTGCTGTGCATCCAAAATTTGATGCATTTTGATTTTACATGACAACCTCTTAGAAACCCTACAGTGTTTTTATAGCCAGACACAGAGACAATACAGATTCACTAATTCAGTGTTTGGGGTTCCAGAGATTCCAATGATGTTGTGATGCTTATTTTCTCCTTAAATTCTTCTAGTAATGTCATTTGACCTGTATCAAAACCTATTTAACAGATATTATTGACATTTTTACAAAAAGACTGGTATACATTATTGTATATACTTTATGGACAATTGACCTGAGCAAAAGGACATTGTTAAAAAAAGAAAAAAATTGATGTGTACACCAGCATTTGAAAATCAGTTCTGGACTTTACATTGTCATCCATTGCTGCCATCTTGACTGTTGCTGACAGACTGATGTGTGTATAATAGGCCTATGTTGGTTCACACACAGGGTCTTTGAGGTGTGACATTTGACATTCAGGAGAGCTAAGGCTTGATAACTGAGACTGTCTGAGTCTCTTTCCTAAACCACGGCCGTGATATTGCTTCTCCACTCACACAAATCCAAGAACGCATAACAGATAATCTGTTGACAGCCAAATTGCCTGAGGTGATTTTGTTTTCCCTGTATGACAAGCCAATCTGTTTGGTTGCCAGAACTATCCATAACCATCCCACTACCATGATCACCACCTCTCTCCCTTCCTCCCTTTCTATTCTAAGGAGGGTGGAAAAAAGAAAAATCAGTTTCATTTGGAACATGCAGTTCCTGTCTCTCTGAAGAGGTCATATTTTTATGGACACGGCTGGAGCTCTCATCTTATAATGTGACCATTTTTTTATTGTAGCCAATTATCTGTTCCCACTCCTGGGCTTCTCCCAGGGCCGTGCTGTGATAGCACCATGCCAAGTTCAAGATGTTGTTACCTTGGTGCCATGGAAACCGCAGCCAGCTCTGTGAAACCACTGGATGTTCGGGGAACCCGATTGAAAGATTCTGTAAGTCTTTAAGGAGATTTGTTTAGATTACGCTGGAAGAGGGTGTATGTGAGAAAGATGTCACATTAAAATACATCGGCATTGGCCGAACCATCAGTGAACTGAACTTGGCATACAGAATGAGGTCTGAGGAAGCTAAGCTAAATAACAGCTCCACTTTAGATCATATTAAAGCCTCTTTGAAAATGTTACTCTCCTGCCCTTGAAAACTCCCTCTTGCTAACAGCTTAGCCGCACCGTGCATGTCATTTTCAATGTTACATTTTGCTATTTTGCTTTTTTAAAAGCATATCACATATATGTGGGCAAGGAAAAGGTGTAGCTGATGAGGAAAAGAATAAGAGAAATCTAGATAAAGATTCTCAAGATGACGGATTAAATAAATACTAGTAGGTTCAGTATTGAGCTACAGTCTCTCTGAGGACATCAGCAGAAGTAGCACCTTCAAAGAAATACAAACATCCTGCATTGTGTTTGCCACTGAATATCATTGCTTATTTTTTCAGCACATGGGAAACCAAACAATCTTTCTTTTCCCCACAGCTGAACACACTAATGATCTGGAAAGGGCAGGATTATGGAGGAGTGTCAACAGAGAAGTGGTCTGATGTCACAAGTAAACTTTCTGTGGTGCTGTAAGCAGAGTTTTAAACACTGAGGTAGAGGACATGTGAGGACAGTGTGGCATATCAGTCCAGTCTTAGTAGACAGGCTTTATCTCCGGCTATTTCTGTGCAAGAACAAGAACAGTTAGGCAAACTAATATATAATATATATTAGATTGCCTCCTATAATAAATTGCAGTATAAGTTTTATCTGCAATACAAAATACATTTTCACGAGAAGCAAAATAAAATATGTATGTATTATTTTACTGTATATGTTTACAACACATATTCATACAGCCACAAAGTAGGAAAGGATTGACTTTTCTCCAGCCCATGAATCCAAACAAAAAAGCATTTGATTTTCAGTTTCTACTGTAAAAGGTCACAACAGGCCCGAATGCCAAGTCAAACTGATTTTCTCCAACTGTGAAGTCTTATGACCTGCTAGACCAGGCCAGCTGCAAGAATTCAATTGAGCCACTCCACATCCACTGGCCCCAGTGTTACAGGTTAAAGGAGATATTCAGCTTTCTTCTTCACCATGCTGGCATGCTTTATGCTTCTCCAGCAGTTTATGAATGTGTCAAAAAGAGATGTCTCTGCTGAAAACACTCCTCTTGTAGAGTCTGAGTGAATTTTCTTTTTAGTTTTCTCACACTTTTTTCTCACACTCATTCTCAAAGGAGGGCACAGTGACTTCATAATATGGATTCTGAGGCATGGCGATGAGAACAGGGGTGGGAATTTAAGGCTTAGGAAATGCAGACTGATAACAGACAGTCTCATCTGAAGCTCAATGAAGTAGGTAAACACTCTCAGAGAACCAAGGGTCTCAAGGGAATTATGAACAACTTCAGCGCTATATTATAAATATATTTCCTATAGTCTGTGATGTTTATTCAGCGTGGCTTGCTGCGATATCAAATCTGAACTTTGGAAGCTGCCAAAGCAGAAAAAGAGCAGAGATCGTTGCTGATTGTATGTTACAATAGGAGTTAAAGTGAAGAAATCCTGATCCTTAATTTATTCAAGGGTCCTTCACACTTAGTCCAGCAGGTGTTTTGATTGTGGATATGGAAGTGTGCCATGCACAAATCACTGAATGAATGCAATCATATAATTTCTAAATGCAATTTAAAGGTGAAGCAATTGTAATCACTTACCTCCAATTTGCTCCATGTACACCCTGTTTTAATGTGGAATAATATGTGGAATATATCTGCTTTTCCTTTAACCCTTTGGCTTCACACTTTTGGTGACTGTTAAATTTCAGTGCTAGAAGTGCTAGAAGTGTCACTATACTTCCATGTGGGTATTCTATGAATTATACAAAAGAAACAAATCCCACAACATCCATGAGTGGGAGACTGACTGAGATCAGGGAGAAAGGAGGGAAATATCTACACGTCTCTCCTGTTATGCTGCATATAAATGTTACAAGAGATCTGTGTGCTTGTCATGCATGCATATGGCAGATTTCCTAGGTTTACGTACCTAGAAGGAAAAACTATCTAACTTTGCTTTATGTTTTCGTTTGTGTCAGGTTGTACTTCTGGGGAAGGACGCTGGCTCGTATGATTTGTTTGGTAAGGTGGTGGTGTTTCGTTGACCTTAAGAGGGCGCTGTTTACCATAAAGCGGAGCTCTACTCATGTTTTTGTATTGATAACCTGTCGAAGCAAATGTGTTCCTTGAGAGCTCATATAATTTGAAACGGCAACATATGTGCATTGACGTGACACTACGTTATTAAAAATATTTTTAAATTGCAATTCATACAGAAAATGACTTATCTTCTATAATGAAAATGGTTTACATTTTTTAAATAATTTTATTTTTGCGGGGTTTCAAACATATCTTGGCGTACAACCGGATACAAATTTTATGTATTTTGGTATAGCTTTGGTATAGCTAATAGCTAAAGCTATTTTTTAAAGTAATGAAACAGCTTTGTTTCCTTGTCCTCAATTAAATGAAATTTGGATACAATATAACTAAAGATTTTATCCTTTGGGATGATCAACATGCAGGAACCCATTTTGTTGCCAGATGTTGCAAGAAAACCATAAAACAGGTAGTGTCTCACAGAGAGCACCCCATAGACCCTCATAATTGTTTGTCATGTGTGGTAAAGATTAAGTGAGCCTACATGCAGGAAGACCAGCTGACCACCTAAGACCAGTTTTGCCCAGCTGGGAGGCCTAGCTTAAACCAGCTAAAATAAGCCAACCAGCCTAGGCTGGTTTAAGCTTTTTTTTCAGCAGAGACATCCACTGTAACCACAGCAACCCTGCACTATACCACCTATGCGTAAACAACAAATGCAATTGAGGTGTTATTTTATTGAGTTGAACTGTTGCTGATAGCTATCACACCCTCAAAGTCATCAAACCAATATATTGTCCCTAAACAGATTTGATTATATCAGTGTCAGAGCAGGTTCAGGCATGTTGAGTCCAACAGGCCAATGTGAGTCAATATTCGTTGAGAAAGATGTTGAGCTCTTCCAGAACAACACAGGCCACAAATCACAGCTTAGTTTTTACTGATAAGATGTGAGGATCGGCAAGTGATGCTTTGAAGAGATTTGTAAGGGGAACACTAAAGGCAAGAGGCAGGAAATGAAGAAATCAGGGGATATTTTCACCTCAGATGCTGCATATGCAGCATAACATGATTGTTCTTCAATCAAGCTGGAAAATGAATAAATGATACACAAATTTGATTATACCTGCCAGTTACTTGTTGCTTGCGTCAAACCCATATATCATACTAAAATGTAATATCATAATATATAAATAATAATATATATAATATATTATTGAATATAATAATATGCATATAATGTAAAGCATACCAAAACAACTGAAACCAAATGCCATATTTGCTTTGATTTATTCAGAATATTCAGAATATCACATTCTCATTTTCTTTGCTCTTTGCTCATTTAATAAGTTATGGCAGATGGCAAAGAACATTTCTGAAATATCACACCCTTCATGAGGAATGCTTTCCTTTCCATAAACCAATAGGGTCAATTGGAATGTCAGGATGGTTTGGGATTTCAATTAATAAATTTGCATAACTTAATCGACTCTGTTTGGTCCATGCAGTGCTATTACAGCTGGGACTATCATTTTAAGAAGGATCAAGATGATGCCTCTTCAAGAGGGTCAGCTGGGTGGGGGTGAGGGCTGTGATGTGGGGGTATGAAAGATCTGAGGTAAGTCCAATGAGTTTTCATTCTTTCTGGTCCACATCTGCTCCAGTATAAAAAGAAAACTGAATTGCCTCATGCATGACAATGTCTTATATTTTTGTGGAGAGCAAGAGTGGTGACCTCACGACTTAGTGTTTCATTTCACGGCCACAGATTAACTCTTTATTTCTCCCGGCACTAGACCAGCCGAAACAAGGATCTATTCTCATACAGCCATCTCTGACCAGCACACGAGACTGGAAAAAATTACTTTTCCATTCAAATTATACAGCTCTCCAAGCTCCCTTTGTTCTTTTATTCTTTCATATCCTTATGGATATTACAATCTGCTTTATGAATATTATGCATGAATTATGACAAATATTTATGTGTTGGATAGAACTGCCTCCCTTATTGCTACTTTTATCGTTCCTTAAGCAATCAGGAGATTGCACGATTGGAAGGAAAAACTTCTCCAACACTGTTTGAAATGCATACCATATACTTAAAAACACTTTTTACATCAAATCAAATTACAAAAAACATTTAAAAAAAAATAAAAAAGGGTGCACTCATCACCCTTTAGTCACCTAAACATGAACAATTTTTTTAAATATATTTAGTATATTATAGGTCTTTCTTTAAAATGAATGTAAACACACATAGGAGATAAAGAATCCATTGATTTGCATCATTCTGTATCCATGCAAATAGGTGTCAGTCAAGTCCAAGATGAGTGCCATATATGTGAGAGCAATGCAAACAAAAATATTGTGCACCTTTAAACACCTTTAATAAACCTTTATCACACTTCCCATTTCCGGTAAGTGAAAAGTGAATCACTACTTCTGGTACCATCGCAACGCAGTCAAAACTAATGGCTGAATCCTCTTGCCGGTGTCATTGTAGCATACAAGGCTGCTCTAATTCTAAACAATGACACCCTTATCTCAGTTTTCACAATTTCCCAACACAGAAAGAACTGAGGAACGCACGGGTGAGACTAATATGGCGGGATGAAGGTCCTTCTTTTAAAATAATATGCAGGAGTGTGTTTGTGTGCAGTATGCATTTCGAAACTAATGATGTCTATTTCCTACAGTGACCATTTTAAAGCTATTTAGCAATTTTGAAGTTATGTCTCAAACTACAGAGGAGAACTTCTGAAACACTGAACACTTAATGAATGTTGTTTCAGTGCATAGGGACTAGTGGAGAACTTATGAAATACTCCAAAAAATTGTGTCCAAACACTGAACACAGGACAGCCCAAAATGCCTTTAATGAATGTTGTTTTAGTGAATAGGGACTAAAGTATGAACTTAAGGCTAAACTTTCCGAACATTTAGCAACCTGTAATTTATAGGGCTTATTTTGCATTGACCGGCAGCAACTTGCCTGTACTAGTACCTCTTTGTTCACTATATCTGACACTGCATGCAAATGAAGGAGGGAAATTATCACAGCCTATTGGCAACTGCTAACTTTAAACTTATCCTGCAAAAAGTTATCCTTGAGTATTAACAATTGATAACATGACATGAGTAGGCTTGCGTTAGCATTTATTTATCTGTACAGTAAACTAAATAGAAACAGCTTACTGCAGAGGTACAACTCAGAGGTGAGTTATTGCACAGATTCTGTAAATTGACATACTGTTTTAGAGGTTGCTTTATTTAGGCTACGTCAATGTGACATAATTCATAGCAAAACATCTCTCTTAGTAATAAGCTGAAGCTAACAGGATAACTAGCACCCAGAATATATTGACATTGCAATTAACTTGAGTTAAAAATCATCCCTTGTATGCCTTGTCCAGTTTCACTTTGGTATGCTCTTTCACCAGGTGAACCATATATTCTTGGCCAAATTTTGGCACCGACAACAGAGAGGATGTCATCTGATGTGCCGACGCCACTGTTTTGCTAGCCAGAAAAATCGATACACTGCTTCGACGAGCACTTACGGATATCTATTCCGCTGTGACAAAGGACTGTTATAGTGTTTCATATGCATCATCATTTAAACATACCCATATTAAAACTACATTTCTCCAAATTTCTCTTAATCATTGACATGCTTTTGTGATGGACATATTAAAGAACACAAATTGATAGATATTCACCCCACACACGTATATAAAGCTTAGTACTTTATAGCATCAAATAATTGTGGTTATTGTGGAGCATTTTCCTTTGAAAGCAAATGACACGGTGACAGCCTGCTTAATATGATTCACTGCCATGGTTACACGCAGCTAAATCAAAAAGAAGGTGAATTAACAATTTTCTTTTCCTATTATGATACACCTAATTAATTTCATAACGGTCCCTTTGCTGATAGCTATAATTACTTCCTATTTTCTACACCTTCCGTGATAGGCGGAAATGCCCTAGAAAAACTCTGTCTTATGTGACAAGGTGCTAATTTGGTCTATTAGGCACAGGTGCAAGCGCAGCACGTGTTCCTGCTCTCGTCTCAGTGAATAAAACTTCACAGTCACAGTCATAGGTGCTGTGTGTCTGAGAAACTCAATACATTCACACAGTTATTTTTCATTTTCATGCATTTAACACTCTGTAAAAAAAGAACCTCACATCTGCTTTTACAATGTAACGATGTCAGGTGCACGACAAGGATGGAAAATAATATTGTCACGCTAAATGTTGGGATAATGAGGAAGAAAGAATATCCACTTGCCTTATGGCTTATAAAGGCATGCTGTATATGATGCGACAGAGTTGGTGTGATGTCTATAGGAAATACTACTTACCATGTTGCGTCAGACTGCGTCATGGTGCATTAGATATGATGCTTTGTTTCTCCAAGCTGTTTAATCCTTTCAGCAATGCTAGATTTTGCTTACATAGCAAACGTTTTATTTTATTTACTCTTTTTTTTTGCTTCAGGTGACCTTTCTTGACAATCCGCAATGTGGCTTTAATTATTTAAAACCATATAGGCTGACAAAAATGTATGTAAAAAAATGTAAATGTTCCTGTATACATACGTACATAGTCTACATAGAGGGGCACTTTATGGGCTTTTTGGTCCCCTGGACTAGTCGTGCTTGTGGGCCCCCATCTAATTTATTCCGGGTGGATTGGGGGGACCATTTGCCCTTGGTCCATTCCAATTGCATTGTATATTCTTGGATATTTCCTGTAAATTACAGTATAATATCTATTCATTTTTACCCAAATATAATCCATGTTTTTTGTAATGCTAGGGTAAGTATTTCTTGAATATTGTACACAATAACAACAAAATGGCTTTATAAGCAATTGCTTATAAAATTTCATTTGCATTTTATTTGTGCATTCTGTTCTTCTGAGTAAGTGAGATTTTGTGATGGTATAGAAGAAAACAATGAGAATAGAAGGGCTCTATATCCTGCCTCCTTCTAAATTCAATTATCTTCAGTATTGAACCTGTTTTTAAATGAGACTTTAAACTGAATGAGAGCTTTTGGAACAGAGGTTATTGAATAAGTCTTTTGCTATCTCACAGTAAGGTAGCACATGAGGGTGTGACTCCTAACAGATCCTGATATGTGACCAAGCTAGTGACCATGTTAATTTCTGTCTTAGCTGAACACTACTATCATTGTGACTTAAAGGGTTATTTCACCCCAAAACAAAGTCATTTACTTTTAAAGCATCTTGAGATTTTTAAAAAAATTTGTAGTTTTTTGTCTTTATAATGGATTGGGACTGACTTCAAAGCTTTAAAAAGACACAAAACTTTCATAAAATAATTCCATGTGACTTGTGCCATATATTCCATGTGTTCTGAAATAAGGACTATATTTTCATTTTGGGGTAAACTATTCCTTTAGAGTAGATGCTTTAGGACTAAAGAACTTTTTATACAAAGCGACCATCGTGTTTTTTGTTTTAAATTACAAGAGACATTTATAAACCAAAAACTAAAGGTATAAAGGTAATGTAAAACTAAAATGACCCTATTCCTATTTATAGTAGACATATTAAGAATGTTGCATGTTGTTGGGCTCATGTTTATTGAAATTTATTATTCAAGTTTTATTATGTGATATTTAAAGTTGAACATTTGTGTTTACTTTTATTGACACTTTGTTGTGATGTAAAATATAAAATCTAGCTTTGATGCAAAAGTAGTTAAGAGCTTCTGCCCAAGTCTGCCCTTCTCGTATAGACAGGTGTGTTGTATCTGCTCCCACCCACCATGTGGTAAATTAATCTATTTTCTGTTGAATGGGCAATCCCAGAGAAATATGGATGCCTGTATGGTAACTCCACGTAACTGGAAATTAAAGGAGAAAATCTAATGTTTCAGTGGGAAGTCTTCAGTGACTATCACCCCCCACTGTGACTCCTCGGTTTGGACATGTTGTACAGACACATTGATTTGTTCTTGCCATCTCTGTCGAACAGTGGGAGCACATTTATACTCGGCCCTTTGTGCAGCATACTGAGTGTAGATCTACAGGGGTGAGATCTACACAAGCAGTAATGCAGGCCTAAAATACATGTAAATCACACCTTGTGTTACACATGTCCAGGTCGATAATGCAATCTCTCAACACACTACACAAGCCATCTCTATTTTATAGATATTTGTTATGCTTTCATTTGAGATCCTCTGTTTTAAATCTGAGATTGTGTTTATCACCTGACATCTATCAGCCCCAGTTACCATTGCCTCTCCTGTGGGGGCTGACGTGCCCTCTTATGTGATTTTTGTTAAGGCATCTATTCACAGGATGTGTAAGCCATCTGATGTAGACACAGCCAATTGCTAATGCTGTAAAATGATAGCAATATTTCACATCAAGGAAATGTACACACATTGCTTGCCAATGTCAAATATACATGGGTAATTTACATACAAATAGCAGACCAGATTTGCATAGCTGGCCTAAAAGCAGCAGTTCACAAACCTGTTATGACATTCGGTCACTGGGAAATGTCTCTGAATTAAATGAAATTAATTATTTTCAGTGACTTCTGATACATATACATATAACTGCTTTTACATTACACTTAACATCATCATAATGTATTTAGAAGACATGGCTTGTGTGTAAAAGTTTATGTTAAATGCTTTGTATATATACATACTCTTTAAATAATTTCTCACTTAAATGAGAGTGTCATTGCTGTGTGAAAAATGTAACATGCAAATGAGCTAGATAATTAAAATATTACTACACAGACCACACATTCTGGAGTACTTACTAACCTTCAGTACTTGTTATTATGACGAAACTTAATGGTGTGATTGTTCTTATTAAAAATGTTATTCTATCCATATTCCTTCATCTCATATATACACTGTACCGTATTAGACTTGAATAAACTTAAGCTTAACTTAAGAACTTATGAACTTAATTTAGTAGATTGCCTAAAGGTTAAGAATCTAAACAGATAGGTTACAGATTTATACCCAGGTACAGCAGAAACAAGCCATGAACTGAGATCTCCACTGTGTGAATATTTCAACCACATTCATATTCATAGGTGCATTTTTGAAGGGTCTCTACGCAGCTCTTCAATGCAAAACAATTCATAGTAACCACACCTGTCAAACTCCAAAAAAGGACATTATTAAAGCATTATTACAATACACTACTGCATTTAATTTTTAATTCTCTGAAGTTATATACATTAACAGATTTGTGTGTCGTCATTGGTAACGACATCATACCTAACATGTCCCAAATAATTGGAATGGTGTGAGGGTGATTGAAACTAACTGAACTATTTTTTAAACAAACCAACCCCAGGGTAGGTTGTTGTGTTACTAGTAATCAAATGTGTGGCACAGTACTGAGGTGTTTCTTTTATGTAGACACCTGAATAATATGATAAGACTGCTAACATTGGGTCTCATTTTGTGCCATCAAACAAAAGTTGTATTGGTAAAATAGTGTGTGTGTGTGTGTTTGTTGGGGGTGGGGGTGGGGGTGGGGGGGTTGTTAACATAGAATATGATGCTATTTGATTGTTGTAGTGAATGATGGAACAGAAATAGCATAAATCTTTTTCAGCCAGTTATCTACAGCAAATAAATGAGGTCTATATTCACAATGGAATCACAAAGGAATGGAAATTGTTTTGTAGAATACCATTATCTCTGGATCTTTGGGTGTTTTGCATCTAAAAATAAAATGTGCTGATGGCGTAATCATTTGAAGAGCTGATATTATAATTACCCTGAAGACCGAAGAATCACTGCTGTAAACAGAATGTGCTCTATTAATTGATTTGCACAATTAAAATATGTAGCCCAGCAATTCCTGCATATCATTGTAATAACTAACTCTTGCGTAGCGAACATCAAGGTTCAGTAAAATGTGCAACTGCCCCCAGTGTCTAACTATTATCATTGATTCTTCTTTCATGAAATCTGTTTCTCAACATAATATTCTGTCTGCATTGCAAATTATTATTTCATTGGACACATTTTAATTATTCAATACCAACCTCAAAATGTTCTGCGTTCACTTCGGGGTCTCATTAGCAGTTGCAAGTTTTTCAAGTGAAAGTTTCATTTCCTGACCCAGAAAACCATTTTTATACTGTAATACACTGTTCTATCAGCATACAGTGTTTATTGTTATTGTTCCTTCTTTCCCATGATTCCTCTTCAGTGATTCAATGAATGAACAGATGACCAGATGGACAGACAGACAGTTATAGATAGACAAACAGACAGACAGACAGATCTTGAATGAAGCATTAAAGTTCAATAGACATCTAAATAGTACACAACACACACAAAAGCTAATACTGCCTTGTACAGACATGGGATGCACACTAAGTATTGCGAGATTTAGGTAAAATTATGTTACATTAAATAGCACACTTACATTGTATGAAATTGTTAACAGTGAAGTATTATAAATAAACAATAATATTGTTTTATTATGGGAATTATCAAAACATAAGCCTATAATAGAAATATAATGGTCATATTATCATATAAAACAATAATATTGTTTTATAATGGTATATGTGGGTATTATAAATATCTAGAAATCTGTTCATGGTTACCATTGGAAACCACAATGTGCCATAAAAATGTAATATGTTTTTATATAATGGGTATTTTTTAAGCAAATTACATTACAATATTTGGAATATGTTTCATAATTCAATTTTATTTATATAGCGCTTTTTATTTAGGTATATTAATGCATGTTGCTCTGTGCTGCAGGCTGCATGTGTATAGAGTGCGCTGGCCCTTTAATAAAGTTCGAGTGTGTGGCCCAGCTCGGAGTTAACGCTGGTGGAGGCTGCTGAGGAACTTTAGGAATGGCGAAAGGTATGCAACTGCATCCTGGGAAAACACTGATGCAAACAACATCCCCACATTCTCGTTTTCATTAGTTAATGCACGTGTATCCCTGTGGAGCAGCCATATAGAGAAGCTTTTGTCTACAGACAGTACGATGAGCGCATGATTTCTTATGTTACTCAAAAACTCCTAGCCAAACTTTTTTGCCGCTAACCTGCTCGTCTCGTCATCTTTTATTTTCCAAGTAAGTGCAAAACAGTTTTGATATAATACAGAAATACATGCAAACTTGTTTTAACTGTTTAATGTATTTGATTTCCACGCGTTTTCTTGATTTAAGCGTTTGCAGTGAGTTTAACTATGTTACGATAAAAGCTAACTACTTAGCCAGCCGTCCATCCAGTTCTTCAGTAAACGGGATATTAACCATTCTCGTGTCATACATTTGTACCTTAACCGATTAATAAAAACAATCTGAAATCATTATTGTAGCGTTTTCAGCGCACTGACTTTCTGTAACTTTCCCTCCATCTGTTGCTATGCAACACCACCCCATAATGTTTCATTACTGTCTTACCCTTCGTCAACATTAACTTTTAATGCCTTAGGTTTTTTTAAACAATTTTCTTAAACTATTAATCTAACTTTTCGTTTGTATAATATAAGTGTAGGTGCATGTGATCTTTGATGCTGTGAAGTTGGATGCAGAAGATCAGTTTGTGTCTTGGCTGTAGATACACACACCTGCTACCTTTTGGAGTTTGCTTGAGGACACATCTGGAATAATCTTCCACTTTTTGGATTAAAAATGAAAGTGACAGTGAGTTTTGGAAGGACTGGTGTGGTTGTTCCATGCAAGGAAGGATGGACAGTTCGTGATCTCATCCAACAAGCCACCCAGAGATACAGAAAACTGCTGGAGCAGGTGAGTGTCAGGGGGCTTATTAAAGAGTGGTTTAAAGGTATAATGTTTTTCAGAATGCATATGTGGTTTTAGATCTGTGTGATTTTCTTTCACCTGAGGAACACAAAAGGAGATGTTTAGCAAAATGTCCATGCTGTTCTTTACCAAGCTTTAATATTGTAATATGAGATTTCAGAGCTATGGTGGGTTAAAACATTTCCTGCTACCCCTTAATAATTACTTCATTTTTATTCAGTCCATGTTGTTCTTTCTGAAGCTTGACAGCCCTCATGTCCTCATATGAAAAAGAGTAGCATGAATATTCTGTAAAATATCTCATTTTCTTTATCACAGAATAAAGAATACAGTGAAGCACACAGTTTTGGAAGGACATAAGGATGATTTTTGCCTTTTTTTGTGATAATTTCTTTTACATTTTTAGGAAAGTTAGTATTAATATGAGGTGTGAGTGGTACAGTAAATAGGGGATTTGATTCTTCACTAACTGTATTCAACAAAATGTCAACTAATTAAGTCTTTTTAAAACAAACTGTCCAGAATTACAGGGGGATTACCACACACTGGTTTATTACAGAGTTATAGTTGTTTTTTTAATATTTGGGTTTACATTTAATAAGAAAATTATCAAAAATGTATGCTTTGCCTTATGGGAATGACCTTATTCATTAATTTAAAACCTGTTAGTCAAAATCATATTCTCAGTGCCTGATGGGAAATGAAGTGTCGACCTTGACTCTTTATTATTGCAGAATTTAAAAGAGGTTCACAGAAAGTGTCCCTCACTGATGATGGGAAACTGCAGAAGTGATTTTTATGAAAGTCGGGCCAGATGTGCCTTGTTCATATTCTCTCTGTGATAAATGCAAATCAGATGTAAAATATGGCAGCTACTCTCTCCCATGTGCACTGACCCTCTGCCCTCCCCACCTGATGTCCTCCTCATTGCTGCTTGAGCTTCTTTTTGAAATAGTGCGTTTATTTGAGTGGCACCCATTTTCCCTGGCTCTCTCTGATCCCAGTGGACTGATGGTGACGTGGATTTCACCCTTTCCCTGAACATTAGGGTTTTGTGTGGCCCCTAATAAACAACAAGCGTTTCATCCTGCATTTCTTCAGGAGCCACTGGGCTTAAATGAGATCGTATATTGCTGCAAGACTTCCTCGCCTTACAATTTAGTGTGCTGTTGCTTTGTCTTTAGAGTGGTCAATTTGACTGATGGTAGATGGTCTTTACGCTTCACACTAAAGCAGGTACGAGTAGTGATTGGTCTGCAGGTTGTGGTGGCCTTGTAGTGCACCCTGTCGTGTATCGGACAGTAATATCATGCAGTGAATTTGGCAGGTCAGGGCTCTGTCAAGAGATTGCCAGCCGGCTCTGGGGTATTGCTTGGTTTTATATGCGATCGGCGTGCAAGATCTTAACAGGCATTTACTCTTAGGGGCCAGCGTGTGTCAAGCTGAGCTCAGACAATTTTTTTGCTTCACGTGGGCACGTCCTTTCTGTCAGACAAGTTTATGTGCGTGCCTAGCCTTTATTTGTGTGTTTGTAATTCCCATCAGCACTGTGTTATTGGCTGTTAGTCTCTGAGGAATATAGACGTGTGGGCTGGTGATGCACAAGGGCCCTTGGTGAGGCTGGATAGAACTACTTGAGGGATTCTGATTGGCTGTTGTCACCGGGGCCTTGTTTCCATGCTGGAGTGGTTATGGGTTGCATCTCTGCTGTGGCCTTATTTGGTCAGGGTCAGAAAAGTAGAAGAGGGCTCATAAAACTACTTCATGTATGCACAGATGGATGCATTTCATGCGTGTGCACATTTGAACATGCAGTATTTACTTTCACAAAATGGATAATCGTATTAGCTTCATGAATACAGTAGTAGTATTACACAATACAGTAATATTGGGTTTACTTCTTTTTCGCTTATGATTAGAGGCATTGTACCGCAGTATGGCATGTCAGTACAGAGAAGGCTGCACTATCGATCTTTGTGATAGATTGCTTTCATTACTCAGTCCTTTTCCCTATGAGACTGGATGATTTAGAGCTGCTGCTAACTAATGTCCTTCAGGTTTCCCTTGAAGTTTCATTAATAGAGTTAATAGTCATAATGTTGCATTTATTCATGAATGCAGGAGGCTTCACAAATCACGTCACAGTGCTTTCAGCAGAAATGCCGAACAAACGGAGCATTATGTTTATAGGAATACTAACACCCTCATCAATCAGTGAGGTTTTTGAACCTTTCATGAACTTCTTGGCTCTGCCACATGCATCTTGAGTTCAGTGCCAATGTGTTCCAACATTTGGTGGAAGATCTGAATGCATACAGCTGAATTCATGTCATTTAGGTTAGTGTGAATGATTTGGGGTTGGTGTGCTGATGGCTTTGTTAGTAATTGCTATATATGTACCAGGTTTGCAGAGCTAACTTATGATCTATTGTAGGGGTGCCTACCTGCTAGATTAGAGCTGCAGTATGCTTTAAATTAGTTAAATCAATTTAAAGAAAACAATTTAAAGCATTACAACATGCATTTAAAAACATGCGTACATTTCACATTCTTTCTGGGAAAAGAGAGTATCACAACCTAAAACTGACTATAGATAACTTTTTGAGGTATGCAAATCATGAAGTTGTTGCAAACCATTGTGATATGCATACTGAGATATGCACTTTTGCAATATTTCGATAATTTCAATAAGTTGTGCTGCCCTATATTAGATGCACTAGTAATACATCATCATGATCAGTTTCTCTTTCTTGATTTCAAAGTCTTAGCTAGTCTTATTTCTCTGACCTCTGACTTAGCAGATGCTGCATATGCTACACATGTTGAGCAGTGGTGTCAGAGATACAGGTTCGATTCGAGGCCTGTATTGCATGCGGATCTCATTCTCTATTGTTTTTCACTCTGCTGCAAATGAAAGTTCAGGCCTTAGGTCTGTAATTATTCAATTAGTGGTGTTTAAATGGGGCTTCATCTAATAGAAAGATTAGTGTTTAGGCAAGGTTGGCTGCGATTATCTGTTTTAAATGCTTGTCTTCTGGACATCTCACATTTAACTAAATTAACTTGCTAAGCGCCAGCACGTTAGCAGTAGATGGATTATGCTTCTTGCTCCTCTACTGGGGATTTAATCATGGACAAATTACTGTTATACAAATTGTTCACTATGAACATTGAGCAGTGGTCCATGTGTTAAACATAATGTGAAGGTCTGTTTTTTAGGACTGATAGTTTTGAGCAATAAAGGTTATAGCTATTTAGTTTATTTATCGTCATTTACCCTGTTGAATGGCTGCATATTTTTGAATTCAGTTGAGTCACTTCCCACTTTTTAATTGTCTTGTGCCGTAATGGTTTTGTTTTTAAAATGTAATATTAAGCTTTATGTTGTCATACCTATTAAAAAGCATCTTGAGATGCAGCGGTCTGTTTAAACTGCTCTGGTTAAAACCAAGTAGTTGGTTAAGTATACAGAAAAATCAAATGACTTGTCAGGTCTAGTCAAACCTTAATGTAATGTTGCTCTAAAATGCTTTTGAAATTGGGTTTCCATCTTATATTGGATATCAAGTGGCAACCCAACACAGTAGCAAAATTATGTACGGTCAGAAGGTTGCTGGTCCGATTCCAGCACTGGCAGGTAGCAACTAAAGTGCCCCTGAGCAAGACACCCAATTGGTCCCCGGGCACAGTAGTGTACTGCCCATTGCTCCGTGTGTGTGTGTGTGTGTGTGTTTTCACAGCTTGCAGTATGTGTTCACTCCTCACCAGTGATGGGTTAATTGCAGAGGTCACATTTCGGCTATGGGTTACCATATCTTACAAATATGTCACTTTCACTTCACTTTCACTTAAAACCCTTTTGGGTTGTGACCTGTCACTTGAGAAGTACTGTTCTACTAAATGCTTTTCCTATTTGCTTTGGCCTAGTTTAGTGAACAGGCTAATTGCATCTAGGGTTTGTAGCTCTGTACGTTTTTTAACTTGTCCAAAAGCCTGTTAGTTAATGAAGGTTAAGCTGAAGCCCTTCTCTGTGCGTTTAATTTTTGTGGAAGTTCGACCTCTCAGTTAGATGTCACAGCTTGGAGCACCAGCGCTTGGCTGTGTGTTATCTCGCTGCAGAGAAGTGTTGTTAATTACCAGATTTCCTTCTTCACCATTGAAGTCGCAGCGGCTCAGTCTTTGGTTTTTTTGTTATGCTAATCTGAAACATTTTCCTGCAGCTGTGTAATTATGCATTTAATGCGTTTCAGGATTAAAGTGAATGAGAAATGGCCTAGATTTAGTTGCACTAATCTTCAGCCTTTTTAAAGTGTCATACATCGGTATACAAAACCCATCGCTTGAAAGAGTGCAGTTGGCATTTTGAAGATTGCTGTCTAATTTCAGTTGCACAACTCTTGATTGCATTTCTGCTGTTATACTCATTGAGGTGTTTTCCATTGACCTGAATGCGTCAGTTACCAGCAGGATGAAAAGTTGCCTGTGTCAGGCAGCATGCTGAAGAATGTTCCAGGCCAGGAAACAAGTGGAAATGTGCTTGAGTCGTTGATTCTAAATTCTTAGCATGTCTACAAGGCTTTGGCCAGAGGCAGTAAATTGTCTGAAAGAGAGAGAGAGAGAGAGAGAGAGTGTGAGAGAGACCTTTAGCAGAGGAGGTGGAGGAAGTGCTCGGGAGTTACTCAGGAAGTTATCAGGCCATCGATAAGGGACACCTAATTACCCAGGCAAACGGAGGCCGGAGCTGCGCTGCTGGTTTTTCATTAAGCTAAGGAATGCCAGATGCACGAGTGTTGTGCTGGCTGCCAGAGCAGCTGATATCATGGAAAAGCTTGTCTTTCCACCAGGAGAGAAAACAATTAGTGTGCCTCGCCTCAGACACATAGTTGGTTAGCATCTGCTCTCAATTGAAAAGTGTTCCAAATTAAGTGCATGGCTTGTGAGAGAAACTACCTCTGGACTTCAGATGTCCTCATGAAGTACCAACATTCGGCCTTTAGCAATTTTGATTGTTTTGGCAACATGGCTAAACACTAATGTGCTATTCTCAGTGAATGCACATCCACTGTGGTGCTTTTATTTGTCTGAAACTGTATTCTCCAGTGACTTGGAGTTGTCTTTGAAGATGTTTATTGGAGTAGACCAAATAAACAATGCATATTTTGGCTTGTGCTTGTGTTTTGTTTTTATTTTAGTGTGTACTGTTACGGTTTGGATTTAAATCCTCACGGATGTAGTTGTTGCATACAGATCAATAATTTGTATTCAAATCCAAGTTTAAGATGTTTCATGGATAGTCTTTAAAAACAAACAGGAACACTGGTTCACATGTTACTCGGGTGGAAATCAGCAGGGACCTGGTTATTCAATATTATGTCTATCTTTTGTTATTTAATAAGTTATTTCTGATTAGTTATTTAGTTGTATAGCTATTTAATACTGATATATTGCAAGCTTGTATTAACTTGATTGTATTTAAGCTGCATTGGACCTTTGTGCAAAGATCATTTTGAGTTTGGATTTTGGGTAAATAGAGATAATTACTGGATCTTGCCCTTGTAGTAATGTACATTTCTTACATACATGTTGGGGGGGAGTATGTTTGTGCATTGGTGTGAAATTCTGTGTTTGTCTGTCTGTTAAGACTAGCTTTGGTTTTTTGGATTATTGCATTAGCACTGCAGATATTTATCAGCAGGAGTAGGAGTGGTGCATCCAGACATGCTGTCTGATGTGGAGTCTTCCTGTATCTGTTTGTCTCATTTAAGGACTGATTACCCACATACACATCCCTTCCCACACTGGCCACAGTGCCCAGAACAGTATTCATCTAATTTGTGCTACTATAGAAAAAGAATGTCCTTTCATTTAGGCAATATTGCAGCCCATAACAGAAAATGAGGTGTGGGTTTAAAAATTGTATGTTTATTAAATTCAATTCACTGCAAAATTGGTATTTTCATATTTGACCAGAAGATGCAAGAGTACAACGTGGAGGTGGAAGATCGCTCTAGGAGATGGACAGTGTCTTATTGCATCATTATCATCACCATCATGATCATTACTGTTTATGAGTCTGGTAATGACACTAGGCCTGGTAATGGATGTTGCACCAACAAAAGCAATTGTGGAAATACAGCCGGAGCCCCGCTGCTCACCGTCATCAGGGTAAAAATTGCGAAATGTTCCAGAGATTTCCATCGTTTCATTACGGTGCTATCTCCAGCCACACGCGTATCCTCATTCGCTGGTGGTGTAGCTGGGAATAGGCTTTAATGTGGCATGTAATACAGATTTTTTTCCATGGACTGACGTCGCTCTTGGTTGAATGCCAGAAACCGCTGCACTTGTGGCCTTTGGCTCACCCTCGTTCGCTGCACCTTGCTGCCAACATTGAAAAGCTCAGGGCTGGTTTAGGTTGGAGCTGTAATTAGACAGGTGTGCTGGCTGTCAAATGTCATTTAGCTCACAGGCTGCGGGAGATGAGGTCATGTGGGATCTGATGTCATCGGCTTTGTTTAAAGAAAGAAAGATCAAATGCTAATTTATATAATAATAGATAGAACTGCAGATCAATTTCTGAAGAATTAGTGCTGGATTCTTGGTAAACCCATAAACATAGTATCAATTTTTTCATGCTAATTTGTTGTCTAAATGATTTGTAATACGTACATTAAGTACTTTTCTATGTGTATATTTTTTCAGTAAATGTGTTAACAAAAAGTTCTTTTTCTAATATCTTAAAAGATTAAGACTAGTTTTCTGAGAATCTTGAACATTGGGTATTTGTTTTTTGTTTTGTTGCATTGGCAACAAGATTATTTTCCAATCTGGTTTTGCTTGTTTATGTTTAAAACAAGTGAAAAAATCTGCCAATGCAGCAAGACAGAATGCACTTATATTCAAGATAACTTCTCAGACAATAAGTCTTGTGCAGGCTTGCTTCTCAGGTATACATGTGTATTTTAAGAATGTTTCTGTATAACTGGAAAATGAAACATTTGAAGATGATTTTACAGCATGTTGTATTGTATTGCAAGAGATTTTACGGACAGTGAAAATTACTCAACAAACAGTCAAGCCATAGCAGTCAAGAAAACAGAAAATATTAAACCTTTCAACGCTTTGTTGTTACTGTAATGGTCTTCTGGTAATCTGGTTATTGTCACATTTTTCAAAGTGAAGATTTCCCTTCTCAAATTTAATTAAAAGGTAAACCCACCTGCATTTGCCAGACGCTTATATCCAAAGCATCTCACTGTGCATTCAAGCCATATAATTTATCAGTGCATGTGTTTCTCTGAGAATCGAACCGACAACCTTTGCGCTGCTAACACAATGCTCTGCCAATGAGCTACAGGAACACTTGAAATATTTAACTCATTAATTAGACTCAATAAAACTGAAGAATACTTTAATATAATTATACGTAATGATTATGACAAGGGTGTTCCATCATAGTGGTTCCAAGATGTGGAATGTGGTTATATAAATGTCTGGAAATTGCCCATCTGCCAGACAAATAAAGAACAACTTTTTTCTTCTAGAACAATACTACAGTGGTAGACAGATTTGTTTCAATTCATTTAGGGCTGAATTGATTTTTTTTTTTTTGAGTAACTTGATTACAAAATATCCTCATTTGTCAAACTCACTTTATTATATATCATAAAAGTAATTGTTTCTAATCAACAAGCTGAAGTGGATTTAAGAGTTTAGGTTTAATATGAAAGTTGCTAGGGACTTGCAAGTTGTCAGAAGATTGAGATTTTTAAAACAAACAAGCTATTAAAGCAATAAGTCACATGTCCTCAGTCATTCAAAATGGTGGTGGTAAGAAAACAGCATTGTGTGCAAGTGTGTTAATGTAAATAAACTTTTACATTCTTCGGCCCACCAAATTAAATAAAACTGTTGACCAGCTGACCGGTCCCTAATATTTGAGTTTTTCTCACTTTGAATCTTCCCATTATCTGTTGTTCTACAACTTTGAAATCTGTTATATAAAATATTATTTTTCCCTCATTTATGACATGGGCAGCATGCTACCAACAAACAAATGCAACTTCAATTTATGTGAAGTTGGAAGTTTGACATCTTGCAAGAAACATTCAGCTGTGTCATAATAGTTCATGTCTGCAGTAAAGGGTTCCAGCCCCCTAAGCACTTAAATTCTGTTTTGTGATTTCACCCATTCATTTTTTGTGAGAACCACCCTTTGATTATTGAACGTTATCAGCATCTTCCTGTAGGTTCTGAACAGTATTGCCTGTTGACACAATGAATCATTTAAAATATGAAGAAATAAACCTAATATTTTGTAACTGTCAGTGGCCTCTTGGGCCTGTGACACTAATAGCAAATTAACCTCATATTTCATCCCTGTGCAGTTAGATGCAGTAGAGATTAAAATTGTGATTGAGTTGATAGATATATTTTCTCTCTTGCTGTTTTTATTTGGCCACCCTTACTACGTCACTACAGTATGACGCTATTGATAATACAGCATTGATAATATAGTTTTCTTCACCTCTTTCATGTTAATATACCTCAATACTCATTTATATAAGTATGTACTGGTTAAATCTTGCGTCTGTTTTCCTCCTGTGTTGAGAGACTTTGCTTTTAAACCAACATTTTGTAAGTATGAATCATCTATGCAATCACAGTTCATCTGGTGATGGCTGACAGCTCTGTAGACCCACAGCTGCCAAGATAAACAGGGTTGGCCCGTATCAGTCATGTTTCACACTGTCAATGCAGTTTTGCAGTTACTCCAAGGTAATCACTGTTAGCATACCTTACCTCCCACTATTTACACATGGCGTTGTTTGAAATCAACTTGTAACTTGCTTTGTTTTACGTGATACAATTAATAATTAATTTGTTGTAGAGAGTCTTCTTGGCATAAGTTGAAGTTCAAGCTTATGTTGACATTTGGAGCAGAGATTTGTAGTTGCATCACACTGGTCTCAGGAATCTGGTTGGTGGTCGTTGTGAGTTCACAAGGCTTTGATTATTTGTGGATGATGACGCGTGCTGCATTGTTTTCTGTCAGCAATAATCAGAAAAGTCCATTGGGCCACAGTCTGGGCCTTGCTGCACTCCCCCGTAAGGAGGTCACAGTGGAGGAGTTCTGTGTGAACACTATTCAGTTTAATAAAAGACGGCCCGTCTTGCTTGTACATCAGGGTGTTCAGATACACACCCCTTTGTTAGCACAAACACACGTTAAGTATTTTTCAGCCAGTTTAAATCATAACTGTTAAAAGTACAGTAGGGGCTCTTCTCTCTTTCTTTATATTAGCTGATATTTTTTCTGAAATCCATTAAATTAATTGTATGTATATTCCTATGTGGTTTGTTATATACATTTTGGATGAATTTGAAGAAAATAATTATGCATGGGGTATGAAAAAGTTAGCATGGTATTTTCATTGTTAAATCAGTGACCCTCGTTGTACAGTGATTATTTTCACTGATGCAAATGAACTAACAAACACTGACGTTCCAGTAGAATTTGAAAGGTCCTTTTGAGAACATTGGAAATGCTGTGGGAAATTCAAGAAATAAGGTGATAACTCTGAAGTCGGCAGGTGTGTTATTGTGTGCTCTTGCTGATATTTCACACTGGCGTTTGTTTGTTTTGCAGGAAGGAGATTACTTGGTACGAACCCACCATGTTGAGTACTGTGACGGGGGAATTCTGGACCCTGATGATGTGCTAACAGACCTGGTGGAAGACAAAGACAGGGTAAAACACATGCAAAAACGCTTCGGTTTCAATGGAATAGTTTGCTCAAATTATATTTATCTAGTAAAATTACTTAATTTATTTTTTAACTAATAGATCCTATTATGTATTAAATTCTGATGTGTTCATCATGGACACTGGTTGGGTGGTATTTAGAGATAAATCACTTGCTATTTTGTGCTAAATGCTATTTTGCATCAGAAGTGTTCTGTCTCCAGACACAAAGTTTTCACTGAATAATTTGTAGCAAAGACACAAACACTGAAAAGCAGAAACATGTCACTGAATTTCAACATTTGGCCTTATTTGTTTAAATATTTTTAGTGTTGTCAGCTTGGAATGTAACTTTGTGATCACTAGTCTACTAAAACTAATTCATAAGGAAATCTGCCAAATGGGCTATATTCAGCATGAATATATTTTTATATTATTTATATTATTCCCTCTTTGCATAAAAAGGGAATAATAAAACTGAGGCATTAGCTAGGGTGTATTGGCTTTCCATAATATTTTCTGTGGTCGATTGTATTGTTAATAGAGGTGCAGTCTGTCCCATTGGTTGGTAATGTCAGTTATCCCAGTGCAACAAAACAGAGCCAGAGGAAACCTGTCCCAGATTGCCAACCAGAACATTTATTTTTGAGAATGTTTGAGAAGCTGTGAGTAAATGTGACAATTTATAGAAAACATGACAGAAACACATGAACATGAGAAATCATAGGTTAGGTCCCAATGCAGTATGCATCCTGATATATTTGTTGTGAAAGCAATGTAAAAGATGAATGTATGACACTAAATGGGAAGTGCTTTTGAATCTCTGATGGAGGTTGTGATAGAAACTTTGAAATGTAATGTATTTATTATCCTTTATGGAGATTCTGGTCATTCATTGTTCATAATGGAAGCCCAGTAAACACTTCAGCGGTTCATATGGAAAATGGCTCGTTGACATTTGCTTGTGAGGAAAGAGTGGTCTGTCCAATGAGCCCTCTGGGCTTTCTGTTTGTCCTTTCTCTGTATGGAGGTTATTATATTGAGCTGTGTTGCTGCTCCTAACCCGATAACATAAAGGGCATTTTCCTCCTAATTGAATTCCCTCAGATATCAAGTGGTCTATCAGATGCAAAGCTTTTGATTTCTGCACACTAATTAATAGAAGCAACGGCACTAGGCAGTATAAGTCTCTCTCTTTTTTGCTCTCTCCCCAAGATATTGCTTCATAATCATAAAGTGTAGCAGTGTGTTTTATAGGGTTTAGCCACAGGGAGTGCAGCCCTATTCCAAGGAATAATTTACATATGAAAGATGAAAAATTGTCATGATTTAAAGATTACGAGTGGTGGTATTAACTTAGAAATGGCTGTGCTTTTTATTGAACATTAATTTGTATGAATATTCTGAGCTATAATCGACTGCATTTCATACTAGCTCACACCAAGATGCACACACACCCGTACATGGATACAAAATCATAGACTCTGTATCTCTCTCACTGTTTGTTTCATATACACACACAAGAACACAATTGCCTGTTGGTATTGTGCCTTTATTCTGTTAGAGACTGTATTTACTCATAAATCCAGACCAGGATGAGGAATGAGCCTTCACTGTAGTGATGTTGCCATGGTGACAACTTTCCCAAATGTCACAGCCTGTGTTACTGTATCCTGGTGATCCAATAATTATTCTTTGCTTTGTGTAATCCAGGAGTGGGTTTTTCTTTAGAAATATTTCTGTATAGTACTGCACTATTTTTGAACCACTGAAAACCAAACATTTAAATGCAAAGAAAATGGCATTAGCAGCAGGTATGTGCTGCTAAATGTACTTTGGGAATCAGTTTTCTACAGCTGCCACTTTTAGTGCGTGTTTGTGCAATGTACCATTTATCCTGTCAGGTCTTAAGATTTTCTTTTATGTCAACATAAACATGAGCTGTATTGTGGTAATTATCCTGCCACTCCTTCTTTAATGAAGCTAACAAACCACTTGACTGTCAACGCAGACATACCCTGTAGGCAAATTACAAGATGTGCTTGGTTTGGGCTGTAGTTTATACACACATTAATGGTTGCTGTGTCAAACAACATTCTGTGTGGTAGAGAATCCCGTATGTCATGTGCTAACACGTAAATGAACTGTATACTGCTTGAATTGATATAAAATACTTGCTTATGCAACTGGATGTTGATAATGTTGTTCACTGTAAATTTTTACACCTTTCCCTCATTAACTAACCTTTGACTGATGGACCAGGATGTATGTCATTGCTTATGTAGAACAAACTCAGCACTTAATTACTTCCCGCTATGGAACTCCTTTTCCTAAAACTTAAATGTACACAAACACATATAGTAACAGTACAATCAACACATAGGATGTGACTGTATAACAGACTTAACAGCTGGAAACAGCTTTTCCTTCCATCATACGTTACAGTTGTGTGGTGTGGGGGCTGTTTAAGTGTGATCTGCTCTGATTTCACAGTCAAGTTGCATTTTGGGAAATAGAGCTGAAATGTAAACACAAGTTGGCTTGCTCCATCTGTCAGAATCAAGGGATTGAGGGACTGTCAGAAGAAACTTCCCTTCCTCACTTAACAAAGTGGAACAGATTTCCAAAATGTATGCAGGGATTGCCTAAAATTGAGGTGCTTAGCAAAGTTAATGTATATCTGGAACGTAGCCCAAACAGTCAATTGTACTTTGACTTCATTTAGTCACCATTGTTCATTTTCAGTGCACAACCCAACTTTAGATGTTTTCTCAAACAAACATCAACATTGTTTAAAATATTACATTTCAAAAGCCACACAAGGTAATGACATAATTTTTTATATATAATAAGGGTGAGTGGTTGTTTAACAAAGAAACATACTAATTTTGTCTGTCTGGCGTGAATATTTGGTTTTCTACTGAAGCTGTGTACTGTTTTTGTATTTTTTTTTTTATTAAACATTCCTCATGCATGAGCACACACTGTCACACTCGCGGATGCATGCTCTGTGTGTTAATGATATGCTCACAGCTCTGATTCACATTCAACTGGAGGCAAAAAATGGTACATTAGTCAACACTGTCATCAATATATGAAGAGAGAAAGACATTAGAATATTCATTTGAATCTGTGCTGCAGAGTTGTTTTCCTGTTCGTCTGGAGACAGCCATGCCTCACGTTAAGTGGCCAAGGAGCAGCAGGGAACACTTGCTCATTTCTGCCCTCTAGAGGTTATTTATGATGTTGCTTTAATCTTCTGTCAAGATTTTAACATTCTGCATTTGCGTCATGTCACGGCAGAGAGGGGACGAATATAAGATTAAAACCAAACAAAAAGGGCAAAATGAAAATCACTCTTTATAGATTTTCCGCAACGGTTTTTACACTGTATTTACAATTTTTCATTTCTCATGGTATTTCAAAAACAGCCCAAAAACTCTATCTTAAAGGTTACGGTGTAATGGGAGAGCAGTGAAAATGGAGTAATGCGTGTGAATAATATTGATGTGTGTGCAGGAGGTTAATTAAAAGCTCCAGTCATTCATCAAGGACTGAGGGCAGGCAGGCGGGCTGACTGCTTTCAAATCAATCACAAGCTCTCAGTTATGTACTGCTGATACACATAAACAGAGGCCAAATGTAACTTTCTTCCACACCGACTTATGGTGGTTGAAGAAAGTTACTGGCTGACATATGTGTTGGATCATGACAGTCGACTAGTTGTTTAACTGATTGAGGTTACACAGTTTATCTGTATATTCTTTTTGTATTTATTTACGAAGGTGGTACTTTAGTGTAATATCAGCTTGTTGTGCTTTACTGTTAGACAGTATACATGGGAAAATAATGCACGGACTGCAACTGCTCCATTTAAAGTTGTTTTTTGCACTTTTGGTTGGTATTTTTGAACAAAAGAGTACATCTTGTATAAACAACGTGATGCATCTCATCTGGGATGTGACAACCATTGTCGACTAGATTTTGAAAAAATATCTACTATAGTTTTGTGCATCTGTGCACAAAAAAACTATTTTTGTATATTTGTTTTTTTTAATTGGATTCAAATTTATGTCCCAATAATAGTGAAATAATTGAGCTGTTTTATTTTAATAATTGCAAATTTGTGACAGGCCAGGTCATTGTCATTCACAGCATCATATAGATGAGATTTTCTGTACTAATCTAAAACACTTGCTGTACTTAAATAATTGAGGGCTGGGTGGTTGTTCTTGGCTTTAATTTTTAACCATTTGTGTTACGTTTTTTTTTTATTTGCATTTGGTGCTTATTTTAAATGAACCCCACTCTCTCACTCTTTCATACACACATCCCACAATGCAACACTTCCTATCTCACTGCATCTTGACAGGTTTGCTAGTCCCAGACACACATCAGTGACTTCAGTGTTTTAACTCTTAGACTGTTAAGACTGTTACATGCTGTCTAAGCATGTTAGGATATGTTTGAGGTTGTTTCTGGCGACTCTCACCTGAGATCTCGATAATATTCATCTTGGACTGAGTGCAGTGTAACTGCTTTAAAAAGTTTGTCATTATGCCTTCAGCTTCCTAGAGGGTCTGTGTCTCAAGTCACGCTGTCTGTGTGTCGGCCTATGGTGATCACGACATCTGTTTCACTGTCTGCTCAAAGTGTAAAGGAGGGAGGAGTTTGAACAAATCTTAGTAAGATCTGTTTCAGGCACTAAACCATTAGTACAGGATGTTTCTCACTGTCTAATTCTGTATCATCTATTTGTCATGTTATCTCATTTGGTAACATCTCTGTATATCTTCTACACTTGTATTTTGTGATGTGGTGTGTAGTGTGGTGATGCAATCATATGTGCATCACCTGGGTCTCTGTGTTTGCTAAGTGGAAATTCTATAGGTTGTTACAGACTTGTTGGATGTCTGATGTAAACAGGATGTTTAACTTGACTTTGCATGTTTTTTGCCTGTTTTTTCCCTTTGAAGTATGTGGTTGATGGTAATTAAATGAGAGGGAGAACAATCATCATAAATTTCATTAGGCAAAGAGGGTCATTAATATTTGATAATATTTGATATTCAATAT
The DNA here is from genome assembly GCA_036877525.1 of Chromobotia macracanthus. Lineage (NCBI taxonomy): Eukaryota > Metazoa > Chordata > Actinopteri > Cypriniformes > Botiidae > Chromobotia > Chromobotia macracanthus. The sequence goes on along the minus strand of JAZGTH010000035.1, from coordinate 701,553 downwards.
ATTATTTGAAAGGAATACATTTATGCATGTCTGTGTGTTTTATTAAATAATAACAATACACAGTGAACTCCATAATTATATGGACAGTAAAGAAAAAGTTGCTGTGTTTGCTGTGGAGTCAAGAAATTTCTTTGATTAAAAGGTGACCTGACTAATCCCTAATGCTCTATCCTATCCTCATAACAAAAAAATTTCCTTGTCTCTAGTTCATCTTGTCTCTAGTAGCAGAATCCAATGTCCGCTTGTAAATGTAGCTTTGTAGACTTGGCTTGTCGGCTCGCAAGGCAAACTGTTCAATGCTCTCGTCCTTTTGTCGCTTTGGATAAAAGTGTCTGCTAAATGACTAAATGTAATGTAATGAATATGAAACAAATAAATACTTATGAAGGGCACTGTGTATATTCAGTTGGCCCAATTTAATATACACAGAGCCAGGACACCACACTTGGATAAAGCCCCTGGGGACACTTTACTTTCCCCTTTTAAATATTTGATGTACATTTTATTGAAAAACAAATAAATGTCTCTCTGAGGTATTAAGTGACACCTACTGTCTTTTCTCACCCAGGCACACATATTATATAAAATACAATCTTGTGCTGGCAAAAAAAAATAAATCTAAGACTGTATGGGTTGCAGATCAGAATTGTCCAATTTCACTCGCAGAACAATCGGCTAATGATATCAGTCTCATGAATCGTTGATAAGTCCATCTCTAATTCTATTCAAAGGACTGTATATATCTCTCTTAAGTCATCTTTTGCACCAATCATTACTGTTTTATCCTAAAATGGTTGTGCTCTATGTATTTGTGCCTGAGGTATGTGCTGAAAGCAGTGCTGGTCTAGATAATATTTTGTTATGTCACAAACAAAAGATTTCAACAGTGTGTATAACTTCGTTTGCATGTATTTGGCCTGAGGCTGTGCCACATTTGTGTGTGTGTGTGTGTGTGTGTGTGTGTGTGTGTGTGTGTGTGTGTGTGTGTGTGTGTGTGTGTGGGTAATAGAATGCTGGTTAAATCTCAGACATTTGGAGGAATTAGAATGTCTCTGTGCTACATCTGGAGTAATTAAACACTCCTTACTACCACAAATCAAGCCTCTTTGGGGCTACTGAGATCATGTGTGTGTGACAGATAACGTGCATAAGATGGGAGCTCTGTTTTGACACTTTTAGCACTCTCTTCGTTGTCTTTTAGATGGGATTGTTCCTGCTAACTGATTACAATAAAGCCTCCTTAAAATCTTCACTTAATGCTAATTAAATAGGTTAATCAAGATTAATTAACAGCCATTCTTGTTTCTCAGCGGTGCTACTGTGCTATAGAAGCTGAGACATGGGAAGCCGTGTGATTTGATTACCGTGCTCCCTCTTATCCAATCGCTATTAACCCCCAGCATGCCTGCTGCCTCATTGGCTGGGGTGGTTTGCATGAGCTGATGAATATTCAATAGGAGCTGATGGATGAAAATAATGGTGTTTAAGCCGGAAGGGGCGATGGCATCTGAAAGCCTGGCCCAGCAGGAACTAACGCCACACAGCCGGCCAGGACCAGAGACCAGAGGATCCAGTCAGTTTAGCAGGCCTCTTATCTCACAGGGTTCAGCATGGCTGTAAATTTGATTCCTAAAAAGCAATCAGCTGTAAAACATTAATGAAGAGAGTAGGGCGAGGAAAAGGGGAAAATTGCTGTTAAAGATATCCTAACCCCCTCGCTGCTGCGCGTGTGTTCTGTAGGTTTTAATTTATGGCCGTTTATAGAGGATGAGGATGGGTATTGACATTTTTTCCTCTGTTCTCCTCCCCTGATGTTGTTGTTATTGTCTCAAAGCTTTAATTTATCATCAGCTCAGGCGAGACGGACGAGAGCGATTTGGGGAGGAACAGTGAGCGTGACTTCACTCTGGGCTTGAACCCTGATAATGGAGCCACTATGATACAGTCACGGTCTAGCAGTGAGGGGAATGGAGGAGACCCCTTCCCCCCACAGACATTTTTTACTCTCTTGCTCAATGTTTCTCTTTCAGTAAGTGGTGAGACCTGAGGAAATGGGGGCTGTCTGTAATGAAGTGTTGTTGATGGGCAGGAATCAGGTTGTTATGATGTGCAACTGAATGTGTGGAATGATGTAGACATTAAAAACAGATGAACACTGTAACTGTATCATTGAAGCCATGGCCTAGCCGTTAGCACACACAATACCATGTTGTGCCATGGCCAGGTCTTTATTTGAGTAAGGCAGTTCACTTGGTGGCCATTTTGGTGACACTCATGGGCAGCTGTCTTGTCTCCTATCGACTGTGTGCCATAATTATGTTTACCATTTTTAATACCACATCAAATCAGCCAAATCGTAAGTAGTACCAAGTATCAAATTCGTACTAAAAAACATTTGTGCCAGCCTCTTGAGTACCAACTTAGTTTGGTACCTGAATGGTGTTTGACTGACAGGTGACTGTTTTCAAACACTATATGCACTCACATTTCACATTAGTGTGTGAGAACAGTAAAAAGCAACATTCTTGCTCAGAATGCTGGTCTTAGTCAGGTAGTAATGTCTGCATAGTCAGTTACCTGTGTCAATATGGCAGCTGTGCATTAAAATGAAATGCAACTTAATTTTGTTGGTAATGTTAATTAAATAACAATATTACACACAGAGAGAAAACTGATTACATTTCTTTGCCCTCTATTATTTGAATAATTATTTGAAAAACTACTCTGATTACACCAACTGTTCCAGGAGCATGTGCTTGTGGACTGTATGCACAGAGGTGCCATCGGGCCCAATGGTCAGCTTGTGCTGTGTATATACTGAAGAGCCTGGTGCTCTAGTGGTCAGTTTACACTGTGTACTGCAAGGGTCCTGCTGTTCAGCTTCCTTTGCAATCCAATCAGTTTTATCCAGGTGGTGCACAGTACACATTCCTGCTGTTTGTCTGATTTTAAACAAGCATTGTTCCCATCTTTGACAGCACTTCTGCTTACCTGAACACAGGGAACTGATTCCCTGTGCTTATGCAGCAGCCTCACATTTTGTGTAGGGGGAGGGAGACATTGAGGGAGAAAGGGAGAGAGGGAGAAAGGGAGAGAGAGAGAAAGGGAGAGAGAGGGAGAAAGGGAGAGAGAGGGAGAAGTGGAAAGAGGGGAGGAGAGGGGCAGAGAGATGGAGTTGGGACATTTGGTGTAGTGGATCTGGACAGAACTCCTCACTTTAGGGATTCTATGTAGGCAGAAGTATAAGCTTGCATGGGTTTGAGGGCTCAGGCTGTGTGTGTGTGTGTGCGTGTGCCCATGTGCGTCAGATGCGTGCATGCACGCACGCACGCATCTGAGGTCCGCCAGACACTCAGACAGAGAGGAGGGTTTTATTCTCACAGGCTTTTGTCTCAGGTCCTCCAGTTTCACTGCGTCCTCTTTAGATGATCAGAGAAGTTTTGAAGGGCTAAGGGGGAAACACAGGGCGTTGCAGTTTCTGTCATTATACCCCAATAGATTTGCAATATTTATTGGAAATGTGGTTTAAATATCAGTTTACCATTGGTGCTGATGTGGTAGGAGATGATAATACCATGATACTTAATGCATGGAACATAATAAATGTACATATAGAAGAATATGATGGTAATGTAAAAATACGTAAAAATAAATAAGGTATATTATTTTTGACATGTATATGGTAATCCCTTATTGCATGTATTTTCATTCAATAATATGCATGTGCACATCCACGCTTTTCTTTATGGGATTAAATAATCTTTTAGGAATGTTTATCATGCTCTGGTTTCCTCTCAAAATCAGTAAAAAAAAAAATCTGCAGAGACTTTCTAGTCCTGGTGCTGAAATCTATTTATTATACGCAGGAACAGTTTTCTGGTGCATAACCTGTGAAAATGGCTGTGATTTGGCCTGTGTGATCTTACATGCTCAGCTTTAATGTTATGACTGAAATTGCTCTTATTCAGACAAGTGGCAAAGGCTTTGAAAGAATAAAACCTCAGTTTTTGAAATATGCAGGTGACATCCCAAATGGCTTCCTTTCAGCTTTGAAAAAAAACATAAAATTAACTGTGTTCATTGGTCTTTCAGAGTTGGATCTCTCCCATGTGTCAGAAAGAAAATAACTGTAATTAAGAAATTAGAAATGTAATTTCACAGAAATGCTTTTGGAACCGTGGCTCTATCTTAGTGCTCCACCTCTCCGTATGCGCAAGTTAATTAGCGAGTGCTGCAGCCATTGAGGAAAAATGATGCTGATAATTTGTAAATAATAGTACGGTGTTTTGTAGCTGTGCATCACAAAGGTTGTCCGTCTTTTTGTCCCCTAAGAGGCTTCCATATATCTTTGTCTTGCTTGTAAAGTATACCTCATAAATAATGCAGTGGTCATGTTAATTAGTGTTAATATAAATTAGCCCATTAAGCTTTAGGATAATGTTCATTTAGTAGGGACAGAACAAGAGAGGAATGATAATGGTTTGGGGGAAACACTTAGAATTCTGGCCAATAATTACTGACGTGACTTGTTAGTTTGACTTCTGCCGACCATTGTAGAGCCAATTAATTGTGTTTCTTGGTGGGTGAGTAGGTGGGGGGTCTGTCATTTTACTGCTTTATGGTAGTTACAGTGAAGGGGGAAAGAAATTATTGAAGGAGGAATGGGATCAGGTCGCAGGCAGGATTCTAACCTGAACCTTTGACAGCTATGTCAGCACTGCAGCTTTAACTTTGAAGTGTCTGTTTTGTTTTTTTCCCCCCTTTTTTAAATGAATATTTGTTAAATATTAAGTGTAATGTCTTTGCCAATAACGTCACCAATTGGAATTGTAAAAGAAAAGTTTCCTGAACACCTTTTCCATTTACCATTTGTTGAAAAAAACATTTTGTTAGACTTTTGTTATTGTTTGCCCGTGTTGCCATGTTGGGTTGGTCAGGATGCAAAAGTGATGTTTTGAAGGCACGCAGAACCATAGTGTTTACAGTTTTCAGGGAAATTAACCAACAAATGGCTTCTAGTTGCCTCTGCAAATTAAGCTGAGAGGGAAGTATTTTAACATTATGTTGGTAAGTTTTAGAACAGAAGGTGAGGTAAAAAGCCATTGACATCAGATCATTATTATTTAAAAAAATATTCTTTTTGGTTATTGAGATCAAGCATATTTATAGGGAATGATTATCAAAATGATTCATAAGCACCACCATTTTTCATTGGAACAAAAGCTTATCGTAATTAACTTGAAGAGTGATTGAGGAATATTTTTGACCAAGCCCTTTTAAGAAAAATACCTTTATTTTTTGTGCTTTGAACCTGAAAACTACCTTTTGATTCAGGCGCACAAAGGCTCAGCGCTGGGTTTGATGTTGGGTTGTTAAGATGATTTAGGTAATTGTTGCTCATTTAGGAAACGAGTCCTATGACTGACTCCTCATTTCTTGCTTTCTCTACGGCTCTGAATAAGAGGTATGGATTTTGTCCTTCTCCTTCCCCCTTTATCTCACGACGGGGTCTTAAAGGACCAGTCAACTTGTGGACACACGAGGATGCTGAGAGGCTGTTCTGTCAGGCTGACAGCCAGACCGCTCTTCCTGCCGAGAATGATGATGGGGGAGTGGGGAGTAGGGAGTGCTGGGTAATTGGCCTCTTCATGAGTCTCACATGAAAATAGACATAATTCAGGGCAAAGAGTGAGTGTGTATGTGTGTGAGCCTTCATGTTGGGGACTGTGTGGCTTATTCTGTTGTTAAAGGTAATAGGGCTGGATGTTTGTCTTGCATCCTTCTAAAGGAATGCTTTATGATTTCTTTTCATGTTGTCCTATTCTACTGTTGCAAAGACTGGTTTTCTTATTCTCTTTTAATAGGTGTAAATATTTAGGACATGTGACTGGCAAACATGACATCACTGCCAATGCTGTTTTTACTGTATTGACTTTAAGTGGATTGGCCTGTCTCATAGTTGATCTTCTTGTTTATTTTAATAAAACAGATTTAACCTTTTAATCAGCCTCAGAGTGACATTTCAATTCTGAGACATTTACTGCTGTTCATAAATGTCTAGAACCTGCGGCATTGTGGCTATTCTGGGCATAATGTGTTGTCTTTCTCTTTAAATGGTGTATGGTCTGACTGTATAAACCACTGCCAATGAAAACTAGCTAGTCACCATAGGCAATGCAGGATAATGGCTTAGAATTGCACTATTGTGCCGGCTGGACCCTGTTTAACCCTGGTGTTGATATACTGAATTAGACACATGGGCTGCACAAGCAAGATAATGTTGATATGTTTTCTGTTTTTACACAATAAGCAAACATTAGAGATTATGACTGCATTAACAATCTGAATTTCTGCTCAGTTCTGATGAAGAGAACGCTGTTTCTTGTTACCTCCTCAGTGGAATGTTATGTTCTTTGAGTATTTTTCTCCTTATCTGTCAACACAATGGAGCACATGACTCCGCCCCTTTTGACTTGGCATCACAAATGGGATTCCAGAGTGGGGGCATTACATTCTTCTGCGTAATGGCTTTACTTTCAAACCATGCTGTTCATTATGCGCTAATGGAGGGAGATGTTAGAGGTGAGCAGAACGTTAACTCTTGCTGAGAGTTCATCAGACCAGAGTTCAAAACCGTGGTTTAAATGGGTGGAATAATATGTGTCATGCCACCTTCACTGACACATCAGTCTAAATCTTTTAGATTGCATCTTATAACCTTATGTGCATCTTATAACTTTATGTGGGAGACAGGAATCATACAATTCAATTGTAATGTTCCATTACTTTGATTGCTGTCGTTTCTGCATCTGGGGGTAATAGCAATAAAAATAAGAGGAAATTATATTAAATGGAATTTTCTAATTCATGGTGCTAATTCATGTCCCTATTTTGTGTTGGGTTTGCCACAGGCAAGGTGTTTTTAATTGTGTTACGCACCATCCCGAAGCGGCGAAGTGGAATAATTCTTAAAGCTAATTTAATTTTGTGTGAATTTTAATGTTAAGTAGTTACTTTCACTACCGTGAAAGTGACTCAGCCATCTGGTTAATGCATAAAGCTGCATTTACACTACACACATTTGAATCTGTTTCAGTAATGGATGTTAAGAACAGGAAGCAAGGTGAGTTGAAACAGAATTAAAACAGACCTGTTATTAATAGACCTATATATTGAAAAAGAATGTTGTATTTCTAAGTCAATATTTTATTACTAGTATAAAATCTTTTTGTAGTCATTTGGCTTTATAACAAGAATTGAATCAAAATTTTCCCCCCAGCATGGGAAACTTTCTTTATCTGTTTGTCCTATTGTTTAACATGTCTAATTATTATTTATTAGTTAATTTCTATCTTTTGGAAAAAAAAAACAGGTATAGGAAATGCAGTGTGTTTCTATTTGCACAATAAAAAAATTTTATCTATAAAACGTTGTTGTTGTAGCTATATTGTGCTAGATTAAAAAAAATTGGCATGGTTCTGAAAATGTTGTTGGTGCTTGTCTGTGGGAAACTTGCGTGACAATGCTAGAGTGTTATGGGGTGGTTAATGGGGTATTTCTGCATGGTTACTTGGATGCTGCTAGATGTTTTCTAGGGAGTTCCTTACTGGTTAAAGTCTAATGAGCCCAGCCCTAGATTTCAATGGTATAGTTATAATTATAACTAAAAGATTTTATAACTTATCACTAAGGCTTTTCTTTAAGGGATTTGTTGCAACCAGTTGCTGTTCTCTATAGATGACCCTCCTTCAATATGTAGTCTGTTTTTGTTTTTTTTTTTTTAAAGGTGTACTATTTGAGGTATCATCCTCTACTGTTTGTGTTATATAAAATCTATACAAAGTGTAATACTTAGGTATTAGGGGTATGTTTAGATGCCTAACCCTAGGTATGCACAGTAATGATAACACTTGCACTTATACAGCACATCAGAAAGAACATAGGTGTTCCTGTAGTTCAACTGGTGGAGCTTGCTTACGATATGCCAACTGCCTGTACAAATACAGTTTCTACAGAAACGGTTGTTTCTGGTCTCTGTAGACCTTTGTCACTTCTTTCAGTCCCTCACCAGTCTTATCTCTCCCCTTTAGTAATGACTAAAATAATCTTTAAGTCACACTCCTTGAATGCAGCATGCGGGGGGTCTGTATGATGCACATGACCTGGTACCAGCACACAGGGTTAATTGGATGAGTGAATGAAATGTTAAAGTGAGACTCTTTATGGTCTTTCACCCTCAATTAAAGGGAAAAAACAGCACCTGGGACCAGGCTGTCCACATTAGTTTGAGAAGCTGGCATTATTGTTATTATATTCATCTCCTGATGGCTCTATCAAAGTAATTAATTGTCTTAATGAATGGTTTTACCTGATTAGATGGTTGCACATCAAAATTGCCAGTTTGAATTATCGTCTCCGGGGTGTGTAAGATTGCTCTGCCAGATACGAACCATCCACGGTTCAAATCACATTTTAAGGAATTTTAAAGCCCCAAGGCTTGGGTGAAGGCTCTGTTTTGATTTTTTTTTAGAGGGGGGTTTGTGGAGGTGGAAGACATTTCTATGCTAAAATTGTTACCAACTTGTGTTAAACCTAGGCTTAGACAGTCAGAATGTTTCACAAATGCGAAGTTTAATATGACAGACCCTTTACTGGTCTTCTATATGAAAGGGTGAATAAAAAGCCTTGGAAAATGGAGGTTTGGGGTGGATGAATCTGGTTTAAATGTGGCAGAGAAAATCATAGATTAACATACATTGACATGGTAATTTGACTCAGGCAGCCTGATAGTCTAAATCCTTTTAGTTATATGAACGATGATAACAGGGCTTTCTAATAGCCTTACCTCAGATGGATGGCCCCTGAAGAACCAGCCCAAAATTCCTGTCATTCACTTTTAGGTCCTTTCATTCACTTTAATGGCCTTTATTTATTACCATTTTAAATGTTTGCACTAAATTACAAAAATTCAAGATGCAACAATCTGGATTTGGAACAAAATAAAGGTGAGCAAGTAATGACAGAAATTGTATTCAGTATATTAATGTGAATGGTATATTAAAGGTGACTAATTTGGTTAGTTGTGCTTTTTATGACCTGTATGCAAGTACAAGTTTATTGACATTGTTCTAACTTTTGGAGATATGGTGTAGATGGCAGATATGCTTCATTCTTCAGGTTTGCTAAGTAGCAGTACCTTACAAACGTGAAATGGCATTTCCACTTCATTATGTCTGATCACCGCCCTAATTAAAAGACTCACCTTCTGTCTGTAAAGCGAAGGGTAACATCTAAAGGATCACCCTCATTACGTTCCTCTTACACCCCTGGGACTTAACTGAGCTGTTTTTCACCCTTTAAAGGGCTGACTTAACCAGCACACGACCCCCTCCCATCCTTCTCAGCGTCCTTGTGGTGTGTTCAGTTAGGTGGCAAAAGGGAGACGATTGTGATTGCAATAAAACTCACATTTTTGTGAATACGGAGCATTCACAAGTAATGATGCATTTTCATTCATAAGTACAATATTCATCAAACGAGTTTTGTGTTATTGTGCTTTATTACAGCGTGTATGTGTACATTCGTACAAGTTTCTTTCTTTTTCTTCTCTATCTGCTACAGTTGTAAACAGCTGGGTCATGCTGAGTGGTAAACAGGAGTTCGGCTCACCATGGCAACAGACAGTGTACAGAAAGAAGGAGGGCAGGGTTAGGAGGGCCCCTTTGCAGATGACTATGAATACGACAGATCATAATTACTCCATCTCTCATTGGCTATTGTTTTTTAATCACTTCAGACATTTAGCAGTTCTTTATTCAGATTCATTTCAGTGTGTCCCAGGTGGTCATGTCTCCAACAACCCTGGAAGAATGAAGATCATCGCAGGCACACGCACCCCATAAACAATATCTAGAGAACAGTTAGCGCTACATTTATATTTATACAATGGCATTTAATGAAATTTGAATAAAATTATCTTGTTGAATGATATCATTGAAGTGTAATTACTAGCACTTAATGTTTATCAACATTTATTTGTGCACGCTATTTATTCAGAAGTCACAAAAAAATCTGTATTAGATGTCAGAAAAGTTTCTGTGAGGGGCAAAAATCCAAAACGTTGTTTAGCCAGAAATGAAACTCAAACTTCTATCTGTGCAGTTTTATGAGAGTGCACAAATACAGCCATAACCAAAGGTGATGCTCGTGGTCAAATCTAAAAGTTTTTTATAAAAGACAACAGTAAAAAAATATGTTTAGTTTTGAAGATCAAACAAAGCTATCAGGGCTTTGAACAACATTAGGGTGATGCCAAAATTTTCATTTTTGGGTAAACTAACAAAACTTAAGGTCATAGGTCACATTTTTGCAAACCGTAATTGCAGTGGAAAGATTTAAATTTACAGGAGTAAATTTACCTGATAGGTACAGGAGTGTGTGACTGTTCTCTGAACCTTGAGGTTCTTCTTACTGTACCTCTGCACTCTCCAAATGAAACACACGCTCCTGCAGGCAGACTTTGATAAGGGGTCCTGGAACAAGCTGTGGCCTCGTCTTTCCTCGAGGCAAGAGAGAAACAGATAGGGGAAACAAAAGAATGAGTGAATAAGAAAGAAGGGCAAAAACAGAATAAAAGCAGATTCTAATAGTTCCCACTAGCCAGAGGGAGTTTGAAAAGATATTAAACGTTTGAATAATACATTTGGAATACATATGAAAGGATATTAAAATGGATTTGCTATTAAGGCAGTTTCCAGGCAACATTCTAGGGCCACTGGAAGAGGGGACATGTGATGTAAAGTGGACCTCACTCTTGGAATGCTTTCCCTTTTTAAAACATGAATACTGAATGTTGGCTGTAATATCCCTGCTGGCCTTGATCCTGATCCATAATTAATGCATCTATAACTTTATTAGTATAGGACAGACTGTTGATCTAAAATTGATATGAAGAGTTTATAAGAAACTGTTAGCATATATTTTGAATAAGCTTTTTAACTTGTTGTTTTAGGGTGTAGCAATATGCATGAACATGGGTGATTAGAAAGATTGTTCTCATGATTTATAATGCTTCAATTTTTCAGTTTAGGTTGGGTCTTTATGAATATTTTACCTCATGTTCTGCATAGAGCTCTGATGGGACCCATTGTGCCATCTGCAAAACAAAATGGCAGCAGTAGTTTGCCACATAACCTTCACATAGCTCAAGTGTTTGTTTAGCTTAGGAGTTAATAAAGCCAGGAGATTTAGTACGCAATAATGTGGCATACTGTTTTAAACAGTGAAGAGATTTGAAAACAGCAGGTTACACATTTGGTTTGTGGTAAGGTTTCTGGATGGATATCAGGATCAAGCTTGGATATCCTTACACAAGTTACTGTCTTTCAGGGATTTGTAAGAGCAGAGCAACAGGCGGATCAATACCAGGTGTTCTAGCAAATAATTGTGGCTGAACATTTTTGGTATTTCACTTTTACGATAACAACAAAAATATTTAACACATCTGGCACTGAGCACGAATTCCAATCAGGCGCTGTCTTAAATCAGACTCAGTCTAAACTGGCCTTTTTTATTGCTTGGATTCTAATCCGATATCTGAACATTCTGCAATGACAAAAAGGGGCCATCAGACTTGCTGTGGAAATGTTTAGTGCAAAAAAGATTAATAAATGCTTTCTTGTGTGTACAGGCCTTATTGTCCTTTATGTCTTGGTCTTATGAAGAGAATCATTGTGTTGTTGCTTGAGAAGGGGTGTGTTCTTCCAGTTCGCTGGAGTCATAAAGCCCCAAACCACCCCAAAGACACAACACCCGTCTGACCCCAGAGCAGACATCGCACACATTCCAGGATTAGTATCTCCAAGGTCAGCTTAAGTGGAGTTCATGTGAACTAGTGTGAGCAAACAACAGAAGGTTTTAACTCACTTATTAGGTCTTCTGCAGTTCAAACATGAAAATTGTTTTGACTCTAGTGACCTGTTGGAGAAATTAATCCAGCTCAGTGTTATTGGTTAGGGATAGTCGAGGTGACCTGGTTGATTAGCATCAGGTGATTTGGCCGAACTCTATTGATAGAGAGAATTCTTGGTCTTGACCTTTAGTGCTCTGGTGTTTAGTCAGCCAAATCTATAACAGTATTTATATTCATGTCCGCTCATCAATTGACAAACCACCTAGTGTGCTGATCAAACAAGGGCACTATTTTTCATGAACACAGAGAAAGGGTTTTGTTTGCCTTACTGTATTTGCACTTAAACAGCTTAGATTAAAAGGCAAAGAAGAGGTTAATGGTGTGCTGGTCTGAGAGTGAGGCTGTTAAGCAGTAATACTGCAGTGTTTGTTTATGTCTGAGTACCCAGACCGGCTAATGCCTCTGACCCCACCTCACCTCCATCACTCTCAATACCCTTCTACTGCTGATGGCGTTTATGGTGCACACTTTGGTGTGAACTTTACGGAGTGTGAACATCCCATGGGATGATGCTTTGAAATGGCCAGCAGTATTATAGAATATGAATAAATGTGCGGTACAAATGTTTTTTGTTCCATGTTGCTATTTAATGCAAGTTTATTTTAGTTTGTGATAGTGTTTCCCATCTCAGCCCATGTGTGTTTTATTTGAACTTAAAGGCAACATGCAAACAGACGCTTTCTCTCAGACAAAGCAAAGCATTCGGAAGATTTGGAATAACGTGCAAACTATGTGGCTTTTTGTGGTGCCTTTTTATCCTTTTTTGTACTTGCTCCTGGCAAACATATTGCATAAAGAAGAGCAGCATTGAATTTTTGAATTTTGCCCTTTTTTATGATGGGTATTCTCTTTATCAGTGGTGGTTTGTACCATAATTTTTACATTTTGCTTTTAATCGTAAGCAGGCAATGAAGGCATGTATTTGTTTTATGTTGTGCTTTTGATAGACAATAGAAAGCGGCAATGTGAGTCTGATGAGGCAAATTTGCAGTTTCAGCATTTGCAAGGTTGACATTTTATAAGCGCATTAAATGCATTCATCTTCCTTACATCATAGATGTATCGAGCTTCTGACAGTGGGGAAATTGATAAAGTATTGGTTGAATGTAATGCTGATGGGGCTGTTGTACACGCACATTGATTGGCCTTGAAATAATCTGTTTATTACAAGCGGAAGATCAAGATAAAACGCTTAATGGAGATTCTTAGTATTTGGAGTTTCTGTTGTTTTTCTGCTATGTTTTAAAAGCCGAGTTAAATGTGCAGTGTTGAGAAGTTCAAGACCAATCTGAGTGTCAACTTCTGGGTTATTTTTAATTCAGTTGGAATGTACAGTAAGATTGTCTGGATCAGTTGGACAGCTGACATGAAATACTTTAGCAATTCCTGCATTGTGACATCCTACAATTTATTCACTAATTCTTTTAAAACTGCACTTCACTAATTCTTTTAGAATTATTGTGCATGCATTTTTTATGACTTCATGGTAATTCAGAGACCACATGGAATATTGTACTTATAAAAATTCATTTGTCACACTGCAGGAGCATATAAAATGAGCCAGTGAAGTCAAAAAGATTAATAAAAATGGTGAAATTTGTGTCCTAAGACATACACTTTCCCTTTTTATATTCATATAACTTTAAACCTAAAATCTTGTAGATAAAAGAAAAGTCTTTGTATATGTTCTGCATCACTTGCTGTTGGTTTGATTTCAAATAGCCTTCAAAAAGCTCTGTTACAAAACAGTCTAATTTGCACATAAGAAGAAAAGCAATTGGACGGCTATTGAGAACAACCCGCATTTTGACAACTATCAGGCCTTTTTTGGATGCATATGTAAGAGTTAACAAGATGTGAGTGAGACATAAATGTTGCCTTTCCTGAAAAAGGAATCAGTTACTTATTCAGAGTGTGAACAAGAAAGAGGCAGAGAGAGAGGGGAGTGAAGAGAAAAGTACAGTGCTAGCATGAGCAATCAAGAAAAATAGCCCAAGGACGACTGGAGATGATGCCTCAATTACTCAAGTGCTAATAAGCCTTTTTCCACCATCATAATGCAGCCATGCTGTAATAACAAAGAGCAGTTTCCTCAGGCACTTAGCACGGGCAGCCTGTGAAAGGACCCCATTCAAACTGCCTGCATCCTACAGGTTAGAGATCAGCTCTGGGTGTGGGTTAATCATGCATTCCATTCTCTACCAGCTGCCCTTGTGGACGTGACCCATTGTGGCTGGAAAGAGTCAGAGAGACTGAATGAAGAAATGGAAGGGTGGAACTATAAAAGCAGAGATATTATAGGGTGTGCAGCACATATTCTGTGTGGCTGTGATGAATTAGGGTGGGTTGTATTTGTGTAAGATGTAAAAAATAAGACCCGTGGAACCTGTATGCCCCCTGGGCCTGCGTGATTTATGGGGAGTTTACTTCTTGCATTTATGAGTCATTATAAATAATAACAACAGTTGTAATGTACAACAGCTGTAATGTACAGCAGTAACGGTGCTGTTTTGTCTAACAGATCGCCCAGTTGTGCTGTTCAGAGGTGTTGCCTGACAAGAGATGGTGGAAAAAAATAGGATTATAGTTTGAAATATGAATATTTTATGTGCTTGCAAGGGTTTAATGTAATTGGCAGTGTAAGTTTCTAATTCAAAGGTTAAGTTGAATGTTTTATGTTTAAGCTGGTGTGTTTAAGTCAGGTGTGTACTAGACCAGCAGATCATTTTGATCTGGTAGACATAATTAAGAACACCAAATCAATGCAGCTGCTTAATGTGCTGTGTTAAGTGAATTGGTTTCGCTTTGATTGGATTGTTAATGTGAATGGTTTGACTCACTTCACTTATGCACACTGGATATTAACTCAGTCATTGCTTGAATGAATTTTAATGAATTCCATTTAAGAAATGGTAACACTCGTCCGATGCATTAAATAGTATGCTGCAAAGCGTCTTTTCATAGCCTTGTGTTCTTCTGTGCTAAGGCAAGAGAGAGAATCAATAAACGGAAGGCTATAGGTGAAGACATTTCTGGAGTTTGCAAACACAAATGTGTGGGAGATGCTTAAAAGCTGGCCTTGTGCAGAAGGACTGCAGTGGACTTGAACCATTGATTCTTCTGCTTATGGTGCAGTCAGACATCTGACCTGTCCTGGCTGGTGCCCATCTCTGCAGTCTGTTGGCGGCTGTACTGTACATACAGGACACATTTTTAAATATTAAAAATTACTGAGCAATCTTTTAGTCTATACTGACTGTTTATTGCCTGTAGAGCTCAGTTGGCTTTGGGATCTATAGGGTTTCACGCCACAGGGTTCAGTATTGTTTGATTAAGCTGTTAGACTACAGTAATCTTTCACACATTGTGAAATGCAACATACAAGTATCATGATTCTTCCATATGTGCAGGACATGGTAGGTACCATGGTGATGCATAATAATGTTTTTTGTACATGGTACCATGCTACTGTACTATCAGATTCTCTGGACATTTGGTGATATGGTATTAACAATACAAACTGTACATTTGAAGTAATTAAAAGAACAAACAAGTACAGACGAGCAATGTAACCAGCAAAGCAATATTTTGTTACAGATTTCTTCAATGTTATTCTGCATTTTTCTTGTAATATTATGTTTCATGTATGAATGATTTACATTTTTGTGATATTGTGGGATGAAGCTGGTACCGTGAAACATTGTACAACCTAAAACGTTTTTGTAAGGGATCTTAAGAACAAGAGTTTGGAAAAAAATACACCAACCAGTATTTTCTGTTTTCCCTTTTAATTGAAGTAACACATTCAGCCTGAGTGAAAGGATCCCTGTGTACAGTTAAACATGCTCCCCACACAGTGCATTCAGACTTCAGGGTTTATGCGAGCGCTGTAGGATATGCAGGGATTGTTAATGCTGTGTACAGTCAGACAGCGTGATAATTACACTGGCAATGATGTGCTTTTCTGTATGTCTGTGTGTCTGTATGTCTGTGTGTCTATGTGTGTGTGTGGGTTTGCTACAGACTGTCTCTACTGTGCTGGTCCTTTCAAGGAGGTTCTGAGGAGAAAAGGAAACACTTTTAAACAGACAGTTAAACAAAAGCATAGTTAAGACATAAATAGACTGTAGTAGTTTGTGTGTGACCTCCCATCAATCAAATTTTGTTACCATGATTGGTGCAGTGATCCTTTACAAAACACAGTACCACATTTCCATAATGGTAATTTAATGGTATTTAAATGTATACCATATTCAAATACCATGATGTTTAAATGGTGCACCAAGATACTTTAAAATGCAACATGGAATTTAGAATAGAACATGTCCAACAGTCTGTGATACTACCAAGGTAAAACCATGTCACTTTATTGCATCATGCCTGGTAAGGACACAGTGGTAAGGTGTTTTTTTTTTTTTTTTTGTCAAGCGATAAGGACTGGATTATCTGTTCAGTATGAATATGATTTTCCTAACCAGTTATGACTATGGCAAGACACAGAAAATTTGTCAGTCACTGAATTTCTGCTAAATCTTTCTAGGTAGCTCTGGCCATTGCTACCTCATGTTTGTCTAAAATCTCTATATAGCTTTATATTAGGTATCAAATATGTTCTGTTTGTCCTGTACTGAGCCATGTCACACACTAATTTCATATTATGTGTGCATTGAAAAATCTAAATTTGGTTAGGATATGGTGTAATTCCTTAATACTTGTTTTGCTATTGATGGATCAAGTGAAACACTTTCTGGAAACATCTCTGGTGTATGTGTCTGTTTCTGTGTTTGAGACCGAGACCAAATATTGACAGTGAGTTGCAGTTAATCCTTATAAAAGCTAGGTGGTGCTGTTAATCTGTGCGTAATGTAAGGCTTGTGTGTGTGTGTGTGTGTGTGTGTGTGTGTGTGTTAGGCTGAACAATGAACTGGTTTTCCTCTATTGGGATGCAACATCTCTATTTTCATGTAAAAACAGGTTAAAGGGCTGGAAGAGACATGAAAGAGGGACTACAAGCTAATTTTGAGGAAACAAAGGTGTACATCATTGAACACACAGTAATGTTACAGTTAAATCACATATACACATAGGCACACAGTGACTAAGTCGACAGGGGAAATATGTTTCTGAAGGTTTCTGGTCACTGAGGAGCTATTTTAGGTCTTAATCAGCTTTTGACAGCTTTTATTTTATTTCTGGCCTTAAAATAAAAGTGTATAATTTCTGTGCCACTACTGACACCAAAAAGGACTGTAAAAATATTGTTGTTTCAGTGTCATGTTTCCTGAACAGTGGCCCTTGTTTTCTTCTGGTTGGACAAACAGGTGGTCCACCCTCAAACTCATGCCATTGGTTCAGAAAGTGGTTGGTCGGGATGCAGAGCAATGTTTTAATAGCACCTTAAATGAAAAATTAACCTACAAATAGTTATATTTTTCTTCCATATATACTTTATTTATACTAAAAATATATTCTGTAGCTAATCAGAAGATATGTGAAAGACATGTGTTTAGTGAGGACCAGCACCACCCTGCTTATGCTGTAGCCCATGCACTACTGCTAGGCCACAGCTAGGACAAGTTTAGCATACACAAGCAAATGTATAAGTCTGTAGATTGGCGTGTCCTTTAGTGGTCCTCATAAATTGTTGTTGCTTTTGTGAAAGTGTGTAATTTACAGCCCACCCAAAAATTGAGCGCCATCGTCTGGGCAGGATTTTGGCTTTGACAAATGTGTTTTCTTTGGAAAATTTATGGTGGTTGATCCAGTTTCAGTAAACATGACGACAGGGTCTGGTTGTGCTGGTTGAGTCTTACGGTTCTTTGTTTTGCTTTTATGGTTGATATTCATTTTTAAATAACAAGATTTGATAAACAAATTCATTTGATTTCCTGTCCACCTCAAAACATAAATGTGCATAAATACAGATTTTATGTAAGTCACTATGACTAGCCTGAAAGCTACAAAAGACTTGAAGTGAAAACATATTTGATAACATTAACCTAGAGCATTGTTGTTTGGTATCTTATTATGAGCAAATGTAATAAATTAATAATTAATAAGTTTTATGCTAAGAAACGGTTATACACAAAGACATGTATTTAAAGCTGCAGGATTGTCAGATGAACAGTACGGTCAGTGCAGTGTGATAAATATGGAGGGATGTGGAGGGCACCTTCATCTTCCAGAACTCAACCTTCTGCAGAAGATTTCTATCTTTTCTAAACACAGGAACACATCCCTCAAGCATGAAAACACAGGGTTGTTCTCATGCTTTGTTAGTTTTCTGCCTCAGTGGCAAAAATGACACTACCTGAGGAATTTTCCCACAGGTGCTGTTTCTGGAGTCTACATGGTTGTCAGTAGTTCAGTCAGTGAAACACTGAAAATGCTTTATTCCACATATGTTGTACTGTTATGTTTCTAACATTGAAATGCTGTATTGCACAAATGTGCAGTGGGCAAGAAATGTGTTGTGATATTAAGATCCAAGAATTAAGACATATGACAGAATTGCCAGTACTTCTGTCCCACTAAACCTTGCTTACTCTAAATTAAATATTAAATGCAATTTAAATATGCCATCCTCTCATCTAGTTTATAGTGCTGCAGTTGTTATAATTTGGTACTGAAGTTCTTAATTTATACTTCTCTTTTAAACAATGATGTGGAAGAATGAGTCTAAACATGTTATCTTTCTTGACGGCAGGTGCATTTATCTCAGTTAAGTACCTCTCTGTTGTTTTCTTGCCGGACTTCTTTTGAATCAGATACTGGCTTCTTCAATAATGAAGCAGTCACTCCCAATGCTGACTCCACTAAAGTTGGAACCAGCCTGATTCATGATGCTAACTCTTTATGCTAACTCTGTCTGGAGCTCTGTCCAACAAGCATATTTAAGAGTCTGCACTAGCCACCTGTGTGACAGTACATTTAGTTGATTAACATCTTATTGATTGGGAAGGGACACGAATCAGTAAGAGGATCAACATGCATTTTATTGATGTTGATGGGTGCAGGATACAGTTGAACTGGTTTCTTAGATGGGTCTTTTTAAACCTCAGTCTAGAATATTCTACTGTAGGGTCTTTCCATGACATCTTTCTCATGTTTTGCAGAATCTCGGTTGTTGTTCTGTCCTTTAAGCATTAATAATAAGTGTTTCTCTCTTTATTATTTTAAGTTATTCTTATACTTTCGGGCTCAGTTGCAGAATTAAAAGCACTGCCTGTTTAGGCAGCACATTTGAGTGCCATAGGCATACTCATCAAGAAGGCTGTTCATAAAGTTAGGCTGCCTTCTAAGATAGCTTCTTATGGCTAAAAGGTAAGAGAGTATTGCATGTGTCTGTCACAGAGAAAAAAATCCCCATAATGCATTGCTATTAGCTCAGTGAAAATAATTCATTTCAGATAGACAAAGATAGAATATTTTGCTCTCCTTACAAAGTCACTTTGTAAAGTAATAGGATGTTACATCTATTTAGGAAACCTTTTAAAGAAAATTCAACAAGCCTACATGCAAAGGAAATATTTTCAACAGAACAGTTACTAAATCCAGCTAATACAGCTCTCATGAGGAAAAACAATTGGAGTTATTTTCTCCCTCTTTCTTTCTGCAGCGCATCACTGTGATAAATTGCCACCAAAGTGGTGTAATGTTACAGCTGCAGCTACAAAACCACAAGACAAAGACTGTAACAATTGTTCGTCTTTTATTTGAAAGTTTGATGGAGACGGCCACCTCATAATTCTCTATGCAGGAAAAACCCTGATTTAAGTAGACAGTTTACCCAATGTTTGTATGTTACACCACAGACCAGATTGGCATGCAGGTCTCTAATAATGTGAATGTTCTGCTTTGGAAGCAGAGATCCTCTCAGAGGCTTGTGAGGAGCTAGAGACATTGTAACTGAACCTTCAGATTTCTCTCTCATGGGTTTGGTGCAGCTTCAATTATGATTCAGTTATGATACTGTGATCAGTTATGACACATGTAACATCTAGTGCTGTCACAATACCAAAATTGTCAGAGTACAATATTCCGATACCAATATTGAATCATTAACATGGTAACAAACTAAAACAACTAGAAAAGTAACTCAAGAATTTAAAAAAAGCAGCAGCTGTCTGCTATGAAACTGTTTAAACTTAAGAAAAAAATCATACCTTTTTAAACACCATACATAACATAATTTAAAACACTAAAACTTAAACCACTTATAAAACTAACACTTCATAATAAGATTAAATTCATTAGCATTAATGCATTAGCTAACATGACCAAAGAGTGAGGAATATATTTACATCATGTATTAACATTTGTTTATTCCTATTATTTTTGCGCAGTAGTAAATGTTAATGAATACAACTTTGGAAGATTATTAAATATTGAAGTTAATATTAACATTAAAAATTAATAAAAGTTATACAGGTATTGTTTATTGTTAATTAGCTAATGTTAACAAATATAAATAATATAAAGTAATATAAATATTTGTATACAAATACAATAAATTCTCACAGCTGACAAGCTGTGTTTTACTTATGTAAAGGCATGAGCATAATTGTTGGATCTCTTGGGCATCATTGTTGCATGTACGTTACTGTTAAACGTCTTTTACAGACAAGCTTTGTTCATGTGCATGTTACGGCGCAAAACCTACAGTGAAGGTTTGACTCTAGTAAGCTCTTTTGGAATGAGCTCATGTGACTTGTCTTTCTCCCTCTGGTCTGAGGAGTCTTGTGCTGTGTGCTCAATCCAGTGTGCTTTGAGAGACTGCTCTGTTCAGTGGGCTTTATCACATGTGTTAAACACATTAAGATGGATGTGTTTACGACACTCTGGGGTACAAGTTTCAATGAGAAGGACCTTTGTCACACCACACAACAGAAGCTTTAAAGCTCAAGAAATATAGCATAGGAAGTACAGTTAGAGGTTAAGAGATGAGTAATACTCTGTCTAAAATGTACAGGACTGGTGCTACACTGCTCCCACTACAATCAGTGAAGCTGTCTATGCTAGAAGCCTCTGCTGTGGGCAGCTGACAGACCTTGTTTAGAGTTTTGGAAATGGATTTATTTAAAACAATTGTATTCATCAATTGTTTGCTATCAGTTTAATTTGTTATATATTTAAAATGTTAAGATGTTATATATATATATATTAAATGTTATATATTTAATTTTATTTCTAACTAAAGGTTTTTATTACTATTTTAAAATAGTCTGTTCCAAAATGAGAAATTGTATTATTTAATTTTATCATAGTAATACTATGTACTCCATAATACCCTTGTAGTTTTTTTGTTTTTTTATCGTTCTCTTATTTCTATGCTTCTTTTATGTCTCAACTAGATTTTCTAAATCTTTAAACTGTGAAGCTACTTTGCAACAATGCAAAAATCGTGAAGAAAGTGTTGTAAATATATAAATAAAACCTGAACTTGGGAAATCCAAGTTGGGAAATTGTACTTTTGCTAAAGTGTAAGGTTTACAATATACCTAGATATTAAAATTTTTAATACTACAATATTTTACAATATCTTACTGTATCCCAAATATTGTGTCCTAACATCAGATATTAATATTTGTATTTACATTGTATGTTATTTACATAGTTAAAAACACTGACAGCTAGTACGAAAGCAGAACATGTAAGAAGACCCGGCTGACACAGTACACAGTATTAAGAAATATCAGGCTTTATTCTGGAAGACTTCCTCAGTGGTGTCCCAATGTATGCACCAGGTCTTTAATTGCCTGTTATAGGGATGTAATGGGCTACTTTACTAAGACTTAGTCATGGCTGAAGTGGAGAACAGATGTCTGACTTGTTAGTCTAACAACCTCATTAATATTCTCACACATGCTAATACAGGTGCTGTCAATCTCATATAGAAACAGCGCTTAGTAAATCATCCACAGATAAATCTTATCTCTCACTCACAATCTCCTACTTACAGACTAAGATAAGAATATAGGGTTTTATTAACCTAGGATTTTGTTAACCTTCATTGCAAACAGACAGAATATCCTCTGCTTGGAGTTTAGATGATTGAATATGCTAAATTATCTTTGGGAAGCCATATTCTAAAAGCGTTTTCCCTTAGATATTCAGCCTAGATATTTCTATTGAATGTAAGCTGGCTTAAAGATTCAGGTGTCTGATGTTATATTCTTGAATTCTGATCTCATCAGTTACCTGACAGACCTACAGTAGCTGGTAGCTGTGGTCCCACAGGCATTGACTGGCATTCTGTAGTAATGGCTTGTCTGTGAGTTTGCGTCTCATGCTGTGAATAGATGTAGTAAAAAAGCCCCTGAAATACTTCTGAAATGGCAAGTCTAGTGCTTTTCTCCTGTTGATGATAATTTAGTTTCCTTGCCTTCCTGTGTACTACTGCACAAGTCACCACAATTAGAACCCAAACTGAATAAAGGTGTTTGTTGGACAAAGAGTTATTGGGACATAATTAGGTCTGGCTTGAACCTGGGTACACATGCGCTACCCACTACACCATGACTCAAAACAAATTTCACACAAATTCAAATTTCAAACTTAATGTTTCTCCAAGTTGTTCTCTAACCACGTAAGCTGATGATTATTTAATTGGTTGTGAGTAAAATCACCCCTGATTGGTCAATGACGCGTGGCAGCACAGTGTACCACTAACAGTCCATGCAACACAAAATGGCATCATTTACATGCATGAGGTCGGCATGTGGTAGCTCTCTCCAAATAAAAATAAACTGGAAACTCATGGTTACTGCGGTACTGTTGGCCTTAACTTCTCACCATAATTCATTAGACACATCTGCACGTTCACAATCAGTTTGCTGCTTGTCATTTCCTGGCCCCCTCAGTCTCTATGTAGGAAGTCACATGCGGAGCCCCCCTCTCTCACCCTGAAGTCATTGTCCCTTTCACTAATGGAGTCGCATTTGTTATTGCGCTTGACAGGTTCTGATTCTGCCGTCAGATGTAATTTGGCATCGATCTTGCACATTTTACACACCTGTGTGAACACTCGCTGACAGTGCAACATCTTCCTCTTTCCCTCTGTCTTAAACTGTCACACACGCACGTGTGTGTGTGTGTATATATATAATGTATGTATATGTGTGTGTGTGTGTGTGTGTGTGTGTGTGTGTGTGTGTGTGTGTGTGTGTGTGTGTGTGTGTGTGTGTGTGTGTGTGTGTGTGTGTGTGTGTGTGTGTGTGTGTGTGTATGTATGTGTGTGTGTATATATGTATATGTATGTGTATATATGTATATAATTAAACTGTCTTTAGACCTTTTCTGAAATGACAGTAATTACTGTTTGGAGGGTGACTATGCCACTCAAAGTCCTCTTGAATGAGATATCGATGAGCAGTCTGAAACAGGCCCCGTTTCCTACAAAACCGGATGATGGTTCATATTCAAACACTCGCTGTTTGCGCCCAGAGTATGAACATCGATATATAAATGAACTTTTATTATGTTGCTTAAATCAAACACAATACAGTTGTAGGATGACAAGTAAAATGGTGGTGGTTTAATTGAGGCCCTTTATTGTGAAAGATGGGCCCCTTTATTGTAAAGACTCAGACTTTCTGAGGACAGAGAGTAAGTGGTGGCTATTTACCCTGTCGAGTAGTTCCACTTGATAACAGACTATTGATCCAATTTTGGAGTCTGAATGTTTCAGTATTGGTTCCCTGTGAAGCCTGTGGGTTGGTAGGGGGTAATGTGCACCTGTGGTTGTGTATGTGCCTGTTTGTTGTGTGGGGAAGTGAACCAGACTGGGTTCAGTGGGCTCATGATTGGGTAATCGAGCTGATGGATTTTTCTCATTTGGCTAAAGTAAGTTTGGACACATTTGTTCTACTCGTGTAGGTGCTTATGTAGAGGTAGTGCTGTGATTAAATAGCCCGGGTTAAAATAAGTGGCTGTATTGAGTAGTCTCCTGCTGGAGGCCGGTGCTTTTGCCCACGTGTCTTAATTTCCTCAGGTTTGGTTAGACTTCATCCAATTACACCTCTAGCAACAGGATGGCTTCTGCTTTTTCATTTTAGGCAAGGGTTATATGGACTATTAGCTCTGTGGAGTTTAAAGTAAAAACAATAACAAAGTAAAAAATGTTCTTTGTGTCAAGGCTGTGGTCTAGCAGTTGGCACACATGATTTAGTCACGTAGAGTCTAGGTATGGCTCGGGTCTCTCTTTTCATGCAAGTTTATGGGAATTTGTGCTCTAATTCATGTCTGTGCAGGATGAATTACACAGTGAAGTTTCATACTTGAGGTTAGTGGTTTGTTTGATTCCCCTTCTCTGAGTATGAACAATAATAACAATTATCATTACACACTACAGCCTTTGTTCAAAGCTTTGTTCAAGTTCTTGTTAAGTGCAGTCAGTAATGATTAAATGTCCTATAAACAGGGACAGACATAATCTGCAGACTTTTTTGCTATTTCTTTGGAAAAATCTGCATAATTTTGCAGAATTGCAGAATTTTTAAATGTGTTAAAAATAGCATAGTATTTAATTAAATTAACATTAAATCAAAATGTACGTTTTAATTGGTTCAGTAGACACTAAAGAAAAATAAAAAAACCCTTTAACTAGCTTAGTGTCTATTATTTTATCAATTTATTTCAGATTTTCACAAAAAATCATTGAAAGGCTTATTAATACTATAATCTGTACAATGTTTTTAATTTTAGATAACAACAGACTTCATTGTTCATCCATTGAAACAAAGGGGAGCCTACAGTTTTGTGATTGATTGATGCCCCAATAAGTTAAATTAAACCAACAGACAATCTGCATAACAAGACTGTACAAGGCCAAGACCATATTTTGCTCGATATAAATGCAACATCTCACAGAGCCAAAGAGGAAGAGAGAGAGAGTGCAGAAAAGAGAAATATTAGTTCAAGAACCTTTACTCTCTTCCGGTTCTCTCTCTCTTCATCTCTTGCCGAGTGAGCAGATTGATGACATTTCTAAAGCTCCATGAGCTCTTCTCCCTGTGGTACAGAGGAAGTGCTCCTCTCCTGCACTGTGAATAAATCAAGACCCTTCCACAATGATCATGCACTAGCCCTTCTGCTGTGTGTGTGATGTGTCAAGAAAAGCTGTGGGCCTCATCAAAAATAAGGGTTTTGGTCTTGGGAAAGGGAATGATAGCAATCAGTGATGTATGGATGGATGGATGAGAAGCTGTTGGTTGAGGGAAGGTGAGGATTGCTTTGAGATGTTGACGGTTGGCTAAAATGGTGCATTCCATTCATAGCTGGAAGTTGAAGATTCTTCCTTCATATCTTCTGCTGTCTGAGGCCTATAAGTTGAAGTTTGGAGTACAAGTTGACCGATACGGGTTTAATGCACACCTGGCCAGTTGGCACAGTTATCAGCAAAAAGGTCAAACATCAACTGAATTAATTTGCCTGGCCAACATACCTGTCTATAACTCTCATGAGAATTCTGATATACCCAGTTGTTTGGAATACGGTATTCCACACAAAAGAAACATTAAAAACAGACAATAATTTTAATTAGTCTGTGCTTTTTATTTATTTTGTTGCTTTTGCCATTACAGGGATCATCATTTAATCACCCTTATATTGTTCCAAAACTGTTTTCTTTCTTAAAGTAAATCTCTTTCAGCCATCAAAAGCTCTCCGTTTTTTACACACTCTCAAACATTCTCTCTCTCTCTCTCTCTCTCTCTCTCTCTCTCTCTCTCTCTCTCTCTCTCTCTCTCTCTCTCTCTCTCTCTCTTTATAGACATAGACATATATGACATATAGATATACAGCTTTCAGCTTCTGTTCAGAACTCTCTATGTAGCTCTTACCAGTTCATTTCTATTCAATTATAGCTGTATTTCTCCTTTTCACTCTTGCACACGTCCATTTTTCCTTTAATGTCACACTGTATTTTGTTTACAAAATACAGTTAGCATTTTAAACCAGCTGCTTACACACAGGAAGCCTCTGGTTTTACCCACAAACTCCTCTTTTTGTTCCTGACTCTGCATTTATTCACTGCATTCAGCCCTTCACATACACACACATTTACATAAACACACAAACACACGCACGCGCAGAGGCCCCTAGAACGGCAGTGTGGCTGGTCTTCTAAGTGCAGTGTCAGTGACTCTGTGAATAGGGCAATGTATATAACCAGCAGGCCTCACAAACAGAGCTGAGTAAGTGAATGGGCACCATTGCACTGTGAGATCAGCCTTACTACACGTTTGCAATGCTGGGCTCCTTAGATGTCCTTTATAGCATCCTGATTCAGAAGGTAATAAGTCCACTGTGTTGTTTGACTGCCATAGAAAGTGATTTTTCAAAAGAATTGATTACGTAGTTTTGAGTTGTTAATGTAAATTTTTTTTTTTTTTTGCACATTCACTGTGTCCATTGTTGCTCCAATCACCTGTATATAATAGTGCAGTATATCAGTTGTTAGCCATTTTGTAGCATTTATTGTAGAAATTGCAGTAAACATTTTAATTTTATACTCCATAATGTGTTCTTTTTCAAAATGTAGACTTGTTGACGGTGTATTTCACATAATCAGAGGTAGAGGGGACCCCTCTCTAAAAACATGAATTAAAATGTATTGAAATATATTGATATATTTGCCTAGTTTGTCTGTTACAAGTGCTTTTGTCTGTATGCAGTAAATGTTTCTGGTATCTGTATGAATCTCATTGTGGTGTGTCTTATGCAGCTGATTGCCGTGTATGAGGAACAGGAGGCCCAGCAGAGGAACCCCGTCCTGAGAAGTCCCGAGAATGGACCAGCAAGCTATGTGATGGGACGGTCCAGCCCAGAGCCGTACGACTCCGAACTTACCTGCTTCCAGCCGATCAAAGGAGGAGAAATCGAAGTCAACTCCTCTGCCCTGAAATCCAGTATGTTTCCAATAGAAAAAGTGTCAGAGATCAACTGTATTCTTTAAAAGTAAAGTTAGGTTAGTATTGAGAGGAAAACTGTAAAGTGATGTATCAGCATTACAGAAACAGTTAAGTGGTGAAACGTGTGCATCTGAGTTAATGGTGAGTGAAATAATGGACTGTCGCTATGAGAGATGATTTTATATGTCGTGTTTTAAGCTTAAATCGTTCTGACTCAATCATGTGGCCGTGAACAAACTTCCGCGTAATGTTCCCTCCGCATTACAGTATTCATTCATATTAAAGGTAATATCACTTATAATACACACTTCACCTTAACCAACTCTTCTCTCTCATATCTTTAAACTGTAATAAAATCAGCCTGAAGAATTTTACTGTCAGAGAAAATCGTTGCCACTGAGAATTATGGAATTTTTGTATTCAGACCTTCAGCATTTTTTTGCCATTTATTTCATTTTCCTCCTGGTTCAAGACTTGAAATTCTTCGATCTTTCCAGTGCTATAATACAGCACCTCAGGGCACCTTTTTTAACCATGTGTTTTTAATCTGGGCTGGAAAAAAAAAAACCTATTTCATCCAAATGTCAGTGTGTGTGTGTGTGTGATTTAGAACATGTTTACACACTGAAATTAAACCCTTGGTAAAATAAACTGGGGAATTGTGGGTATATGCACGTAAGTTTGAGTGTCTTTGTGTCAACTTATAAATCTGCCCTTTTGTGTTTTAAGATTGGTTGTAAAAGTAAACACAGGGGCTTGTAATGTTCAGTGCTCTGGAAAGTGGCTTTTGCAAGCCAGACATTCCGGTGAAGTGTTTGAGTTTCGTGTCTCCTTGTGAAGGTGGAGGTGTCATTTGATGGAGTGATCTTTTCCTCTTTCAGTCTCCACAGCTGTAAATGTGCTGTTTGTCACGTTGACGGACTCTGACATACATCTGTATCTCGATCATTTGTTTAGAAGAGAGATCACACTCAGGCTCTCTCTCACACACACACTTTTAAATGGGCAAAGAATGTGGTAGGAGAGCATTAGAACTGTGTAACTATTAGGAGACGTACACACTAGATATTCTTGCATTCAGATGCAGCTAGAAGAACTGCAATCAAAAGGAACAGAATGCAGGGTTATCGAGATGTGCTTTTAACGGGATAGTTTGCCAAAAAATAAAAAAATTATCATAATTTACCCACCCTCATGTTGTTTCATGCTGTTCCTGTATGACTGACTGTTCTAGGGAACACAAAAAGGTTAATTTTTTTTTGTGAAGTAGAAAAATATCAAGGCAACGCTTTCCATTTAATGAAAGTGAATGGGGACTGGGACTGCTAAAGTCTGAAACTAATGAAATGGATGATTAATATAGATGATTTTTAGAGCTTGACAGCCCTATTGCTCATTTTCTTATTTATATGATCAAGAAGGCGCAGAGTATTCCTGAAATATTAACCATTGAGGAAATAAATAAGAGTTTGAAATGACAGAGTTAGTAAATTGAATTAGTAAGGGTTTTTTTTGCATCGTTATCAATATGCAAACTTACATGATTATCAGAGCTTTCTCTGACACTTTAGCCGCCATAATAAAGTTGATTGGTCCATTGTTTTAACTGACATTGATATGGGTGTTTTTACCTTACATACTGTCTTAAAACTGCAGTGCTCATTGCACAAGACACTGAAACAACAGCCGGACACAGTGAAGCTCCTAAAAATGTCCATCTTGTGCATGTGAGAGACCAACAATTAATTGTGTAGATGGAACTTGAGAGCGCATCGTGCGGTAACGCCCCCTTAAACTGCGGTTTTGTTGCGGTTCAGCCTTGCAGAGATCTGTCATTAAGAAACCACCTTCTAAATCAATACACGCACTGAGACACACACCCTGGTATTTCCCAGCGTACGGCCCGACCCGCCTCTCTAAGTGGATTATTCCTTCAGTCCAAATGAATGCTGAGCGTTCAGCCATCCATGAACAGGAAGAATACACGTCTTCACAATCCAATCAGCCACCTTTCATTGAATTATATGATGACCTGTGAAGTTTCTGCTACAAGAGCAGCACTCTAATACTATTTTATGCTCTATAGGTTTGTTTTATTACTTCAATTAATTCACAATGGAGAAAGGCAAAAAAAAAAAATCAATTTTAGTGTTTTGAATAAATTGTTCACCGGCTGTAACTAGGAAGGGTGTTGTGTGTGGGGGGTGAACGCCTGAAACACTCAAGTGCAAGTGTGTAAATGTGGATGCTTCTAGCTATGCAAGCTTAATTTGACATGGTATTTACTAAGGGTGTCAAAACACGGTTTTTAAAACAATGCTAGTACATTCTCAGCATTGCAGCATGGGGCAGTGTAGATGAGATTAGTGTTAACTGTCTTCTGTGGTTTGCTCTTTCTGGTCGACTGTTGTTATGGCAGAGCAATAGTTTGGTGAGAGTCTTGCTAAGCTTAGTTAAGCTAGTTAACCTGTCTATGTTTATGGATAGTTCTTTGAATAATAGCATATTTTTTAAATGAGACGTCAAAGCAATTTCAAATACTAAGAAATTCTAAAATTCCTAATTTTTCATGCAGCTTTGTTCTTAGATTGTTATGGTGTTTAATTTTTAATGAAAATTGTGTGTTTTCTTAGAAAAATGCAAAGCAAAAGCATTTTCACTGTATGTACCACAGGACTGTGACTGAGCAGTGTCTGTGTTTGCATACTTGCATGTACTGTGTTTGTGCCCTAAAGGGAAATGTGTTACAGTTTTGTCAGAAGTTGAAGTTATGGCTTTGCTGGTTATTGATGGGATTTCTGGAAGCAAAAGTGACTGTTTATATGTTCAGTCAGTGTGTATGTGAATTCTTTAATTTGATTTGAAGTGATGTTGTTTTGGCACTGCAAGTGTGTAACACACATATGTTTGCACTTGTTCTGTCTGCTTTGATATGCAGGCCTAGAGCTCTTCTGAGACCAGAAGAGCTTCCAGTGTCTTCTGGTGTCATCTGGAGTCTTTCAGTGAGCGGACCCACACACACACACACACACACACACACACACACACACACAACTGGAGAGATTCCCTATGTACTTGTGTGTACATATCATAGTGTGCTTTAGATGTGCTTATTGTAGTTTGGCTGAAATGTTCTTTGGTCACCCTGCAGCTCTGGTCAGGATATTGAGGTATAAGAAAACTCTGCTCATTTTCTTTGTGACAATACTCACTGTTGCTTATAACATCCACTAATTGTATTGGCAGTAGCAAATTATCAAGGAAAGTCACACATTCTTATTAGCATAAATGTATCACATTTGCAGTATTTTAATGAATTTTGTGAAAACTGGCTACAAAATCACACAAAATTGCTTAAGGATCCAGTCTCATGACTGAAATAGTTTAACAAAAAAACTAGGTAATGAATAGGTAATGAAATAGTTTAACCAAAAACTAAATATTCTGTTGCCATTTAATGTTCATACAATGAAAGTGGATAATGACCAAGACTGTCAAGTTCCAAAACTGAAAAAACGGGACCATTTTAATGAATAATTTTTCACATTCAATCTGTTTGTTAACAACAAAGTTGTTGCGGGGTTTTTAAAGACTTTAAATATTGTTTTATGATCATTTTGGAGATTAACAGTTGCTGGTCACTGTGTTCTTTGATTGTATGGAAAAGATCGGCCTTTTACGTTCATGGGCATACCAGGGTTTAACATATGAGGGTGTGTAAATTATGACATCATTGATGTCTAGCCCAGCTCCTACAAGGCTATAAATACAGCACTAAACATGGGCCTATTTCCTCCCCCTAAATGACAACCTTTCTTCATTGCTATAATTGTATATCTGTTATATGAAAGGAATGTTGTTGGTGTGGTTATTCCATATCTGCTTTATTTGTAATGAGATTGCAAAGAGTTTATATCTTTGTGTGTGTGTGTTGATACACCCACATTTAAATATTCAGCACATTATTTGGCACCCATATGCTTGAGTTAAAGCCTGAGAAAGACTTCAGTTGAAAGACTTTAATTAGTTTGTCACACTGGAGCAGTCATTAGACAGTTCTCATCACTCATTGGTCTCACTTTTAACATTAAGTTGGAGAGATGTTGAAATTGCTTTGCATTTTTCAGTTGGAAATAGTTGGAATGTGAAAATTGGAAATGCTTCTCATTTTGAGAGGTGACATTGTTGGCCGCTGAATAATTGCCAGCGCAGTCCACAGCTTGTGTGTAGTACCACACAGCTGAAGACAAAGTTGGACTGTTTACGAATCGTTTTTCTAAGCTGGTTATTTTTAATGATTCAGTTGAACCAAATTGCACAGCATTTGTAAATCACACAAATTGTGGGAATGAACGTTTGAGGTGAGTGACAGTTTGGAATCAAACAAAGCAACTTTGGATGCAGTCTGCGTTGTCACCTTAAGGACAAACAACTTTTAAATGCAAAGAACAAAGAAAGGCATCTGAGCTTTAATCAAATAATGACAACATTTTCATTTTTCAGTGAACTAACCCTTTAAGAGTTAGGACTTTTGTTTCAACATTTGCTCCTGAGGGCTTTTGTGGACAGTTAAATTGCTTTGCAGTGCATATGAATTTTTAAAAGAATGTAATGCACAAAGTTTTTTATTTCACTACATAATTCCTGTAGTCAGATTTGTAATATTATATAGTTCATGTTGTGATATATATATCATGTTATGTTCAATAGTTCTGCAAGCTTGCGTAGTGTTTGCTGCTGTCCTTAATATTTTCAAGACTTTTCATTAAGTTTGCATGTTTTAGGCTGATGGCTCAATCCTTCTGACCTTCTTCAGGGTTTTCTGGCTCCATCTCTAACCTCAGGGTCTTTTTGTTGGTGTTGGATTGTGGGTAATGTGTCCCTCAGGAGCTGCCATTGCAAATTACCTTAGGCACTATCAACCTCTCACTGTAAACCGCACAGGTCTTCCTCTTCCATCCTGACGTTGCTGAAGTACAGACACTGATGAGCAGTGTAAACATCTCAGCAGCGATCCCCCGCCTAATCCAAAACAGGCCGCACTGCAGCAGAGTGTCTAACACAGGCCAGCGGTAAGATGGCAAGGGAAAAGAAGGAAAAGAGGAGAGAAAGCAGGCATGTGATGGAAAGAAACAGGACAGAATGAAAGGAAAGACACAGCGGGAGAGAGCGAGATTGTAATTTAGGACAGGTTTGTTGAAGGAGAGAGGAAGTACATGCTTTTGCTCAGGGCTCTTTTATCCACTGTGGGGCATCTGGCAAGCATCACCTGAGGCCTTGTGGTTAGAATCATTGTAGGCCGGCGTGCGGAGCCCTGGCAGAGGGGTTATCTTAACAGAGCCGAACCTGTATGCTTTTATCACTCGTAACATGTTTATGAATTGTTCTATGACATCACTGTAAATTTCTGTTGTTCTTGAGGCTCTATGATCTATGTGCAGAAATCTTAAAGTGCACACAATACATTGTCTTTATTTAACCAATTAACAAAATAGACATTTACTAGTAGGACAGATGTTAACCGATATGCAAATTGTATTGTTGGATGTGGAGGTCTTCTAAATTTAACTGAAAAATTTATTCAGCACCTTAAAAGTTGTAAATATAGGATTTTGGATGTGTTGAGAATCTCAGTGTTTCTCATCTTTAGTCGCACAGAGCCGATGTTAACATACATGTTAAGCATACTAGTACCTGTGTTCAAGGATGAGGGAAAGCAGCTGTCTTCTCACTTCTCAGAAGTGAGGACTTTTTGTACCAGAACCTAAAAATGAAATATTGTGCTATTTTAACCTGGTTGCCATTGATGAACCCTTGGAATTAGAAAAATATGCTCTATTTTAAAAAGTTTCATAAAAAAGGCACTTGGGAGTTATTCTCCAAGATAAGATATTCTCTAAGACAATTAAAGCCATCTAATGACACGTCTTGAACACAAAACCTTGACTGTGTTCAAAACAGCCCACTGTCATACTATATTTTCTAAAATATGCAGTATGCAGCAGATCACACTGAGTGGATTATTGTATCCCACAATGCAGTGTGTTTCATATGACCTTCCATTTGTGAAATAACCATTTCATTTCCAAGATGACTAGATGAGGTCAGACAACAACAACATAGCATAATTTGCATAACAAATACTTTTGCATTAAATGACGAAAATATACAGTGTCTTATACAATGTATACCACACAGTATTCAGTAAGCAGTGTGCTACAGCAGTGTTCTGTTGTAAACATAGCCCTTAAGTGCCAATAAGAATGAAGCTCACCCAAATGTAATTTCATTTCCAAAAAAATTCATTAAAGTTTATTCAATTTTTTAATCAAAAGGGGCTGCTGTAATTGGGATTTTGATAAAGTGATTTGATTGGCACTGTGGTTGTAACAAAATCGTCAAATGAAGTGATATTAGTGATATGAGTATGAGAGCTTAGGAAGTGATGCTGATGCAAGTACCAGCAATAGTGTCAGTGGATCTCTAGTTAAATGGCTTTATTTCATCTTTCATTTTAAAAGAAGCTGGTGTTAACTCACCTGTATTTTTATTTCTAGAAAAAATAAATTAAACGGGCACACATACTGTGCTCACCCTATACTGCTAAAATAAATTTTGAATGACAAGATTGAAAGGGGCATTGATTTTTTTTTTTTTTTTTTTTTGGGGGGGGGTTCATCAATAGCTCCAGATTTAAGTGCAGCCAGGGTGTTCTTTCAATCAGGATCAATACTTGACCCTACAAATATTTTTGACATATGTCTATATATTTCCTTTAAGCTTGGTGAGACCCCAGGGGTTTGATATCCAAAGGTCAGATCTCTTTTCTAGTATCACTTTAGCATTTCACGATGTTTTCCACAAGTCATCAGCTGCTTTAATTCTGGATTGGTAGCTTGTCATTAGCCGTGTTTAAATGCCTAATCTAATTCTATTATTCTATATTCTAATTCTGTATCTATTGAGATTAATCAAAATTTGGTCCTATGATTGCCATTGCCAGATTAAGCCATTTATGGTAAATGAGATCAAAAATCTTAAAACAAATGTAATGGACATTACAATTTATCATGTAATGGGCATATTACAATTTAAACTGTAGTGGCATATATGGCATTAGTTGCCATCTCTAGTGCTTTCACAATTGCAGAATTTTAAAATTCATGCTGACTATGTACAGTATTAAGGACTTTTCCAACAACAGAATGAAATCTTAGCCAGAATCTGGGCTGTAATCACAAAATGGTATGCTTGTAAACATGGTCATTGCTCTTCTTTATTCCTCTCCTGTTTGTCCACACAAACAGTACAAGAGAAGGACAGATACTCATCTAGATACAAATAGATAAAGATACAGAGATGCAGTGATGATTAAAGACCCGCAGGTCTGCAGTTTTAGACCACCGAGCAGAACATCCCCCTCGTCCCTGGTTATGTGTCTCCATCTGCCTTGATCCCCGAGTGTAAATCTACAGTCTTCTGGCTGACACACCATCCGTTATAGTCTCCTTTATTAGCCTTCGCTCTCATCTGACCAGTAGGAAGTGGGGGCTACATGATTTAAAGTGAAGTTAAGGTGCGGATATAGTACATATTTCACTCCATTGATTTCCATTGATATGCATAAGAATGCGGCAGGTCGGAAATGCAAGCTCATAAAAAAAATGCATTACGGAGTGTTTCAAAGTTCTAGTTTGGTGAGATCTGATCTCGTACAATCCCATTGTGTTTAATACAGCTTTAAAATATCAAAAACAACAATAACAGCACCCAAAACAACAATAAAAGCCCACCAGAATCCATGATACAGAAACCAAACGCTTGGCACATAATATAATATCTGGTTGCTGTCGGTATTCACAGGGGTCTCTGTAGAATTTTCGCATGCTTAAAGTCTAGTGTAACCATGTCTTAAGGAATAAGCTAGTGCTACCAAATCAAAGTCTGGAGTCTAGCGCAACATCCACTGAAGCCGTCATGTAAGGCTAATCACTCATGATTGAGTGATGCATGCTGAGGAATTATGTGAAGGAAAGCCAGTCTTCCTAATTGCGCTTAAGGTGTTTGCGCTTGTTCCTTGTCATTGTGTGACATGGCTGCTTAATTCTGATGGTTAATGGAGGTGTGTTTCATTTTGATCCCACTGTTCAATACAATGCATGGAACACTGCTTAACTGTGTTTTTAGATCAGAATTGCTGAGGACATTGGGTTCTCTGGATGGCTTCTGGAAGATTGCAGAAAAGTGGGAAAAAACATTTTAAAAGAAGGATGCTATGGATAACTTTGTTCTTTTTCAAACAGAGTTTGATATGCTAGGCATTACATATTTTAATAAATGTAATTGTAATCTAAAGTTTGGGTGCAATAAACTTTATACAGCAGGGGTTCTCAATCCTGCTTTTGGAGGGCCAGTGTCATGCAGAGTTTAGCTCCAGCCAATCAAATTCACCTAAACCAGTTAACCAAGGTCTTCCATTAATCTCTGCCAGACACTGGCCCTCCAGGATCAGGATTGGGCAAGAAACATCATCATATCACCACTCTGTTGTAAACAATTTTTTTTTTCTAAATTGTTTTAGAGCATTGTGTTAGCAGCACAAAGGTCATTGGTTCAAGTCCTAAAGACCACATAAACTGACAAATGTATACCTTGAATTCACTGTAACATTCACTTTTGGATACAAGTGTCTGTCAAACGCTTAACTGTAAATATAAAGTTTAATAGTAATGTTAAACTTTACATTTTCTGTCTCATTTGCGATACAAAATTGTAACAGTTGTTTTCATACAAGCTTCCACACATCTTCCATTGTTTGGACTCTGCACACTTAACTGGAATAAGAGAAGACATTTTAACATTAAAACAAATGACACACTTCAAATTTAATGTTGACCTAAGTTACTTTAAAAAGATGTTTATTAGTGATACTCAGACTTTGAATGTGATTTTATTTATAGTCATTACTGTAAATAGTTGTGCCCATTCTGTTATGTTGTCTCATTTAGAACTCATTTGATCAAAGTATCAGTCCTCTGTATTAAAGATCTTTGATTAGATCTTTGGATCTAGTAACATAGATCCACACACTGTCTGACAGAGACAAGCCCTGTATGAAGGGCCCTTTGGCCAGTCTTACAGTCCAAACCTCTGAGGATCATTTGAGATGAGAGAATCTCTCTCTGTTTCTCTCTCTCTCTCTCTCTCTCTGCGTTGTTGTACACTGATAATGAGTAAAACTCAGGATGACTGTTTCAAAAGGCCAACAAAGCGATCTACAGCTGTAGTTCAGCTCCTTTTCATGGTTTCTGTGGGCGACTGCCATCTGAATTTAGTTCCCGCTTGAAGGAGAATTTTATTCCCTCCAAAGGGAGAATGAAACGAAAAAAATATTTTTGCAGTTGTAGTGCATGATATTTGGCTGAATACTATCTGTCAATTTATCAATTAAATGATCTAATATTAGTCTAATTATCCTAATATTGGAGGATTGTTTTATTAAATCAAACTGTTCAAAACTGTTTGTTCTGTACAAAACTACTAAACAATTATCTGTTTTAACTGAACCTTGCTGTACTAACCTATTACTTTTCCAAACAAATGTTACATAAATCCCATGACTTTTATTTGTTAAAATGCATTTATTTATTAACAGATTTAGTATTGTGTTATTTAAATAATTAATATAAAACAATTTTAGGACAGTAACAAAGGGCCCTAAAGCATATTTAATTCTGGATAGGAACTTTATTTTGAGGACAGAGACCAACATTTCTTTCTTTCTTTTTCTTAAACAATAATTGCTAATTTACTGTTAATATCAGCCATTGTATTAATTTTCAACAAAACGTGTGTAGTGTTACTGTCCATTATGAAAGTGAAAGTAAAGTGACATATTTTGTCAGATACGGTAACCCATACCTGAAATGTGACCACTGCATTTAACCCATCACTGGTAAGAAGTGAACACACACTGCAAGTTGTGAAAACACACACACACCCGAGCAGTGGGCAGCACACTACTGCGCCCGGGGAGCAAATGGGGGTTATGTGCCTTTCTCAGAGGCACTTCAGTTGCTACCTGCCAGCACTGCCAGAAAGGGCCATTATTTCTGTAAAGGAGCATTTGTAAACAATTTGTAAAAGCATCAGAGCACACTCCAGTATTTAACGCAACGTCTTGTCTTTCAGTTCATATGGCCCTTTATTTAACTTGTTTATCTGTATTCATGCCCATGAGCTGTTATATTAGGAACCTTCAGCTGCATTATGAAGCCTTGGTCTACTGTTGGGCTGTTTGTTAGGTCTAATTGACTGAATGGAGAAGAGCTTCATACTGAGTGTCTCTGAACAGCTGGGGGTCTGGATGGCCAGAGTAAGGACTGTATCTACTTATTGTCCCATCATCCCTCATGGGGAGAGCAAGAGCGAGGGGTAGCCCTGGGGAGCGTTCAGCCTCGTAGATCCTGTGCTTCAGTACACAGTAGAAAGTGAGGGAACAGCTGGAAGCTTTGGGTTGACACGGGGGATATTCAGGTTTAAAAAAAATAGAGATATGTCAGGATGGGCATGCTGCTCACCCCCTGCTGTGCTATATAAAAGTTATTTTCATATTAGTGGTTCTTGTTAAGGAAAGCATTACTGTTAGTGTAGGTAAGGATAAACATTTCAACAAACCTCTAATCCAAAGTATTAAACAGATGCATAACGCGACTTACACTATTTCTGTCATAGACATACAGTAGATGCTACCATGTGGCCTGTTGGAAAAAACAGGCCACATATTATTTTTAAAACAGTTTTGTGATTTTTGCCTTGTAGATGTTATGAGGTGATACAATCTCACAGACTTTGTTTAAAGAGGGATTTATCATCTAGTGAACAGAATATCAGATATTTGAGGATGGGTTCTTTTAACTTGTATTGGTAAACATCACAAACCAAAGCAATGGACTAAAAGCACTCAGATAATCTTAGCAACGCACTAAAAATAGATCAGAGCACTTTAGAAACCACATAGCAACATCCTGGTAACCCACATGACCCCAGCATATCCAAGTATCTTGGAGATTTGCTACAGTTGTTATGGAATTAGACTGTCAGTTTTATCTGTTTTATCTCATGTAACCCCAGACTCACCTAATGATGGTGCGTTCTTATCCCTGTGTGAACCATAGTGTCTGTTGTAGAACTCCAAGTTCATGCAAAAATCTTAATAAATAAACATCTTAAAAGCCATTTTTTAGCAAAAATTAAGAGTATTTTTATCTGACATTCAGTTTCATATTCATGGCCTGCGAGTCATCTGTGTTCTTGAACAATGAGAGCTGAGGCCCACATGTGTGGCTAAAGGCGTTTTAAACTATTCACGGAAGGCAACAGGTCTGAAAAAACTGAATGCGGCATGCTCGAGGGAAGCAGCCAACTGGAATGTACAAAGCGTTGTGTCAAAGCCTCTGACACAGAGACAGCTGCTTTTTGCTTGCAGAAAAAGAACAAAATATTCCCTTAAAGCCTCTTGAAATGCTGTCAGATTTTTTCCGTCCTCTCTCACACAGGGTGCTTGATGGGCCTCTGCTCCACTGAAGTGTGAATAAGTGAGATGTAAACTGTGTTTAACTCTGAGTTCAGACTCTCAGCCTCTACTTCTGAGGTGAAGAGACTGAACTTATAATAATACAACACGGACATGTCCAGTAATTAAATCCTCTAAGATGAAGAGCAGTCAATTTTTCAACCTGAACATTTATAGCGAACATCAACAAGGGGCACCAGCAAGGGGAATCAGAGGGAGCATCATATTCACAATGATTGGATTCAAAACATTGCATAATTTTATATCACCAGCTGTATCATTGCAAATATAATGTGAATATATAATAAATTGTCCAGCCCTAGTGGGGCAATATTTTATCTATTGGGACTTGATTGGGTCATGAATATTAAACTGTGATATTGCTTAATATTACTTCCTCATTTTACATGCAAAAAAGGGTTTTGAAGAAAGATTATTATTAGTCTAGGTACAAGAATAGATACATTAAGAATGTAAACAGGGTCAATTATGATTGTGGTCCCCCTCTAATGTGTGTGTGTGTTTGTGTTTCAGGTACCCCTCTCTTGGTACGGAGCAGCAGTGATTCAGTCCTCGCACCCTCTCAGATGGAGGATTTAAATGGCAGAACCATGGTAAAACCACACTGACCCAGTCTGGGTATTGAATCACAAAGCATTTTAGAAGTGCTGATCTTTTTTGCTCATCAGTTTTCTACTATTTCTGTCATTTAATGAGAATACAACATCCAAACAAAGTTATTTATTCATTGAATCACCATTATCACAATGAGTACTGCTAAATGTAAATGTGTTTATATTACTAAGTATTTAGTAATCTATTATTAAGTAAAATGTGTAGTTTCCACTTGCAACAACCAATGGAACTACAAAAAGAATGACTGTTCCCCCAAAATCGTGTCTTCATTGGTCTGACAAACAGATCCTCTCCCAAACTCACATCATTGGTTGAACCTGTGTTATTGTGCTTGCTGATTGGTGTACTCAGACAAACAGAGTAATGTTCTCCTCTGGATTACTTGCTCTTCAAGAAAAAAAAAACACAATTGTCTTACACATTCAAGTATTTCAACACAAAATGTCACGCATAACTTTTCAAATTGTATTCAACTGAAAACAACTACAAACCATTTCTCATTTCATTATAAGGTTCTTGAAGAATATTTTTTGTAACTGGTTATTTTACCAAAGGGCTTTATCTCAAGGTTTCCATTTAGCCAGACAGAAACCAGCACTGCACATTGATCCACTATTTGGTGTCCTTTCACAGCCGTCCTTTCTCTTTTGTTGCATTTTCATTCATTTGCCCATTTTTTTATTCTCTCTCAATAAAATGCTCATCTAGAATCGTCACCGTGTTCAAATGAAATGGAATATGAACAGAGCTGTATCTCTACGGTGTGTTGAATGCATTTATGGAGCTTTGTCGAGTTAGTGAAGTATACCCATTTGTTTCTCTCTTACATGCTCTCTCTCCTCCCCCCTCGGTCTGCTTAATGGACTGTCTCGCTTCCCCCCTTGCTTAATGGACTGGCTCAGAATAGATGGAGTTTTTTATGATTACCACTCTGCTCATTCAGAGGCTTTTATTGGAGCACCATGGACAGCTTTAATACACTTCACCCCTTTCTTTCTCTGTTATATGCATTTTCTCTTACTCTGAATTTTATTTATTTGGGGGTCTTTTTATTTTGTTTCTTACTGCTGTACTCCCTGCTGTTGTTCTCTGTTCTGTCTCTTTGTATCTGACCAAAAGTTTTCTTTTTTGTCAATAAATCTTCCCTGAGTGCAGCCCAGTCAGATTTAAGGCCCGCTGACACAAAGAGTGATGCAACAAAAGAGCACGAGTT
The DNA here is from genome assembly GCA_036877525.1 of Chromobotia macracanthus. NCBI lineage: Eukaryota > Metazoa > Chordata > Actinopteri > Cypriniformes > Botiidae > Chromobotia > Chromobotia macracanthus. The sequence goes on along the minus strand of JAZGTH010000035.1, from coordinate 661,246 downwards.
GCCTGCGATCTTCCACACTAAAACCACTTCTGCCAGTTTAACAGGAATTTGATCAAATAAGTCATGGAAATGTGAATGTATGTGAATGTATTTTACAGGTGAATTTTCTGTCCTTTCTCTATGATAATAGAGTATAGTATAAATAAAGTAATAAAATAAAGTAAAATAATTTTGCGATAATTTTTGCCCTTTCTCTGCCATCTAGCAAACAAGCTAAAACAATTTGGCAAGACCCAAAAGCTCAGATCTGATAGGTTAGTGAAACAAAGATAAAAAGGTTTGTTGGGGGAAAAAGGTTTCTTTATCTCAAAGCTAATTGCTCGGCGTGAATATGCAGAAACATGCAGCAGTGGCTGAGTGACTGATACAAGTGGCAGACAGCACACTGGTAATTAATTAGTGTTTTTCTTCTATTACACTTGTCTGACTGATTCCTAGGTCGTATATATGATTTAAGTCATGTTCTCCATGGTGGTTATAAGTGGAGATCAGAGCACTGGCATTTCTGCAGTATCAGGTGGCATCGAATGCTGTCTGAGATAATTTATGGGTCTGATGAGAGAGAGAAACTTTCCTTTTGTCTGCACACCCTCAGACGTGCCGGAAACCCTTGTGTCTTGAGCCTTAGTATCACAACACCTACCTTCAGCCAAACAACCTGTCACCTAAAGCTCCAGTACCAAGATAGATGAGGTTATTCCTTTTCTCCAGGGTCAGGAGACCCCAAAAGCTTTACACGCCCTGTTACCCGCCCTCCCAGAGGGGTTGAGGAAACTCCCTCTCTTTCATATGACAGGAATGTGAATAGCAGATCCTCAAGGGTATAATGTGTTACCACTCACACGGTTTGTCGTTGTTCCGGAACGTTCCGCAAACATTTCCAAATGGAGGCTCTTCCTCAGTCCGCAACTTGACTCCTCTTTGACCCTGCTCTTTGTCCTTGAGACCTTTGGCGTCTTTCCTTTGTTGTTTTGCCCTCCTTCCTTAGATATTCATTACACACTAGAGCGCTCTCTGGCAGGCTTCCCATTTTTCTTGGGCACCCTCACACCTGTGCCCATCTCCATTCTCCTTCTTCCTCTTGCCTCTTGCTTCCTTTATCTCTTCCTTCATCTCCTGCATGTCATTTAGCAGCTAGCTGGGCGGCTCCTGTGTTTTTATTGTAGTTAAGAGGCTTTATTTTCCTTCAGGGCTTACAGCACCTGTGGCACATCAGAGATGGAGCTTTTCTGTTCTTTCCCACACACACTCACACACAGACTTTTCTCTAGTGCAGATATACACGTGCACATACAGATAATAGGTTGTGCAGTGGAATATGGAACAAGTATTTGGGCCAGATGATGGGCTGCTGCATTTACAGTTTTGCTCTGTTTGCACTTGTTTTGATGTGGGGAACAGAATAGACTCGTGTAACCAGACTCCTGACTAACAGCATAAGTCTTGCACACTGCAGCTTATTGCTCGGATACTCTACATCCACATAGGCAGAAAAAAACTGTATAACTGATGAGTAAAGCCATAAACAGATTTTTTTTTAATTCATATTATTATTATACATACAAATCAAGATAATAGAAAAAAAATGATAGAATAATAGAAAAAAGTAAAATCATCAAAATTCTCTGAGCAAAACAAAACAAGCAAAGTTAAATGTAATTTAAAAAGTGGAACGTGTGTAGACTTTGTAGGTTTTAATCATTTCACAGTTATTATGGCCCATTCACACCGAGAACAATAACTATAAACTACTGAGTTGAAAAAATAGTTCTAACTCTAGGAGAAAAGCGCAGTCCACACCACAATCAACAATGACAATATTGATATCTTTGGGAGCACTTTTAAAGTGCTTTTTATCCCCAACTGATAAACAATAAAAACATTAACTGTGACTGCAGCGGACACTTACCATAAACAGATTGCTATGTTCTGTTTGTTTTGGATGCTAATAGTTACAGTTATTATGTTAGTTATTGTTATATTGATAGTTATATTCTGAAAGTCTTTTGAAGAGTTCATAAACATGATCTGTTTTATTCAACTGAATGTTAAAAATGCTTTTTATGAAGATTAACACAGAATTCATGAGGCCAGATGAGCACATCAGACAGTCATTGAAGCAGCTGTGGGTGGCAGTCAGACAGTAGTGACATTGAAAGATGCAGTCGAAGGTCAGGTTTGAGGGATGGCAACTGGAATGGGGTGAGGACATTTAGCTTAGGAAGACATCTCTGAACTTGGGGGCTTTGAGAGGCCATATCCTATCCTGTTGTTAGACACTCTTTCATGTGGTTTAGGAATGCCCAGCCAAGGCTAATATGAACGCATCTGGATATAGCCCATTTTAAACACAGCTGAATAACTTTAAACCCTATGCAGAGCCAGTAGAAGTTGTTGATTACATTGAAGTTAGTCTCACAGCATTTACTTTTAAATATCTCAACCAAAACCCCAAATATCTTGTAATTATTCAGTGCTATAAAACTTGCGGATCACTGACAGATTCAGTGAGTAGATCCTCCACTTCATGCTCATTGCAGCAGCCTTGTGCCTCATAAACATCTTAACTCCTGATACTAGGTAGCGTAGCAACCAGCCAATCAGATTTGAACTGATGATTTTAGCTAGCTCTTACCATTTTTGTGCCCAGTAGACAAGTAAATGTACTGAGGCTTAGAGTACTTTAAAGTAAACTTCCCTTGTGCATTTATAAGATTTTTATTTCCGAAGAGAGTTGTGCTGAACTTCCTGAACCTAAAATATGGAATACAACCTCCGATCTTCATTTCTCACCTTATTATCTAAATTAACTTTGAAATGTCACTTTTAAATTTCAAATCGAAACCCCACAGGATGGAGATAGTAGATAAGATTTGTAACCTTAGAAACCATCTCTTGCAGAAACATTTCCACAGGTATTACTCATGGGGGACTGAGATTCCATAGAGGTGCATTTGTCCTGTGTGTTCCTGTCTATTTTTATGCCTTTTGAATGTTTTTGCCCCTTAAGAACCAATTAGGTACGTGGGTTTGTTTTTACCTGTGCTGGTTGTTATGTTGGTGGTCCGAGCGTTAACCCAGGGAACCTCACCCTGCAGTCCCACTGGCTGACAAAAGGGTCAGCTGACAGCACATCTCTCCTCTGGGATTGGAGAGTTCTTTTGTTGGTGCCCAAATCCCTCATGATGAAGTAGTCCAGTGTGCTCACTGGCCAAGACTGTAATTAATGAGTTTGTTAACGCTGAGGAATAGGTATGTACTAATAGGTTTCTATATTAAGTCTCTGCCACTGTAAGAGTATAAAATTTGGTCACCAATCGAAAACATTTTTTTAATACTACAGAACATATCCAATATGTACGTTGTTTGCTGCTAAATGCCTCTAGTTCCTTTTTACTTTTCCCCACTTTTATTTATTAAATCGTGGAGAGTGAACAGGAAGTGGTGAGAATGTTGCTATCTGGCCTTGGTGGTATTGACTTATGGTGCCATAGCTGGGCTTACAAAAGGGTTTTAGTAGAGAAGTGAAGAGTCCTAAACTGCCTGTGCTAGGTCTGACACTGAATGTATTAAAAATTGTGTTTTCTGTTTGAGCGCCACAGCTCATTGTGTCATTTGCTTACCCCTAGGACGTGGAAACATTTTTAGTATTTCAACACACAATCTCACTATACCGGTAAATTACTGTTTTCTCACACAAGGAATGTTTGGTGGAGGTTCAGCTGTCTCTGCCTGGTCTGTAATTTCAGTTACACTATGTAACCGACAGTGTCGAACCCTTCACATCTCTACTCTACTTTCACTACCTTAAAATTTAAATGTGAATTATGGCTGTATTAGTTTCAGGTTAATCTCAGGCTTGAAATTTAACGTGTGATGTCACTGCAATGGTAGTTCAGGGCTGCAGGTGACACTCTGATCTCATCTCTGGTTTCCTTGGATCACTGTATGAGGCATGACTATGCTTAGTTGAGCACACAAAGATGCACAGAATGCATGTAGGTCAGTGTAGGGTAGGCAGTATGACCAAAGTCATCTGGTGTAATTTATATAAACCTCTGTATTCAGTGGTTTGTTTCTGCTAGAAATTTAATGTAAATGCCTGTTTCTGGTTAATCCTGCAAAAAAGACTATTCTGATATACAAATGAAAGGTACTCCATCTTGGTGAATAATTTTTATCTTCCTACCAGGAACTTTAAAGATTGACATTGAAAGATTGAAGATCCCAAAACAAAAGATTGGTTTTAACATGCTTATGTCTTTTGTTATAAATAATTATGATGGGATGGATGAGCCACATTTTAAACTGTTGCTCTGTGTTTTTAAAAACAATCTTTACTGGGTGACACATTTCTGTCGTATGGTCTATACTGTCGTACCACCCAGCCCAGCGTCAATGTTTTTGTGATTCATTGCGTCTGTTTTTGCATCCTTTTTTTGGATCGGCATATGTCTGAAAGAGGATAAGTATGGGTGTGTTTGTCAGACAGTGCCTGTGTGCATCACCTTGTGATGTCACCGCCTGGCCTCTGTCTGATTAGCACAGTCTGCGGTTGTCTCAACTCCTGTCGACAGTGTGAACTCTCACACATGCTCTGCTCTCTCATGCGGCTTTAAAATGACACTCAGAAAGGATACATGATCTTAAATTAAAATGGCTCTGCGTCTAATCCAACAGCCTCTCATTCACAAACCCCCAATTAACATCAATTTTTCTCTCTTACTTTCTCCCCCATCTCTGTCTCTCTTTCTTTCCGCCCATTGGGTATAATTAAACTGGCACTTTTCATTGATGAAGGCTTATGTACAGCTGGAGGAGAGATGTGCTAGCATGTGACAGAAGGAGAGAAAACCTGAACAAAGAAGCCAGTCAAAGAAATGTATGAAACATGGCAGGAGACCATTACAGAGACATTTCTCTGCCCAGGTTAACAAACCTTGGCCACCTGTTTTAATGGAGATTAAACAGTAGCTAGTTTATAGAGACTACTAAACTTGGGATTGAATCATGACAAGGTAGACAACATTTTTCCTGCTCTTTAGGAATACTTAGTGAGGCATACTCATTCACCAAATGTAAATCTCCATCCTCAGTCCAGTAGGAATAGTTATGTAAATTAAGCTGAAAAACATGTAATTCTGGGAATTGTCATGCTATTGATATCTGTGAGCATGTCAACACATGGCTGTCCACAGTTACACATCAATGCCATAATCAGTAACTTGGTGTTAGGCTTGTATGTGGAGGCAAACCAATCATAATAAATGTTCTTCACACATTAATGGTACAGTACCAAAACCAGCCTGTTTATTCTTGGCATGTAAAAAAGAATATGTCTATGTAATAGTTGGTGATATAGATGTAATTTAAATATATTTAAATTAGCTATAATTCCTCCTAATCTCTATAATCTCAATAAGAAGCTTTTTATCATAGGGTGCAGTGGGTATTGTCATGCAAGTTAGTCTTTGTGTTCAGTTAATAGGGATGTGCATTAATTTAATACGGCAATAAGCTTCAGAGACATCATTCCAGATCTTGGTGATGCAAACCAATTGTATAGCCATTGTATTCGTTTCATTAGGCAAAAACCTAAGGAAAATGTGATGGCTCCTGCATGAAAAGGCGTAAAAGAAGAAACCCTCATTTTTGTGACACTTGAGTCAAAATAGACTATTGACAGCCAGGTGCATTTGAGAGAATTGTGGGGTATGTGTGTGTGGAGTATGCGATTGACTGTCAGGGTTTAGAGATCACGTGCAAGGCAGGTTTTGTAAGAGACAAAAAGACATCCACATAAAGCTAGAGATGCAGCCGTATGCATTGAGGGTACAGGAAGTGTGTGAGAACTCTTTAGTTTCATATCCACACTCATTCCAACCATTTAGAAGTTTGTTAGCTGCCCACTTACTGTAGACAACATTTTGGTTCTGTTCCAAACCTTAGTGAGCTGCCTAGCTTGTTACTGCCTACAAACTGTAGGCATCTGCCTTCTAAGACAACATCTCAGTTGAAATAGAATTTCATGTGATCGATTTGGAATGCTCTACAAAGACATGCAATAGTGCTTCTGACACAAAGCACATAAAGACTTTGATTTAGCAATTTATTTCAGCAGAGTTTGGCATATTGCTATGGTAACAGTAAAATTTTATGCATTTGGCAAATGCTTTTATCTGAAGTCGCTTACAGTGCATTCAAGCTGTACATTTCATCAGCATATGCATTTCTTGGGTATTAAACCCATGACCTTATTCTTGCTAGCATTATGGGGTGGCTTCTGTGTAAAGTATACATACTATAAAACAGATAATTATATCTGGTTATGTTGAACACATGTTTCTCACATCAAAAATTTTAATTGTGCCATGTAGTACATAAATAATAAAATATTGACATTATTTGTTGTTTATTTGACCATTGTAGACAATGAAGTGTTCTCCACTATGGTATATAAAACAAAAGTATATCTAATATTTTGTGTATTTGTTTTAATTACATTTTTGAATACAAACATTTAACAGTAGTTAATAGCAGCATAATTTTATTTCTAATTTGAGTTTTTAAATTTGATTTATCTTTCAGATTTTAAATTTGAATTAGAATTCTGCATGGTGTGGTACCTCAGTTGAAATTCAGTAATTCAATATTCATTCTGAATGGTAGCTCACTAGGTTCTGGACCTGGTTGTTCTATCTCCTTGACCTATCGATCTTCTTCATGGTCCTTCACACGTCTCCACTTCTCTCTTTCTCCCCAGCACATGTATCCGCTCTGCGTGTTCTTCCTCCTGGCTGCAGGCACATGCGGTGTGTCAGTAATAAGCGAGTGTGTCTGAGAAATGACAGGGTTAGAGCTCACTAATGCACTCAAGAGTTGCGCCCTTCCAGACTGCAAACCCACCAAAAAGAGAGAGAGAGAGAGAGAGAGAGAGAGAGAGAGACAGTTAAAAAGAGAGTCCACACCACTCTATACCTGATTTGAGGTAATAGGTCTGTGTAATTGTTCAGATTGTCACTTGCCCTTTCCAGCAGAAGTAAGTGGTTGGAAAAGAGAGCAGAACAGCCCTTGGGTGTGCCTTCGCCTCCTGCTGAGAAGGACAGGCTGATATTTTAAACTTAGAGAAAAAGAAAAAAGAAAAAAACTTTTCCCTCTCCAAAGACAAAAGAAGCACCAAACTAACCCACTTAAAGGATCTTAAAAGCCAATTTGGTGGGTGTGAGTGAGCCGAAGTTTCACACTGATTTTTTTTTTTTTAGCTTTCACAGCACATTATTTTAAGTGATTTTCAGGTGTAATTAGTTTGGACACATTTTTTCCCCTCATAATTATTGCTGTCTTCCTTCAGCATTAAGGTGGTCATTTTTAACTAATGAAAGTTTAATCACCATAAAATCTCCAGTACATTGATACAGCCAGAAACCCACGTTTTTTCTTTTAAAATTTTAAACCAGTATTTATAAAAATAGGGAGAGACTTCTACTCAGTTCCAGCATATACTATTAGTAATGAAATCCTTTTTTCATCAGTATAAAATGTTTTAATCTGTATGTATGTGTGTATATGTGTATATCTCCAGTAAGATCAACAAATATCAATGAATCGAGAACCCTGTTATAAGAACTGATATTATTTGCTGTTGATTTTAAACCAGTGTTAACATTGGCTGATATTGATGTGGCCTCAGATATATTTACATTTATCTTTTTATCTATTTATTTCTCAAAGGTCTGTGATGAGGTCTGTCACGTGCAGTGTTTTTTCTGTCCTTCTATCATTAGTATGATCTTCCTCTGGGAGGATCTCAGTGGCTGCTAATTGCTGTGGGAGTATTTTTTCGTACCCTGAACCCTTTGGGCTTAATAGTCTCCAACAAGTGATACTTTTAATGTGTCACTTGTTGGTCCTGGGGTGTCTCTTCCTTTTGGGCCTTTGAGTCTTTGTGTGTATTGTTTAATAAGGTTTGAATAAAGTTTTAATTTTCTCTGGTTAAATGTTAATTTTCTCTGTGATTAAATGTTGTCTTCATTTAATCACCCTCCACATGTTTTTCTGACCCTGTATGATACAAACAGACTGCCAAGGCTTCTCTTTTTCCTGCAGCCAATCAGATGGTGAGTCACTGGATACTAAGTTTCAAATAAAGGAAAAACATATGAAAAACATGCCATCAACATCTGCAGTATATGTGATGTGTGATTTATTCCGTATAGATAAGTTATCTTAACTCATGTTAGCTTTGTGTGTGTGACAGGCTGTCACTTGTCATTCACTTGTACTAAGCAAGTACCATGGTGCTGTGATGCATGACCACTGTGCAGAATAAATACCATATTCGTAAATTGTAACATGGTATTAACTATACATGGTACAGTACTTTTGAGATACAGAATTATGGTAATATAATGGTGCCATGTCTAAAAAATAGTGAAAAAGGTCATTTTGGTTGTTTTAGTAAGTGTTTACTAAGGTAGTTAATTTGCAGTTTGGCTCAAATGTTTACTAAATTGCATTTTAATGGTTTAGGCATCTTTACTCATCTACAGTGATTTTCATATATTTTCTAATTGAGTTCTAGTCTGCTCAGTGTTCAAACATTGGATGTAATAATGTTAAGATGTTATATCCACTGTGGTGCATTTCAAACAGGCTGATAACCATCATCAGCTTGTTATAGGAGCAGATGTCTTCATTTAGTAAACAGGGCTTTGCGATGTGTCAAATGATGAAATCCACCTATATAAATACACAAACTCTCATAACTCTCTCAGCATGTGGTACATATGCCATCATGCCCTTGAGTGTGTTTGCTTTTCTCTCTCGCTCAGTCGTTGGCGCCATGATCTCTTTGTTCCATTGACCCTGACCGTGTCATTCATTAGACTGGGGTCAGTGCAGGGAAATCAGGCACTATGAGCAAATAAAACCACTGACATGTTTATCAGATCACCAGTCAGATGCTTGATTAATGCCTTTGTTCTTTAATTAGCAACAGCACCAAACCGTGACTTAAACGGCACAAACTAATCATTAAATTGGGATAATAAATCACAGGCTCAGTCTTGTTTTCATTTTTATTTATTTATTTTTAAGTGGGCATTTATGTTGCTTGTGCATGCCCATTAAAAAGATGTTTGGTGTCTGTATAACAAGGAAACAAGCCATCAGTTGTCACTGTTTGGTTAATTGTATGCTTTGCCTCATCTGTGAAGGTGGGCGCTCTGACACGACTGCGTGTTTCTGCATTTATATTTATTTACCTGGCAGACACTTCCAAAGCTGCTTACGGTGCATTCAAGGTATACATTTTATTAGTTTGCGTGTTTTCTCTAAATCAAACCCTTGATCTTGGTGTTGCGAGCACCGTTCCCTTCCATTTAAGATGCAGGAACACTAGTGGCAAATTTAGATTTCTGTATGGACTGTTAATCCTAATAATCTCATCGCTGTTTGGGTTGGCACTGAATGACACATTTGTCATGCAGTAGTTTATTCAGTTCCCTAACCTCCATCTCGGTGCCCTGTGTGAAAACCCTGTTTCACACCTTCGAGTAAAGTCGATGAGGCATTCACTTGATGATTTCAATTATCTATTTTTTGACCAATAGCAGATGCCTTTTGCAGTTCTGTTATTCAGTGCCAGTTGTGCATAAATTCCACATTTCACTTCAGTAAATAGGGTTTGTTTTGCATCTTTTCTTTAGAGGTATGACTCGCATATCTTAATGCTATGCTGTTTAGCCTTCTCTCAGAAAATGGAGCTATAGTAGACATATATTAAACTTCAAGATCTTTTATTCTTAAACCATCCTGACCTCATCCTTAAATCACACATTTGGCTTTATAACGGACAGCTTTGAGAATCAGGAATTTGATTGACAGATGCTAATGGGGTCAAAGGTTACAGGCAAGTACATTAGGGCACTCTGCCTGAACTGACCCCTGCCACACTTTCTGTCAAAGCTGAAGGGCAGCATGATGCATTTCTCCTACTTGATACATCTGAGTGACTGACCCTCCCCATGGACGTCAACCCGACCTCCCCCATCCATAACTATATACACTATACATTACTACCATGGTCACTACACACCTCACAAGTAAATTAAAAGTGTTTTTTTCCCCAACACTCCCGATACACACCATTTGTTGCAGTTGTTTTCATTATTGTCCATGTCTGTGTGCTCTGATAGGTGCATGAAATCAACTAAGCCTCCTATTCGCTAAATAACATCTTCTGTATGAACACAGGCATCCAAGTGAAGCCTAATATGTCACATACAATTAATTACTGCATTTATTGGACACACACACAACACATTAATATGCTTCATGCAAATCATTATCCCTCTACCAACCATTTACACTCATAAGAGCAACATATTTGTAATTACTCGTGTAAAACAAATACACATACATCAGTGAATCCACGTAGATGACTAATGATCATTCTCAAATCCAGACACCAGATAAATTTAGTGATTTTCTTGACAGAAATTCATCAGTTCTAGCACATCCACTCTAATGGTCTTTTAATGCTTGAATCAGAAGCCATTTCTGTCAGGGTAAATGCCTCCCTTGAGTCTCACAACTAGTTGGCAAGTGAAGTAATGTTGTGTTATGTGATTCTTTCTTGTTGCGAGATGTAAAGTAGACAAGTTTTACTTGTTATTAGCTAGCATTTCCATTTATGTAAAAGGTTTCAAAAAAAGGTCTATTTTGCCCTTGAAATGTTTTCTCTTTATCTCTTTAAGTGGTGTTGTTCCTGTCAGTTTTACGGGGCATTCACAAATGATCCGCCCTTGTATTTTGTCACACATTTTTAAACTTTTTTTTTATTGTTCTTTTGGCATTTTTGTTTTTTGGGTTGCATCTCACTTTGATTTTCGCTACAGTAATTTTCATTTTGCGTGATCGTTGCCTATTAAGGCAGTGTGACAAGTTAAAAATAGTTTAATTTTCATGCCCCAAAAAATGGATGCAGTCTATTCTGATAACAAACAAACAAACAAAAATACAATAATAAAAAATACCAATAAAATTAATACAATGCAACTAACTATATAATTCTGCATAGTTATCATAGCAAAAACTTCAACATTTTGTTGATGTCAAAGACCCTGTGTGAGTTCATCTGTCACTTGATGAAATGTCTACTCTTAATAGAAAGTGTATTATGTTAGTAAATCACACTTCTGTTATGCCAGATGTAAATTACCATGCTGGTAAATTTGCATGGCTTTAGATCTTTACAGTTCATTCTAGTTTTAGTAAATTTCAGTGTTTAATTTTTATAGGACATTTTTGTTAACTTTGGTTCTATAAACAGTTTGGCCCTGTGCTGGGATGTTAAATCTAGGTCAATAGGCACACACAGTAGAACTGCAATGTCCTGTCTGTGTGTGCGCAAAAACATGAATTTCTCACTGTTTCTGCAGGGAATACACATTCAGACTGACATGGACCTTTTAGGCGAGGTGTCTGGCTGCAATGTATCTGACACTTTCAATCTCAGGTAAGCAGTCTGTCACATTTGTGCATGTTGTTTTATGCTGTTTTCATATCATGTATATCATATTTTATATTGAATATCATATATAATATATATCATTAGCTAACATTCCAATTTTCCTGCTCCTCATTGAGAAGATCAAGGCTTTGTGGCATTTGCATATAAAATGATTATTCATTAAGCAGTTTGGGAAAGCAGAGGGGAAGGGCTCACACAACACAAACAAACACATGCATTAATCAAGGAGAGAGCTGACTAATGAGTCAGTCTGGGATTAGAGAGTCTCTCCTCAGCCTTCTCCGAATCCCAGAGCGCAAGTGAACGTCAGAGCACGGGCATATGCCTGGCCTTCAACATGTCTCATCCACACTTCTGATACTGTAGACCACAAACACACATTTCAGATAGGATCAGTGGTGTGAACAGCAATGGCTTGTGAACAGCTTTAAGGTCTTCAAGATATTTGCAAAACCAAATTTATTTTTTTGTCTGTATATATTTATTTTTACATTTGTCCCCTGAGTGAATCATATCAAGCAAGCTTGAGCGCAATCCTTTGCTACATTAAACTGATGTATTACTCTGAAGGAATCATTATGGTTAAGAGAGAGTTCACCCAAAAATGAAAATTGTGTCAGCTTTCTTCACGCTCATGCTGTTTTGAACTTATATGACTTTGTTTTCCATGGAAGTAGGAAGGAGTTATTTTGCTGAGTGTCCTAGCTCTTTCCAGCGCAATGAAAGTTATGCATGTTGTAAAGCTCATAAAAAGCAACATAAAGTAGTCAGTTAGTAGTCAGTACAACTTTTGTGCTATATTCCAGGTCTTCTGAAGATATTTGATAGTTTGTGTGAGAAGCAGCCTGAAATTTGAACCAGTATTTGTTAAAAATCTTTCCCTTTGTCTTAGCCATCATATTTAATTCATATTTCTGTACATTTAAAGCATCAGGATAGGTTTGACATCAGTAACGTAATTTGTGCTTGTGTGTTTTGTTTTTGTTCCATTTGATTGTGGTTTAAATTAGATTATTGTTAACACATTTGCATGTTTATTTTTGTCTTTATTTTATGTGTAAGATGAAGTAAGGATTTTGTGGAACAGTCAGAATCTTCCATAAGCCTATTCACAGCACAGTCACAGACAATATGGAGGATTGTTGGGGTCACACACCAGCTCCTCTCACCATAGCAACCAGCTCTAACCATAGAGCATGCACGTCCCTTCACCATCACTGAGAGGAATGCTGGATGCTCTCTGCTCTCTGCAAATGATCCTTGAAATTGGGAAGGGAAATGAATTATCACTTTAAATTTAGAAATTGAGAGCAGTATGTACAGCATTTTGCTAACATGCATTGCAGGAATGTGTAACTCAAGTGCTCTGTGGATTTTAGATGGGTCAGTGTTTACCCAGCCTCATGGCATTCAAAACCTGAACGCTGTTTTGTTATTCTGTGGGTCAGTAAAAGTGTTTTGAAGAATCTGTATGAAGTTGTTAGTCTTGACTTGCAGAAGTAATATTGGAGGGAAAATGAGGAAAAAGCTATGTTATTTCAGCACAGATGGTAGATGGCTGATGAGCCATGTGGTTTGATAGGGACACAAAATATACACTTGAACTTGTATTTGAACTTGAATTTGTAAAGCTATATATTTGAGCTATATAACACAACGTGTTTTTGGTTCAGTTGATACCACCATTTTTGGTGTCAGTATGATAACAGCCTGTTACCTTTGTATACCAAGATACTAAATTATCTAAATATGCTAACCTAGATACTTAATTAAAATGATGATAATACACTAGCTCTCTCTGTATATGTATGGACTGTGTTATATCAACTGCCTCACTTCTTTACTGTTGTTTTTCTTCATCTCTCTGTTTGCCCGCTCTTCCAGTCTGTTTGTCAGTCTGTCTCTCTGCTCCATTTGAGGGGCCACAGTCTTGTCTCTATGCTCTTATCTGTTGTGCCATTGTGCCATTGATTCCCGTGCTGTCAACCCCTCGGGCCTCTTTCACTGTGACACCCGTTTATCACCATCCTCTCATCACCCTCTCTGCCAATCACACGCACACCCACTGATAACCATCCCCTTTATCATTGAGACAGAAAAAAATCTTAAACTCTAACCCCGCCAGCAGTGAGCTCGACTTGCATTAAACTTCCCTTTAACTGATCTTGATTAAGTCTATTGATAATGTTTCAGACGTGCCACCTCTGGGAATTTTGGTGAAGATAAACAGTGATATCAAAGATTTGCCTTGTATTCGTTTTCTGCCACAAGATTATACCTGGGTGCTTAAGATTTTCTAATAAAAGCACGCCATCAGTCTTGAATCAATTAACTGAGAGCTGTTTTGGAAAGAAAGGGAATTGAAGTAATGAAAAGATGTGTTGCTGCTAATCTGGGGATCAGTGGTCAGTATCACAGTGGATTAGAGCTGCATTGTGACAGCATCAGTGTTGGATCGATTCGGCGGTATGATGATAGCAGTGGTGGGCGGTGCCACGAGAGTCTTATTCTGAGATTGAGCACCTGATTGAAAGCACAGCAGCAGTGAGCAGCTTACTTCCCTCTAAGAGCTCAATCAAGAGGATAAAATTACTGGAAAAAATAGAATAATAAAATGATCCTTGGGACATTCACTCATGTGTTTTGAAGCTGTATGGTAGCTTTGTGTGAGGTACAGGCCAAAATTAAAGTCATTAATAAATAGAAATCTTCTCCAAATATGGCACATCAAGACATATTCTGCTAGGTTTGCTAATAATGAAGTCAAATGTTCTGTTTCATTAACAAGTTTCAGTGTGCGCACACAATCTGAGAGCTGATTTTCAGTGAAAAATAATTCAGCAGTCTGTTGCTCATACCAACTATTATATGACTTCTGAAGAGTTGAAGTATAGTGAGTTTTGGAAAGCAGCTTCTCTTCAGAAAACTTGTCCCACTTCTGAAGACACGATTCTGACAACTTTACAGCCCAAACACCACATGTAATCCTCCGGTATGATCATCCTGCATACTTCCAATGTATTATCATAAACGTACTGTACTTGCATTCATTTATACACACAGAGAGAGATTTGTAATAATTGTCTGTGGTAATTGTCAGGATGCCATAGTCCATTAATATTAAGTTTGAAACAACCCAGAATATTCCCTTAAATAGCTGCTAGGAGTTGCTCCAAAGTTGCCTGGCAGTTACCATGTATTTGTAAAGTGGTGTTAAAGTCAGTTTTCCAGCCCTTTTATTCATTCAGATGGTAAACAGGTTTAACATTAGTCATCCTTCAATGTCGTGAGCCTGGTATATTAGCTGCTGGGGCCTGAGAGCGTGATTGTATATGTGATGCTTTCCGCATCCCTGTTGAGTGACTGGATTCCTGATTGTGAGGCTGAATTAAAGTTCTTCTGAATAGAAGGATTATTTCAGCCCTGTAGAGGAGCTTTACTCTGGGTTAAACACTTGCAGGTAAACACACAGCCTTCTTCGCACCTCTTCACGTACATTTTCCATTACTCGATCCTCTCAGCCTCCATCAGACATCTCTGCCACACAATAGCTGCCGCATAAAGGAAAAACGCTAACGTTATTCAAATAGCCCCTCATTCAGAGCAGAAGTATTGCGTATTTCTCCTGGAAGCATCGTGAAGGGGGCCCACACTCTGCCGATACACAATCAAAGAGAGACTGTTAATCTGAACCACCGCTTTTATTTGTTCAAAGCTGCTGGAGCTCAGCACTTTGAAGGTAGAGAGCTGAAAAGACGAGAGAGCTTTAGTAATTTGCACTCTTTTATTCCTATCTGCTTTCTGTTCCTTTTATTTACCTTCTGTCTATATGGAAGATAGAGCAGGTAAATAAAAAGGACACCTGCTGAAGTGGCCCCTTCCTCTCCTCTTCCTGTGTCACAGTTGTCAGTTCATCCCGCTGTCTTCATTTTTAGATGATGTGGCAGGTTTTCTTCATTGTTCGTTTGTTTGCCTGTTGATGCGGGATGTTAAGGCGAAGAAGAAAAATAAGGAGTGAGGAAGTAAAGTAAGTGAATAGCAAGGCAACTCAGAGGAAAGGCCCTTAGTCCGGATAGATGCTGTATTTAGGGCTCCTCACATAGGATCAGGAGCAATTAGGTGGCACACATGGGGTGCCAGAGTTTCATACAATTTTCAACTTACCTGTCATCTTAAATGAGGATTCTCCACTTATAAGGTCCTTAAATTTACAGTAGCTTTGTTCTGTTCGTGGGGGTGTGGGTGTATACGTTTGGAACCTAACAAATGGGTTGCAAACAAAAAAAACCCCATTAATCTCAGCAACAGAGAAAGTTAGAGAGGGAGGGAGAGGTGGAAGATGGTGGGTTATTTCTTCCTCATTTAAGCCTGTCTAATTATTTCTGGCCTTCTTCGGCCCTCCCCCCGGGGTTCTTTCTCTTTGAAATGTCTTATGTTGGCCCGCCTTGATTAGTGAAACTTTTGGTGAGTTGATGAAACGACACTTCACAGGATTTATTCGCACTTCACTCTAATTTTCCCCCCCATCTTTGTTGTTGTTGTTTGCTGTTTCCATCTCATGACAGTTGTGTTTTAAACCCTCCCTCTCCCTCTCCCTCTCCCTCTCCTCTCTCTCTCTCTCTCTCTCTCTCTCTCTCTCTCTCTCTCTCTCTCTCTCTCTGTCTCTCAGACAGAGTTATCTGTGCTGGGGTGACTTATCAGTCTTGAGTCCTCTGAGCCCTGGGCAGACAGCTCTTTCCTGCATTAGCATCTCAACAGCCTCAGCTCTGTCTGCTGTCCTTCCTTTCTCCAAATAGACTCTCATACACAGTCAGACACAATCTGCACTACACGTTTCAGGAAACAATGGAGGAATTAAAGTCAAGCGGAAGTTATAACAACCTGGAGAACGTGTTTTTATGTTTGTGGTCAGCCTGGTAAAGTCTTTAGGACCTCACACATGGGCAAATTATTGGCCTGGATGTCTGTTTTGGAGGGCTGGAGGAAAAGGATTTAGGAACAGGTAACTGATAAAAGATAATCTGCACATTCTCCCTGTATTTTATTTAAAAATACCAGTCACAGACCAAAGAGTCAAAAGATTCTTCAGCCCTGCAGAACAAGATGGCAATTCACATATACATTACAGCACATTCTCATATTACTGTTCCTGCTGCTTATTGGGTGGCTGTTAATGAAAGTTGTGTAATATGAGAAAGGCCACACAGATTCTGTGCAGTGGTTTCTGCAGAAATCCAGTGCTTTTCATTCAACATTTTAAACATCCCGACCAATGTGCTTATGTGTTTATAGTTTATATTAAGTATAATTGCTTTTATAGTATAAAATATGTTGTTTAAAGGTTTTTTTTTGCCAGGGGCATTGCAAATGATCATTGCATTTTCAGAGTGTAATTTTGCTCGGCTTCAGTGTCAACAATAGACTGAACTAATGCACAAGATGTAGGCAGTAATCCTACATTAGCTATTTGAACAAATCTGACAAATGTTGCATCGGCTCATTAGTATTTATGCCACAAGCTACATTTTGGCAAATGTAGTAGAACATCAAGGTGTTTTTGCATACAAAACATTCTCATACTGTACAGTATACTGGACAAACTGTATACTGCAGCAGTAGTTAGATTAGTGAATACTAATATGGCATTTCAAGCGTACAGTAGCCAATAAGCTTCATGTGTCATATGCTCATGATGTCATTGATAATTTGTACATTGAAATGCTTGATGTGAGGCATTCAACAGTATGTGTATATATATGTATATGTATATGTATATGTATATGTATATGTATATGTATATGTATATGTATATGTATATGTATATGTATATGTATATGTATATATGTATATATGTATATGTATATGTATATGTATATATGTGTGTATATATGTGTATATATGTGTGTATATATATATGTATGTATATATATATATATATATTCTGTATATTTATATAACCTCCTTTGCAAATTGAAGAATTTCAGTGAAACTTGTTGTATGACTATCAGAGAAATACAACATTTGCAAGCATAATAAATAAATGGTTATATGCAACACCAGTAAATCTATGAATAAACAAATTATCCTTTATCATTGAAAATGAAGATATCAATGTTGTTATTGTAACAGTGTTTTTCGGTGGATATGACGGATAGCTGGAGTGTTGTATTTGTTACTCATGGTGGTGTATTTTGAGAATAGCATTGTTTTATCTTCTGTTCCTCAGACATAATGGCATGTATTTTGTTGTAGAAACAACACTGTTGGCCCCAGCACATCCTCAATGTTCTAGTTTTCTTGACTATTCAAAGTAAAGTTTATCTCCTCCGAGAGTTCAGCTTTATATTTAGTGAGCATTTGTTGTGTATTTGAAGTTATTTCAGGGCCAATCATCATTGACTCTAGAGGACTAGCTTAAAAATGTGTGTGTGTGTGTGATTATTTGTCCTGTTTATTTTTGCTGACTCATTCTCACTCTTCATCAAGTCAGTTGTGTCATCACAGCAGTGGAGATGGCTTTGGTTACACATTCACACTTATGGGTGTGAAATAGTGGCATGCACATTAGTAAAAATATTTTTGCAACGCCTTTACCAGATTCTAGATTTTTCTCATTAGTTAAGACAACATATTTTGTGTTTGTGTTTTACTTTCTCTTCACTGTTCGTTAAACTGTAAGTTTTGTTTTGTTCGTTAAAGTTGGCTTTGTTATACCGCATATATTACTTATTTTATAATGAAGCCAAAAGTTCACAGTTTCAGCACCATCTGTTCTGTGAACACAAATCTTTTTTTACTTAACCCAGTTTATATTATTTTATATTATTTTTCATACATTGGCTGTATGCTGTGATCATGGAGCAAGTCTTCTGTCTCTTTCTGTCTTTTTAATATTTATTACAACAGTGGCCTGTTTTTACCATCTGTTTTAAATGTATGTTCATATAAATTGGGATTTCAGTTTATTTAGTTTTTTTAGCACGTGCTAATTTAATAAAGTTTAATAAATGTGTTTATTGTGTGTTTCAGGTTTCTAACAAGTCAACAGTTGTTTCTAACAATAAAAGTTACACTATTATTATTATTATAAGGCCAGTAAGATCTGTAGTACTAGGAGAAAGTTAGCTGCTCTTTGTTAGCTTTTCTGCTTTGGAATTCTGCCTTTCTCAATAGAATTGCTTGTCTATTGAGAACTATCAGTCCCCCAGTACATGACCTGCCTTCTTCTAAGTTCTGAACACAATTGTTTTGCTCCCATCACCTGAGCTGTAAAGACCACGTAACTCCCTGATGCCGTAGCTGGAACGCTGCATTGACCAGTCAGCATCCAGGACTGCAACTGCTTTAAAACAGTACAACATTTTATGTTTGCTTATTTTCAAGTCTCTTTATCCCTCTCTCTTTTTCCTTCAGTACTTCCTGTAGTGGCTCTCTGTACTCACTCATGTATGACTCTGCAAATATTCCACCATGAAGAGCTATTAGTTGTGGATTAAAGGCGGATGATCGGTGCAGCCGCGCAACCGACCGTTCCGTCCTTAGTTATCCACTTAGACTCCTGCTATATCATCACACCACATGCCAAGAGCATTAACTGCTGAAATAGAGGAAAACAGGAGAAAAAAGTGGAACATTTGAAAATAAGGCAGAAAGGCAGACATCATGGAAAGAATTTCAGCAGGGAGTGTAGAAAAACAGGATCACACGGTACAGCCCTGCCTAACACACAGACATATACAACAGTTCAGCGGCCACAAGCCAAGGAGATCTAAGGGGCAGGAGGCAGTGAGTTTACATGAGATTATGTTGTCCTGCTTGATTTCTTGATAATGTGACTAATGGCAATTTTTGTTGTGTGTGTTTGTGTAGCAGCCTCACGAAGACAGTGGAGATTTCAGGAGAACAGGGGCCTTTAGGAATACACGTGGTTCCGTACTGTTCCTCTCTCAGTGAAAGGTTAGTGCATACATCCATCAATTCTTGCATACACATTTCTTGCATTTCTCCCTCTTTCTCTCTCTCTCTCTTAAGGTGATGCATGTCTTAGCTAAGCACAATGACGTGCTAAAGGAATCTAAAGCTCTATACAAAACACTGAGCTCTTTGTTTGTACATGCTTTTGTATTCTGTTATGTGGGATTGAAATTATATTCTGTGCTGCTGTGCTGCTTTAGGAAATGTGCAAAATTTGTATCTTTAGCTTCAGTAACATCAGTGACAAATATGTTTTTACACCTTACAGCTAAGGGGTTATATATTATGAAAGTGGACGAAATCTTTTAGCTTATAGACTACATTTTTTAAATGTGCATTTCTCCTTTGGGAAAGTTGACATGAGGGGTAAAAAGTTAAAAAGGACTTCTAACATTAGCCAAACAGTTGTTTAGGTGTTGAGAAAGTTATTTAATTTTATTAGAATTGTGCACTGTAAGGATTGTGCATTATAAAAGTAAAAAGCACTCCATTTGCAATATTACATTGACTTGTACATGTAAATGATGTCGGTTATGAATGACTAACTTATGAGTACCATAGTAGTATGCATAGTTCACGCTAGGGCCTAGTTGTTAAAAATTGCTTATTAATTTTCATTAATGTTCTTGGTGGGCTAAGGAGGGTAATACTGAAACGCTACGCTTATACTTGTTTATTCTTTGCTTTAATACTTCAAAGCTGAGGACCAGGTATTGAGGGCAGGCATGCCTGTTGTCTTTTCGTGCGGGACAGACCTGGGCATCCTGTGGCCCAATCAGACTATGTCAGCTGGTATTTAGATTGGGTCAGCAGTATGTAAAGCCACGGCTCTCTTTGAAGGCTTGCAGGAGCAGGGCTGTGGGGTCAGCATCAAGTGCTGCTGGCTCAGGGATACTCCTCACAACATTTTGTAGGGCTAAATGAAAGGGGTCAAAAGTTAAGTACTTTGGCTGAAAGAGGGATTTTGAGCATGTTTGTGAATACACTACGGTTTTGATTTAGATGTATTTCGTTTTACACAGTAAAGTGTTTCAGAACTTTGTAATTTACCTTTTTCATTCACGCTTTAATTATTATGTGTGAGAATTTGGTAACCATATTGTTGTCAGTTTATTTTATGTAGGAGGTATTTTCTGTGCTTGTTTATAATCAAATGAAAAGTTCAATAATGTATTGTTCTATTTCATTTCTATACTATAGATTGATAGCGTTCTGACAAACACAGAAAAATAAACAGATAAATATTAATAATGTTATAATATTGGTCATTATATGGTAGTTTTGTGGTTAACTATATGGAATTTAAATGTTTAATGAAACAATGTTTAATGAAAGCAATGGAGATGTACACAAGAAATTAAAACTTTTTTAAATATCATATTAAGTACCATTTATCATAATAAGTATTCTTTTTTTAAAATACCATATTAACTACCATATTAAATATTTGTAAACAGAAAGTATGCATTATCCATTGACTTAGCTCAGGCTCCTCAGAATTGATAGTTTCCCCACCCACCCCAAAAAAATATGATAGGTCTGCAGATTCATCTGTTTAACTGGGCCTAGCAAATAATTCAGTTTGTCCTGAATCTCTTTAACAACTTAGTTTTGATGCTAGCTTTGCTGGCTTTTGTGCTGGTCTCTGTTTGTGTGTTCTGATTTTGCTGTCTTAGATTTGGCCTCCAGAAGACTGAAGGCCTACTGAAGGACACATCATCTTCAAAGGGCTGTTTCTTTAGCTATCACCTGACATGCAATTCTGTAAAATGGCTCAGTTAATGAGCAGATGTTTTCATGGTTGAGCAGTCTCACTGGCTGACATAACCAAAGTCATACCATCCTTTTTCTGACTGAAACTAATCAGACAGATGTCATGAGGGACTTGGACAGCACAGTAGTCTTAATATGGACTGATACCTCCCTGTAGAATAAAACCTCTCTTTCTTTCTCCATTCCTGTTGTCTACCTCTCTCTCTTTCTCACCCCCTCACCTAAATCTCCCAGAGGCCGTAACCTCCATCTGTTTCCTTTAGACATGCTGTGCCCCCTCACTCTGTGTGTCAAAGGTCACCCCATCTTAAGACCTCTGTAATATTCCCCAAAAACCATGCTGAGCGCTAATGTAAACAGGTCTGTTAGCTAATGCAGAGTGACTTAATGTTGAGGAAAAACCTTTAACAGGTCTAATGGAGGGGTGAGGACATCCTTCCCAAACATTAGCAGGTCACACTCTTACAAAGTTAATTTGCTCCAGGTCCTACGACGTTCTCCTCACAGAGATTCCATGCTGCTAATCTGACCTCTGGGGTGTTATTGCACAATTCTTCTGCATGCTTGTTTTTTGTTCTTGATTATTTTGTTTAGTCTGATGGTGATAATAGGAGAAATATTAGTTATGGAGGAATTTTCTTTATTTGATTTTTTTGAGGGCGGGGGGTGGTCAGTGGATTAGAACAACCAGCAGCTGTGTGCGCTATGATTTATCATTTAGTTATCATTATGAATTGTCATACATTGTGGGAGAAACAAAATAATATCAGTGCTTTGGGATAGAATATGAGCAGTCTGTTCTCAGGCAAGCATGAAATATATGATCAAATCCATCATATTGTACATACAGAGTACAAGCTGTTCCACTCTGGTCAATGGTCTGCTTTAATCAAAATGCTAAAAAATAATGTGCAGATCTAGCACAGTACAATATATAGGATATTACTGAATTTTATTTAGGTATTTTGATGGGTTTACATGGGTTTTTTGTATATGGTTATGTATATTATGAGTTTTTTCAAAACAAAAGTATTTTTAAGAGGGACAAAAGAGTATTTCCATTTGAATTTTACATTATACAATACACTTAATGCCTTTTGGCCTAAAGTGTATTAATAATTACATGTAGTCTGATCCATATTGTTTAATTTAATCATGCTTTTTTAAAATAACTACAAGCTTTGAACTTTCCATTCCAGTCACAGTTTGCAATTCAAATAAGGGAGTTTTAAGCAAATATAAATGTTTAGTTTGCATTTTATGTCTTTCTGGTCCAGTAGTGCTTTATGTAAGTACTCTAAATGAATTCAGCTTGGCAACTATGGTCTTAATTGGACAGTTTACTAATAATTAAATTGTTTTGACACTGTTCTTTCTCCATACAATAAACGTGAAAGTTAGTGACAGCCACAGGTTCAAACATTCTGCCTAACATCATATTTTGTGTGAAAAAGAACTCAGTTATACAGGTTCAAAACAACATGAGGGTGAGTAAATGATGACAATGTAATTTTTGAGAATTAGACTTTTATAACAAACTTCTTTTAGACCACTATGTGACTGAAAAATAGCCAAAATGTCTCAATTGCAACATCCCAATGATTTATGGTCCACAAAGCCATTAACACGTACAGATTTTTATCATTGTGTAGTTTACTAAACAGGTGATTATTACAGTTCCTGCTGCTGTTGATGAATATACAAACTGTCTTTCTCAAAATTCAAGTTGTATTCCTCAGATGGGATATCACCTTTCTGACTTAAACACTGCATTCTGTTCAGTGCAAATGTTGTCCATTCATTTGAATCTGCGCATCATTTATCATACCTCTGCTGCAGGTCGCAGTATGTTCTTCAGTGATCTAAAGAGTGAATGCAGTGTGAACGGGCTCGTGTTTGGTGCTGGCGGGTGAAAGCTGAGGGATTAATACTCTCGGCTGCCGTTCCTGCTCCTGCTTTATGAGTTTCTTCAGCCCCAAAGCTTTTATCACTGCTAGGCAGAGCACCACTGTCTTGTGTTTTGCCAAGCGGTTAGTACGTGCAGGAGAGTTTTCGTATTCTGGTTGGGAGGCCAATGGGAGGATGCAATGAGTTTGGAACAGACGGGTTTCTTGCGAACAGTTGTCACATGGTTTGGAAGGCGCTGCCTCCTCCAAAAATACTGCATGGTAAAGTCAAAAATAAAGTAACGATAGCAGATATAAAATGTAAGGTTAAATAGTATGAAAAGCACTAATTTTTTAAAAATTTCCAGCAGTGACCCCAGGGGATAAAGGTTTAAAGGTAGCTTTTCTTTTCATTGAGTGTGAATAAGGTGTAAAGTCAGGAGAGGAGGCATTGCGCTGTGATTGGCTGATTATCATTTCAGGGCAATGATATCTGCCTCATTAAATGTGTGAATCACGTACATAAACACTGTATGGGAATCAGTGCAAATGGATGATTACAGAGTAAATGGAATCAAAGTATGCTTGAAATGACCTGAATACACTAAATAGTGAGACAGTTTATAATGACAATGTGTTAAAAAAAATCAAACTTGAGGAGACTTTGATGTTTCTTTGTTTTAATAAATGATAGTATGTTAATAAATAGGTAAAATAAAATCATATTATTTGTTGTCTTTAAAGCTGAACTCTTTAAAGCTGTTTGAAACATAAAGTTGCAGGTTGATTTACATTTATGTACGTATATTGAAGTTAATTGAAGCCAAACTGACACTACCCCCGAAATCCGACCGACAGATCAAGAAATGATTATTATACTTTTTACTATAAACTATATTATAAACTGTATTATATATATAAACTATATTATAAATGAAGTGAGGTAAGGAGACAGTTTTGAATACTGCTCTGTTACGTACCTGCTCAATAACTGATTTTTGTATATTTTTAGCCAAATAAAGCAACAGATTGCAGCTTTAACCCAGGGATGTAAATGTGATTGACTTTACAGTGAAACTTAAAATTGATGTTGATAAATTGATACAAGTATGTGCAAGTATACACAATTAAATGGCACTTTTCATCTGTAGAATAGTGTGGTTTTCATTGTTGTTATTCTTTTGTTGTAAAGCAGGAAAGTGTGTCGTAGCTTGTTGCTGTTGCTGTTCTCTCTCTTTTTTCCTTATCATTTATGGTTTACTCTCACTCTCAGGGCTCTGGGACTGCACATTCGCGGTGTGGAGGAGAACAGTCGCTCCAAGAGGGAAGGAATCTTTCAGGATGATGAATGTATTGTTAAAATCAATGATTCTGAATTAATGGACAAATCCTTTTCACAGTGAGTCCACTGAGCCAAAGCCACCTGCCTTGCTCTTATTGTGTCTCTGCTCTCTCTCTTTCTGCCACCTCTCTTTCTGTCGCTTCCCTCCCTTCCTGTCTTAATTCTTAGTTTTAGGTTTATCTTTTATGTCATGGTTGTAAAAACAGACAGTCTGCACTGTGTCCACTGTTGTGCTCTATTCATGGCCATTAGAAGAACACTGGACTCAGCAGTCACAGTCATTTAGCATGCTCTGTTTACTGCAGGTAGCACTGCAGGTAGCACGCCTCCACATTGTATTACTGCAGACACTCATGCTGATTTGTGAAGAACAATTAACCCTTTAATAGCCGCAGATGTCCGTGGCTTTATTTTTAATACTGGGGTTTGCAGCTTTGATCTTAAAGGATTAGCTGTGACATAATTATGTTTAATGCAAAACACAGAATTTCTATCAAAGAGGCTAAAGCTGAGATGATTAAAAGGCTAATTTGTTTGTTTGTCTTAGTTAACATGCATGAACTAGCAATGAACAATATTGACATAGCATTTGATAATTTACATTTAAAATTTAAAATCTGTTAACAATGTAATGCACATAGAACTAACATAAACAAGGAATTAACTATATTTGATTTAACTAGATAAAGATTATTAACTGCAGTAAAAATATATTGTTTATTGTTCATATTGTATATTGTTTATATTAACTAATGCAATAACTAATGTTAATGAATGAAACCTTAAAATATTGGGATGTCAAGGGCATGTACTAGTACATTATTACCAAACTGGCAATTGGATATTTAAAAAAAGTACGCTGACTGACAGAAGGCTGCTGATAAACAGTCATATGTATATTTGCACACATGCTCATTTGGATCTGAGACAGCTGCATAAGTGAACTGTCAAATGCACTTTCTTATAAAATGTGTGTCTTGGGGATGTATGAATATAAACAGCTAGTTTGTCGTAAGTGATTGTGACAGATGAGAATTCGTTAGAATATCTTAATCAGTCTATATGACCTGCCACAATGTGTTATGTCATTAATATTAATTAAACAACAATATTAAGATACCTGACTTAATTAAATGATCAGACTTTTGTTTTAATTTATTTAGTTTACATATAACATTTTAAATAATAGTTTTTAATATCATTGATATAGACTGCAGAATCTTTTTATTTGTTTATGTATTTTTCATGACATTTATCATGACAACCCTGATGTAATGAATGAAAGCTCTGTCTACCTGTTTTACCTGTTCAGTCATTACCCAGATGATCTGGGGTCATTGCATGGCATACGCCATATATGTTATGATTACATAGAGACATCTCTGTTAATGAGAATAACACCCATCCAGTAGAAGGTAACATTAATCTTATTATGCTCATGATGGATGGACGGTTTTGAAATCAAATCAGTCAGCCAAATATAAAGGAGGGGGGATTGCTTTGTCATTTGCAATGCGCAAGAACTGATTAGTCATAACCCCAATTATGTTGTCATAATAAATGTCAGAGTGAGTTTTCTCTCAAGCAATAATTTCCACTTTTTTTTATATTCCAGGTTCATTTCATCACACAACCTTAGAATAATTGTCTCTTAATTGTTATTACTTTTTCTATTTTCTCTGTCCCTTATCTCTCTCTGTCTCTCTTTCTCTTACCAGAGCACAGGAAATATTCCGCCAAGCCATGCGTTCACCCATCGTTCATTTAGAAGTAGTTCCGGTTGTTAATAAAGATCGCTTTGAGAAGGCTGTGAACAGTCACCTCTTTAACTCTGAAAATTGTGATGCATCCGCACGGACCAAAGATCCTCCGCCTCTGAAGGTAAAGTCCATTGTGCAACCTGTGGAGACCTTGGGATGGCAAGATGAGCTTCAGGAGTCTAGCAGCAGTCTTGAGAGTCACTCTTTGGGATCTCCATTACCCCTCAGCCTCTCCCCTACCCTCAGGGGCAAGAACAGTGATAACCCCCTACTGAAGAGCACAGGGCCTCTGCAGAATCACCACAGAAAAGGTGGAAAGAGAATCAGAATCGACCTGAAGAAAGGTAAACGATCATTCTTTGGATAATTGGATAATTAAAAGGGCCATATCCTACACTATAGAAAAATATTATTCAGTTTTGTAACTTCTTTAATTTTATTCAATGTTTCTTGCACCAAAAGTCATAATTTGGTTTACCTTGATTAATTTTCACACTTTGAATGACGTTGTCTGTTTTTGGACTTCTGTATGTGAATAACCTTTTTAATGATTGGCTGAACTCTGCACACCTTTGCTGTTCACATTGTCATTCAGTAAGGCGGGCCAAGTCACTGAATACTGAAAATTTATATATTTTAATGTGGTGTCAGTGACATCACAATCATTAAGATTTCATAGTGCGCCATTTTTGTAGCTTATTCAAAGTAGAATGAAAAGGGAACTTTCCATTCTGAAGTGTGGCGACACTGCAAGTTGTTTTTTTTTTGTTTAATGCACCATAACCCTAAATGCTTTTGTTTGTTTGCTTTTAAATTAAATAATAAAAGTATAAAAATTAGTGTAAAGTAACCTTTGTGTAATTATGTACTTTTTGTTTGTAGCTTATAGTGTAGCTTCTGTAACTAGTTTTTGTCAGATTAGTTACTTAAAGCTTTGCAAGCACAGTTTGATGTAGTACATTAAATATATAATTTCAAAAGAGCCAGGAAAAGTCTTCAAAATCTTTGAAAATAAATGTACGTCCTTTTAAAATGATTCTGTCTGTACACTCCAAGAATGGGCAGCTTTGTGGCTTTGGCAGTCTAGCCAAATGGATGAAGCTATAATTTCAGACTGCAAAGTCTATTAAGTTCTTATTGATCCAACCATTAATGATGATATAAATTCATCGACGGAACAAAAAAGTGCTGACCGTACAACGATTGCGCTAAAAGAGAAGCATAAAATGCCATTGGAATGCCATGGCTTGGCTCACTGTTCCACAGACTGCCTTCAATTTATATGGTCCCCTATAGTCTGATACATAGCATGTTAAAGAACAACCACTGGCCCCCAGGCGGTCTAATCTTTAGTTTTTCATTCTACATCCTGTCTATCATTCTATCCCCAAGACCCGTCAGGGACAGGAGTGGAAATATTCCCTCTAAAGACATGCTTCATGTCACACAGGGGGTTAATGCCTGTTCTCTAATCTACCTATCAGTCACCGTGACAGCATAGAGACCACCATAAGAAGCAATATGTACAGGTCAAGGCAGCCATGAGGTTTAAGTGGACCACCGCCTGTGTTAGAGAGCAGCTTACTTCTTTAATATCTTCCTTTTGTCTAGACTAGTGAGAAGTGGAAATGTTTTATTTGATGCTATTTTCAAACCATGGAGAGTACAGTTGTATGTATGTATGTAAAAGTCAACCTTTTTAAAGATCTCTCATTTGAGAGATTGTTCTTCTATGAGTAACATTGTATCTGTTGTGGATCAATTTGTGGGTGTTTGTCTTGTATTGTTTAAAAAAGGAATAGCCGATTGATTTTCAGCATGATCTGTCGCGCTTTCATTTAATTAGACATACGGACAGACAACCTCTCATTCTCCCTTTCATATTCATGCACTCTATATCTATTTTCGTCTGTCTTTATGCTCTGGCTCATTGAGATGAGCTCGTATGTGAAATTAAACTTCAATTTCTGAAGCCAGACGGCTGTAATCTCAGTCTCCCACAAGGATGGCCTTTATCAGCCTGACGTTCCCTGACAGACCTCAGACAGACTCACTCATATGTATATAGTCTATAGAGAAGTCACTCATAGCCAGTCTTACACCTCTTCTGCTGTTTTTCCTATGAGTCTTTGAGATGTTTTGAATGTTTATAAAATAGGCATCACAACTTTCTCTAATATTCTGCGTACTTTCTCTAAATGTTTCTTGCTGTTTGGGTTTAGAAAAAACAAAACAAGCAAACAAAAAACTAAATCACCAAATTTGATTATAATTTATCCTCCATTTTATTTTTTATTTTTATTAAAATGTTACATGTCGAATAGCATGATATTCAGATGTTTTCAAATATTTACGGTGTACAACTAATGCTGTAAAACTAGAAGGTAAAAACTAGCCCTATAAATCTGCCAGTATTTGGCATTCTTTAGATTATTGGCTTTGACCTGTAACTTTGTCTGATTAGTAAATTAACAGGAAGTGGTGTTCCCAAACAGTGTCAGTTCTAAGACAGTACTGTTTTCAATACTGCTAACTGTATGTTTACTTCAATCCCAATATTTGTAGGGCCAGAAGGACTGGGCTTCACAGTTGTGACTAGAGATTCTTCAGTGCATGGAGCCGGCCCCATCCTTGTCAAAAACATCCTGCCCAGAGGAGCTGCTGTCAAAGATGGCCGTCTGCAGTCAGGTGACAGAATTCTGGAGGTGAGTCTCTTCTCTGGAGTTAGCGCCTGGATTATTAGTGATTATTAGTTATGTTTTTCAATACATAACGTTTTTGGTTACAAATAAACAGAAATCAGTTACTAAACAAGTACATCAGCAAGTAGCAAGAAGATCAGTGTTCAAAACCATCTTCTACCTAAATTTGCAACTGTAAGCTTATAATAATGATTTATAATTTGAGCTGTTGGGCTGGATTTCACAGGGAGTGTCAGTTTGACTATTTGATTTCAACATACGTAATAAAAAGTATGTAAAACAGTCTGCAATTTTATGGTTCAAAGGGAGATGGTGATAGAGAGGCAGAAGTTACGGATTGCAGTTTTAAATTTACTTTTAACATTTTCTCATACTAAAGAAATTTGTGTGTGTGTGTACAGGTGAATGATGTAGACATCACAGGTCGTACTCAGGAAGAACTGGTGGCTATGCTACGTAGTACTAAGCAGGGGGACAGCGTGTGTCTTGTTGTGGCCAGACAAGAAAACATGTTCCTCCCTCGAGAGCTGGTAAGAGTCTTCTCTGTCTAACTACAATGTTGCACTGCAGTCCTTCAGTAAACTTTACATCTCGTACACCTACTGTACCTTCTGCTATCAGCTGCCAATAAACTGTTCTTAAACCTCTTCCTGTCTGGGGATTTTTTTCTTTTCCTTTGTATGGATTGTCAAAAACACAAACAACAGAATCATAAAATGATGACCGGACTGTTGGGGTTATGTGATGTCACATGAGAACCTCTCCTTGTGAGGTTTGAACCTACAGTCGTTTGGTTTCGAGCTCAGAAAAGGTCTTTATATGGCAGTGTACTTCATAAGAGCACTTCCTGTCTCTCAGAACAACAGGAAATGTAATGACATATTATTTGGGTCATCTGCGGTGATATCATGTCCCTTTGTAATGCCTTTGCACTGCCGTGTCTGTCTCTAGAGTCCAACAGCTCTGTTTGCTGTTTTAGCCGGGGAAGGTCATAGCCACACTGTAGTTCCTCAAACCTTGAGCACAGGAAGCCCTGAGTTTCCTGCTTTTGTCTCAGCCCTTGTGGGATGTGCAAGTATGCTAGCTTTTATCTGTAAGGGTGTTCAAACTTCTTCACCTGTCACTCTGTTTTTGTCTCTTTTTGTCTGTCTGATATCTTTCCCGATGAACCCTGCGACCCGCATGCCCAGCCGTCGGCCCAGCAGTGGCCTCTCTCCAAACATACAAACACACACCCTTTTGCCCACCTTGTAGTCTGACTTCCTGCTCTTATCCTAGCTTGTTGATTCAGTGTTGAACAGGAAGTGGTGCAGGAGGTTGGGACATTCCTACAGGAAGTGTCGGAGCATGCAGGACTATGTGAAGTCAGGGACTATGGCCGTGCAGCTGTATGCTGCCTCTTCCTGTATCTCTCTCAACGTAATGCCCATCACTCAACAGTCATCCAAATTCTGTCCAGCTCAGCTCTATTGTAAATAACCAACCGCTGAGAACCATCCACACTTGACTACTGGCACAGTAATGCCACTCAAAACATTGCATCCTCACAGGAAATTAGTTACGGCTTCTATTGTCAACATTTATCGTGTATTAATTTAGATAAATTTACAGCTCTGTGAGAGGAATTTATGACTCAGTAATTGGTATCCAGCAAACTGTTATCTTTTTGTTCCATAACGGTACTTAGACTTGCACACAATATGCAGGAAAGTATTAAATACCATGCTGCCAATAAATACCAATAAATACCAATATCAGCTTTATAATATTACAAATTGTCTATCAGGAAAGCAATGCAGAACTTTGAAATTAAAAACAGAAAATTACTGTTTATTTCATGTAGTACTTGCTTTGTATATTCATTACTGCTGATGTTTTAGTGTACAATACTATATTAAGTACACTATGTTTAGGCTAATGTAAATATACAGTAATGCCTAAAATTTTTCTGATGATACCAAGAACACAACAAAGAGTCACAACTTTTTACTTCATATTTCATAATTGCTTTCCATGTTAATCTGGATATTGATATATTAGCCACCTCTAATTTTAATGTTTCACACAGATTAGGGGAGACTGCTTCATACCCCTAAGCTTTCTTATGTTTTGTGGTAAATGATGATTATAAAATTCTATTTTCAGCGTATTAAAGCCAGTTCACACTTGTTCACACATTGTTCACACATTGTTCTAGTAAATTCTCTTGTGAATAAGACCTCACTGTTCAATTACTGCTCTCATGTGCAGTGTTGATCTTTCCTTTTGCTGCATCGTTGCTACTGATTAGTTAATAGGCAGCGGTTTGCAGCCTGACTGCAACTTATTACCCACAAACCACTAGTTTTACTTGTACCTAGTAGACACACAGAATTATGCATGTTATGTGCACTGATGGATTATATTTGGTTAGCAAACAGTGCCGGAGTTTAGCAGGTGGCATGCACGTTGAGCTATGAAATACTAAAGAGCTTCTTTGAGTTTAGCGGTGACGGATGGGTTGACGTGCGTGTGACTGGACTGTCTGGGCTGAGATACGGTCGTCAGAGATGAATGTATAGAAAGAAGAGCTCAGAAACAGAGTGAAAGATCAGTATAGATACATATTAAGAGCAAAAGCTGAAAGAGCGATTGAAATGTACCAAAAAGGAAGGAGATAGAAATGCTGATAGGGGAGTGACAAATGACAAGAGACAAAGAGAAAAGGGTAGAGAGAGTGAAAGATAGTGACAGAGGGCAGAGGAAGCTGTCTCACTCGAAGACACAAAGCTAAGAGAAATATCAAGCCACCTAGAAGAAGCAGTGCAATTTAGTCAGTTGAGAAACAATGCAGGATAGTTATTCAGAAATTAAATATAACGATTTAATGATTGGAAAAGCCAGTCACAGAAATTGCTAGTGTTGTGATAGACTAATATAGCCAGGCTGAAAATTGGAAAAATACTGCTAAATTGAGAAATCAGACAGTAAATGATCAGTGAAAAAAGGTGTTGAATTTACATTTTGCTTTTATCCAAAGCAAGTTACAGTGCATTCAAGGTATACAGTTAAGGTTATCCCAGGGATTCTAACCCACAGTCTTTGTGTTGCTAATGCAATGCTCTACCAATTAAGCTACAGGAACTCAGAAATATTGTGTATGATAAATCACAATAATTTTGTGTACTTTATTTAGTTTTATTTATTATATCATTTTTGTTAGCCATTTTAATCCAGATATCAGCATCAGTCATAAATGGAGCCCATAGCAGGTGTCCACTAGCTGCATCAGGCTGCAGGTAAAGGGGAAGCTTTAGACAGTAGGAAGATTGAGGAGTTTGATGAATCACACGGTCTTAATGGTTGTAGAGGAGGAGGTCATCCATGACAGATCAAGACTTTGCAGAACTATATAAAGTCTCTTTGAAGGACCCATGAGTGGAGCCCTGGTAGCATTCGGGCAGGTGGGTTTGACACTTTGCGTCTGTTTGAGAAATCTTTCGCCTGCTCTTCAAGTGCCACACATCGAGAACCACATACAACTTTCACAGTCAGTCCCTAATCTCTCTTCTGTACCACAGACAGCTAATGGGAAATAGAGCGTTGACTGCCACTCCTATAGGATGAAATATTAGATATGACCCCATGAACAAAAGGAAAAAATGGGACTCATTTCCTGTGCGATTTGTAGTGTTTTTCTGTGACACAGACAGATTAAAAATGGAGTGTGGTGCTTGTAACAAAAGACCCTCACACCCCTTCAAAAAGGCGGCTTTGTGTACTTCAAAACAGGCCGTTAACAATGGCACCAGGCTGGGTAATAAGGGTCCTGACAAAGCCTTATCTCTTTCAGAACTCCAGCTGTGAAGACGAGCGGTTAGCGTGTGTGATAATGTTGTTGTGACAGCGTTCCGCTCTCTGGCACGTTCTACTCAAAATGAGGAAGTCGAACCAGCCGGGATGCTGGCCTCTGTGCTCCTTAATCTCATACCCAGACCTCCTTGTTACTACCTGCATTGCTTCCTCAATAAACCTTTGATGTTGGTATCACTGCTCCTCTGAAGTCTTGGGGGCCCGAGAGGCCTGGTTTCCAGACTCAATCCAAAGACCAATAAGCAGAAGTCTCGGCCTCTTTATGAGTAAATAAGGCAGCTTCCTGACCAGAAGAGTACATGGTTAGGAAGGTCAGTGCTTTTACCTTTCCTTTTACAGCATTCCTCTCTCTTATTAGTTTGCTTTCATCTCCACTTAAACAGAATCCATTTACTTATAACAAATTTCTCTCATTCCTTCCTCAGTCATGTTCCTGCCTTTAGCCGCCCATTGGCTTCCAGTGAAAGGGTCATAGAGTCATTCTTTGTTTAAAATGCTGTGTCTGTTTTTCCTCCATTTTCAGCCTGTGTTGCCTTTAATGATCCCGTGTTCTGAAAGGTGAATGGTCCTTTCCATATGCATGTGAGGGGGTAAAAGTGCACTTTAGCATGGACACTGTAAGCTGGGATGTTGATTGTATGCTTCATAATCGTGACCGCACAACCGTGGCTCTTGGAGACATCATATTAAATGGGGGAAATGCATTCGGCGCTTAGTGAAAAGATTGTAATTGCCCCTGATGAAAGGCCCAGAGTATTTGTTGATGCTTAGACCTGATTATGATTAGAGTATGTACTCCATTGGGTGAAATGAAGCCCATAGTGAAGGCTTTGTTTGGTAAAAGCCTAAGAAAGGCACCCAAATGATGCATATGCACTACTGACAGAAACATTGTTGAGAAAGAGAGAATAGAATGCTGAATAATGTCAGTGTTATTCAATGTCCTATTATATACAGTAGGATAGTATTAGACAGGTTTCAAGGCTGTAAACATGGGCAATTTTAAGAAACAGTAGTGCTGTATTTCCACATTTGCAGGACATTTTATAAAATGTAACATTCTAACCATTATTGAGTTAGCAACAAGCAATGCCATTTTGACCCTTTTCTTCAACATGGCAGGGATAAATAATCTTATTCCATTTTGAGGGTTTCTACAAATACTGTTGCATTGACTGTATTGTCTTGATCAATCATTAAGCTGTGTTACAAGTTATTTTTATATAAAAAATAATTTATTTGTTTTGTTTTTTTTTTATTAAGAAGTACAAACCAAAACTAGGTCTCAACCAACATACCATAGCTACTTAAAAGGGGTTTTAAGATAAGGTTTTTAAGTTTTAATAAAAAAGACAAAAAAAGTTTAGATGTTGTTGTTGTTTTTTGCTAAAATCACAAAAAAAATCATACATGTAGTTTGATGACCTGAGGCTGGCAATAAACATTTTCTAAAGGTCAAGTAACTCTTTTCACTTATTTTTTATGTTAAAAATAAAAAGCACTTTTTGAGTTTTAGGCCCTGTTTTCTATCCTATTTACAGAATGTTCCAGGAAAAAAAGTATGCACTTTGGGTGGCACTGGGTATGAAAGTAATAGTTCTGTAGCTCTTTCCAACACCTTCCTCTGCCATCTGCTGCACTCTCTAAATGCATGTATAGAATGTACTACAAAGACATCTCACCATCACTACACACATACACACACACCTTACCGCTCAATTCACCACCTGCTCACTGCTGAAAGATAGTTCTTCTGAAATGAAAGAATCATTTGAGGAACATATTGGAGCTATAGAGCACACACACACAATAACTTGAGCTTGCTCTCTCCTGTCTTATTTTTTCCACCGTCAGAACTGGGCCTTTCATCCATGCCCAATAAAACCCTCCATGGGTTTCAGTCATGTGCTTGTGAATGTATTCAGAGGATTTGATTATCAGCAAATCAGCATCACAGAAGATCATCTAGGCTCTCCACAAAAACTCGACCAAGCATTTAGGCTGACAACAGCTCGCAAATAGAAAGAGAACTGTTTCATTCCATTCATTCTCGAGGGTTTGTTCCCTGTCATTCGTTTGACATCACCATGACCTCATCGGCTCAAGACAAGCAGATACCCATCTGGCAGTATGTCCTCATGTCTCAACGGTGCAGCTTGCGGAAACTCACTCACACCAGATCCTCTTATTCCCACAAGATCCTGAGCATGCTGGCCAGCCGGTCGGCTTTCCGGTTTGTTTATCCAGGATTTAGCGATTCTTCTAGACCTGCTGCACCTAATACCAGCCCAGCTGCACTCACTTATGTAGTTGGATGTGTTTTGCATAATATCTAATACTGTGTCAATTATGGAAAGACAGTAATAAGACTTGGGGTAATACAATATTTCTTATTTTTCCAGTTTGTACGTGAATGACAGTTCTATGCTTCTTGCTGGTAGTTAATGAAATTAGACTCGATTGAATATACATCTTTGTCTGACGAGAGCAGAAATGCCCTCAGGCAAAGAAGACCGCTGGAATTTTCTTATGCCTTGCGAGAGCGCAGAAACTCATTTCACTTTTTGTTTGTGAAAGGCGTGATTTAGTTTTCTATTTATGTTACTCATTTGTAATTCCCCACGTACCATATAACATTTAGATGATGAGATCATCCAGATATATCTTGTATAAAAATAATGGCTCATATGAATGGTTGTTTTTAGAGTAGAGACCAAGGAAAACGTTTTTCCAGGGATTCATATATAAGAATTAATATATGGAAGATGTGCTGAGATGTGCCACATCCAAAACATCAAAATGATTTTCCTTTTCTCCCTCTGAGTGTTAAAATATGATGACCCATAGTGTACTTTTTGTTCTCAACCTCTTTATTGCTGAATTTGCCCTGTGGGGGAGCACTCTTCAATGTGTTTGTAAATGTGTAAATATGTGTGTAAATGTACCTGTGTATGCTGTTAAAAACAGTCTGTACAGTTCCCTGTTAGGGACAGGTGCCCAGGCACAAACAGTGAGCCATGCTAAGAGAATTGTTCACCTTAAAAAAATTTTTTTGACATTGTCATCCCAAACATGTACAGTATGAGCCTTTCCTCTATTTAACTTGATGACCTTGTACTGCTTTAATACACAGACACGCACTTTAATTTTGATTCATTAAATCATAATCATATACTGTAATCAAAATTATTAACTCCAAAGGCCATATCCTTTGTATGTGATATATTAAATTATCTGAAGTCAAACAGTAAGTTTATATTTCACTGATACTCTTGATATACGCTTTGCTTGTTTTTCCCAGGACTGATGCAGACATCACTGACTTACAGTGGTTAACAGCTCAGTGAAGGAGAAGATTATCCATGAATAATGACTTAAATTTCAGTCTGTTCCTCACACTAAGCTCTCATATGAGACTCAAATTATAAGACAAAGACATTTGGACTATCTTTATTTGTTTTTTTTGTGCCTATGTACAGTTTTATAGATCATGTGGTCCCCAGTTTAAGTAGCAACAGGTTTTGTGTTTCTGGCTAAATTGTTCTTTTAATGTCCTATGACTGTGTGCTACACCAGCTACTGTCTGCTCTCCATTAGAACTATATGTT
Source organism: Chromobotia macracanthus (assembly GCA_036877525.1). Classification (NCBI taxonomy): domain Eukaryota; kingdom Metazoa; phylum Chordata; class Actinopteri; order Cypriniformes; family Botiidae; genus Chromobotia; species Chromobotia macracanthus. The sequence continues at coordinate 624,816 of JAZGTH010000035.1, read as the reverse complement.
TACTTTATTCTTTTTTTTACATGGCAAGGACATCAAATGAATTCAGCTCTTGTTTAACATCACATCATTTATTGTCCAGGAGTGTGTTCTCTCTCTCTCCCACACACACACACACACGTTTGAACACTTTGTTCCTTCCTGTTACCAGTAAGACTTTAACACAATGGCTGTTTTCTGTCTTTTCAGTTGGCTCACCACTAAAGAAGCTAAGTGACCATTAAGCTAAGTGTGTGTTTGTTGTGGCATCAACCGTCTGTCACAGACACACTCTTACACATTGGCCTTGTGTCTTGATTTCCTAATACCCTATGGGCAGACATAAGGGGGGATGACAGAGACCATCAATGAAGGATGGGGGCTTTGCAACCATATTTCCTCGTCCTTCCTTCCCTCTTTCATCAGTGGGATCAGTGTGTTTGGCACATAATTGAGAGGAAATAGGTGGCAGAAGATTAAACACCATGACCCTGAGATTTTCTTTAGCTTTCTTTTCCTTGTTTACAGGAAACACAAGCGATCTGTTTGGCAGTGTAACCAACAGAATCCCTTACGTAACTACACAAATGTCAACTGCATTTTGATTTAACTTGCTGTGGACAGTATGTTGTTTGGACAAACAAATGTGTCATGAAAACAAAACTTACTATGGGGAATAAATCATGGTCATCAAATTCCATTCTCTTATTTCCTGGCAATAGATGAATTAAGGAAATAAACATAGAGCTCTTAGTGAACAGCTTGCCTAGAAAGAATTCTTTACATCATATGTGCTACAGCAAACAACAGGCAGCAAAGTTATACATGACATGTATGTATGCAACACTATTGGTTAAATTGCTAACAAATATGGTGGATGAAATCTTTCATTCAAGACTGAAATGAAGTTTAACTGTTTAATCTGTTATTTAACCCCACATTTGTGTGTACGTTTTGTACTTATCAGTGTATTGAGTTAATAGGATAGCAAAAATCTAGCATCAGATTGTTGAATTAACTGTAAGCATTAGTCGAGTCTATCCAATGGCTCTTGTAAGGAGCACTGTTTAAAAGCTGTACGTGAGTGATGACTAACACTGTTGCTGGCAATGAGGAACAATCAGATGAGTCTCTTATGAGGTTTCATTTTTAGCTCAGATGCTGCCATAGATGCTAGCTGTCTATGTAGACTGTAAACAGATAGCGTGCAAGGTTTTGGAACAGGGCTTGATAGTCTGTAGGTGTTTGTGCATTTGTTTTGCTTGATCTTAATGATTAGATAAACCTGTGGGATGGCGTCTCGCTCTCACTTGGTCATTAACAGCAGCAGTCATGTCAGACTGATGGATCTGAGCATGCCAGCATTTCTCTGGCTGGCTGAGGAGGAAGACTGCTGAGTATTGTAGCCCATTAACTGGATTGATACATGGACTTCCTCAGCAGGAAGTGATGAGGTTGGCTAAGGTTTTCCTGCTGTATAACACCTCATTTGCTTTAATTGTTGTTCTCTGGATACAGAATAATAAAAAACAATGATGGAGTTATGAACTCCTATTGTAGAAACTTGTCAATGGAGGAGATATACCACTGAGAGAGATTTAGAGGCAGTTTCTTCGGAGACTCCAGTCTCTGTTATTTCGGACCTGTTGTGGTTAGACCACAAATCCTTGGCTGTACATGCAAAGTATCTTGACACACACATCCACACCACATCTTTGGTTTGGCATCACTTTTGCATGAATGGTGCACATGCTTCAAAGAATCCTTCCACTGTTTTGATTCCTCATGCATTTTCCGCAGCAACGCCGTAGAGTATTAGAGAATCATTTCTCCCCGGGTGGGTGCATTATATATCACATGTAAAATTTACAGTTTGCCACAGAAGAGACCATAGAGCTCCAGTAGCGTCAAGGTTCCCTAGAGATCCTTACCAGTTCCTCTTCCTGTCTTCACTAAGCATACATAAGGTCTCTCTATCTCCCTGGAGCACAATAATTCTGAGGACCAGGCGGCTCATCCGCAAACAATAGAGACAGAAGCCCAAACGTGTTTGTGAGTGACACAAAGATTGAGAGAGCTTACGACAGACAGCGTGATTTCCTGAACGAACAGCTGTGGATCTGCTCAACTTAAAGCCCTTAGAATTTCATTTGCTGCTGCACCTATAGATGACTGATATCCATCTGCTGTGGCTGATGACATCATACGTCTTGTTCATCATTAAGACGGTTTCACAGAGGAAGAACAGATGTTGCAAATGCAGATTAGGCAATGCACATCTAAGACGTATAGATGTTGCTTATTTAAATACTTATGCTCTTTGTCAGACCTGCAGTTTGAATGACTTTGCTTGTCATAATGGCTACGTCAATAAAGATTATTGGAGATTTTCATCCCTGACAAAAGACTCTGGCACCGGAGACATATGTCGCCTATATAAACACAGGAGTTCATGCTGAGAGATAAACCCATTCTAACCCAGGAAAATGGTGGAAAGAGGTTCGACGTGGCATTTTAATTCAAAGCGGGGTCCTGGTAGGGGGCTTGGCTGTGAAATATCACCACCGTTAGCATACGCTAGCTGCACACAGCAGGCTTTAGTGCTGTGATTTCCCCAGCTGATAGACTGCGTATGTTCCCAGAGCTTTGTCTTCATTTTGAGCCCATCCTCATGCGGACAGTTCTAAAGTCCACCTTGTACGTGCTGCAGTTTTACTTGGCTTAGTAACTCAAACACATCTATATATGAACAAGTAAGAGGTCAGCTAGACAGATGAAGCTCATGCTTAATGACCAGCGCCTTGTGTTTTCCAGGACATTGTTGAAACATTTCAGGATATTTAAAAATGGCTTTAGTCTCTAAATAAATAATCTTTTGTCATAGATTTATCCTTTGTTGTATGTGTTTGAACACTTAATATGTAAGAGCTGGTCACTCTGGCATTTAGAAGTTAGTTTGAGGGCGTTTAGTTTTGACTCAAGGACGTTAGGTTTCAACTCAAGGTTAAATTCCCCAAATCCCCCACTTTTCCCGCTGTTTTTCTGTACAGCCCGTTTTGTGTCAGCCGAATTTTTCAGTCTCACAGTTGCTGAGTTGAGCGCGTGTTTGTTAGTGCATGACACTAATACTTCCAAAACCCACAATCCCTCAGTAAACAGAGATAAACCAGGCCTTGCTGACCCACACATACTCAGTCTTAACTGCCCTTCTCAACCCTCCTCATTCCTGTAATATCTCCTAATAGTTATATCTTCATGGCTCCTGTTGGTGTTGGGGATTCATCATGTTTCTCATGTGGTGTCTGCTGAGATGAGGGGACACATGCTAAATTTGTATTTTTGTATTTGTCAACTTATATAATTTAAATCTGCATGACTGAACAGTTTTTGTGATGGAACCAGGAATGCTGTGGGATTCTTTTAGCTTTTTTTCTATAAATGTCTGTGCAGACTGTGTAAGAAACTTTTTGTATTGTGAACTTTAGAGAGAGTATATTTGTGTGGTAAATTAAACTTTTATTTTTTTTTAATTTAAGCGCAAAGATAATACTGTTTTCAAGCTATGTCCTGTTTATTAACCCCAGAATTGGTGTAGAGCAGATTTGAGATGCTGAAAGAGCAGAATGTTTCTGATTTACATAAACTAAAAACCATTAAAATACTATTAGACAACATGGTGTCAATCTATCTGTGTTTCTAGCATACACTATTCCATTATATAGATCAAATGCAAACTTTTTCAGACCTTTTTTAAACCCATTTTCTTCTTCATTTGCTCTCCCTCGTCCTTCTCTGGCAATGAAAGCCTGACAGAACAGCCTGTTTCCTTGGCGACAAAAAATAGTTTCTCCCCCTAAAGATGTAATAATGTAATTTTCTCCGCTTTTTTATTAACACTCATTTTAAAACAAACTTCAGCTGACAAGATGTACAGGTAATTTTAGCATTATTACAGGAAGTGAACAGAAAAAGAGAAAAGAAAGGAAATAGGGAAAAACGCCACTAAGAATGCAGTGGAGGGGTGAACGCGTAGACATCATAATGGAGAATGGATTATGTTTCTAAATGACCCCATTGCTTTCACAGACAGAAAATAGACATGAAAAGGTTGAGCTATTCTCTGCTGTAATAGTAGGCTTTTTATGTTGGAATAGAATGACCTCTCTTCTTCCTTGTCTTTTTCTCTCCCATCATTGTTGTTGTTCCGTTAGAAAGAGGAGAAGGCGCGTTTGCTGATGTCTGAGGAAAGGAAGGAGCAGCTTATGTTCGAGGTGCCTCTCAGTGACTCTGGTTCAGCTGGGTTAGGGGTCAGCCTGAAGGGAAATAAGTCTCGTGAGACTGGAGAGGACCTGGGCATCTTCATTAAGTCCATCATCCATGGAGGAGCGGCTTTTAAGGTACCACTGCACACTTGCATTTACACTCGCCAGATGAGGTTTGTGTATGTCTGTTAGCTTTGAGGCCATCTGTATTGTTAGTGTACACTGTAAAGTTGGATAAATTATGTACATGTTTAAAATAACAGTTTTTTTTACCAATAATATTGATGACTTATCGTGCACACAGGGGTGTACTATGATTTTTGTCCAATAAAAATTTCTTTAAAAAAAAACTTTAAGATCTTAGACTACTGTCTGCTAACTAGCAGTAGCAAGTAGCAGATCATGGTGTTTTTGGGCTGTGATGTAAACTAGATACTAACATAATTTGTTAATAAAAAAGAAACATGTCTCATGTGCTCATCAAGCCATTTTATTGGGTCTTTCAATCCATGCTTATATATCAGCAATGGCTGTTAAATTCTCACCACTTACACAACAGATACACACTGCAGCACTCC